>CM074546.1:12357233-12957233 GCA_037305995.1 Sclerodermus sp. 'alternatusi' | reverse complement strand
TAACGCGTCAGCTGGATTTTCTTTAGATCTAATATAACGCCATTCCAATGCTCTCGTAAGATTTTGAATCTCTAAAACTCTTGCAGATACATATTGTTTAAGTAAATGAGCAGGTGTCCTTAACCAATTTAATACGATAGTCGAATCACACCAACATACGACTTTATCAAATTTTAAATTTATAGAATCTTGTACTTCTTTAAATAAACGAGCCATTAATAATGCCCCACATAATTCTAAACGTGGAATTGTTATGGAATTTAATGGTGCTACACGAGACTTTGCACATAGTAATTTAACTAATACATCACCCCTTTCATTTTGCGATTTAACATATATACATGCGCCGTAGCCTGTCTTACTAGCGTCACAAAAACCATGTAATTGCATATATTGTGAATTTTCTATTATTATCTTTCTATCTATTGAAATTTCATTTAATAATTTCAGTTGTTTTACAAATTCATTCCAAATTATAAGTAAATCCTGCGAGATTGGTTCATCCCATTGATTGCAACAACGCCAAACTTTCTGCATGATATGTTTTGCGTATAAAATGACTGGACCCATTAATCCCAATGGATCAAAAATCTTAGCTATTTTAGATAGTATTTCTCGTTTCGTAATACGATCATTAATTTCACGGTAGTCATGATGTACACATCGAATTTTATCGAGTTCCGTATCCCACATTAAGCCTAACATTTTGAAAGAATCACTCAATTTAATATTATAATTATTGTGTTTATCTTTATCTGGAATACTATTAATTACTCTAGGATCATTCGATGCCCATTGTCTGATATGAAATCCACCTTTATGTAGTAAATTAATCACCTCATCTCTAATACTGATGGTTTCTGATAATGATTCTGCCCCTGTTAATAAATCGTCAACATAAAAATGTTTTTTAAGAATTTCCTTTGCTAGTGGAAACGCTCCACCTTCATCATCAGCCAATTGATGAATAGTCCTAATAGCTAAAAATGCAGAAGAAGATACTCCGAAAGTTAATGTATTTAGTTCGAAACTTTGAATTTTACCCTGATAACGCCATAAAATACGTTGATATTGACGATCATCTTTATGCACGCGTACCTGACGATACATTTTTTCCAAGTCAGCAGATAAAACGTATCTATATGTACGAAATCGTAATAAATGTTTAAATAAATTATCCTGTATTTTTGGTCCAGTAATTAATACATCATTTAATGAAAATCCATTAGTAGTTTTAGCTGATGCATCAAATACGACTCTTAATTTTGTTGTATCACTAGATATTTTAAATACCGCATGATGAGGCATATAATATCCATTTCTTCGCTCATCATGGATTAATGACATATGTCCTATTTTTAAATATTCCTCTATAACCTTAGAATATTCTAATTTGTAAGTTGCATTTGTATTTAATTTCTTTTCTAACATTATTAATCTTTTAAGTGCCAATGTTCTTGATTCTCCTAAATGTTTATCATTATCCTTGAATGGTAATCTTACAATATAGCGACCATCAATATTGCGACTAACATTATTTGCAAAATGCGTTTCAATTATCATATCTTCTATGCATGCCGTTTTTGTCTCTGAAAATTCTTCTACTTCCCAAAATTGACAAATTTGTCTTTCCAAACTAACTAAACAAGATGCTGTTTGAATTTCATCATTGAATTCAAAGATATTGCCTGCCGCTATCCATCCTAATTCTGTATTTCTTAAATGAAATTCATTGTTAGTTCGTGACAAATCAATATGCCCATCTAATAGTATGGATAATGTCTTAGTGGAACTTATTAAGAGATCAACTGGGCGAGGTATATGAAAATTGCGATCTGCTAGTTCAATGTTTTTTGGTATATCAAAAAGATTCCTAGGAAATACCTTTAATGGTGAACGTTCGACGATTGATGAAACGATTAGACATGTTAATTCAGTGCGAAATTCATTAATCGTTGATTGGATCACTATAGTTACATGACCTTTCGAAATCGTGCTTGCCTTATTTATCGAAGATATGCATGATTTATAATCGTTTCCTTCTAAATTTAGTTTTTTTAATGCTCGTTCGGTTATAAGATTAGACGTCGAACATGAATCTAATAATGTCCTAAAAACAATTAAAACTCCTCTATCATTTTCAATATTAATCATTGCGCTCGTAATAAGTTCATGTGAACCTATAGACGCTTTAATTGAAAGGCATTGTGGATCATTCAAGCCTGTTTCGGTTAGTCATTGCTTATTTTTTATGCTATTGTTTATGTCCGATTGAACAGTTTCTTGACTGGGTTTTTTGGAGTAATCTGATAAATGAAGTAGCGTTATATGACGTTTCTTACATATATTACAATTTGAAAATTTACAAATTTTTCCAGGATGTGATCTCAAGCAATTAAAGCATAATTTAGAATTTTTTACTAATTCAATTCTTTTGGGAATGGCTAAATCTTTGAACCCCTTACATGCAAATAAAGGATGATCCCTGTCTTTACATATAATACACTTTCGTGAATTTATATTTACAAACGATTGGTGTGGAATTAATTCGCGTTTTCTACGTATAAGTAAATCACCCTTAACTCTTTCGTTTTCATTTGGTTTCGTTCTTTCCCGTCGCGAAACATTAACCGCAGTTTTATATATGAATTCATATAATTGGTCAATAGTTGGATATTCATCTCGATCTAATGTATCCTCCCAACGTGCTAATGTCGCTTTAGGAAGTTTAGTTTCAATTAAATGTACAAGCATCTCAGATCCAACAATTACATTCATGGATTTCAAACATGCAACATGTTGTTGCATTTCATCTGCTAATCTGGTTAATCCGTTTGTATTTTCTTTATCTAAGACTGGCATGTTTAAAATTAAAGATAAATTTTTAGAAATTAATATTCGTTTAACCTCGTAAGAACGTTCTAATAATTCCCATGCCTTGCTATAATTTATTTGATCGGTAGCAAAAATTTTAATTTTATTAGAGGCTTCTCCAATTAACGACGTTTTTAAATAATGAAATTTATCTATATCACTCAAATCAACTTGAGAACCAATCATGTCTTGAAAAGTGTGCTTAAACGTAAGCCAATTTTCATATTTACCATCAAAAGTGGGTAACGGTGCTTGTGGTAATTTAATGCGTCTTTTCTTTAATGTAGGTTCTGAGTTGTCATTTAATGATGATTGAGAGGATGTTCCTGTTGTACTATTTAATTCATTATTGACATTAAATAAATTTTCGATTAGACTCGCAACACTATAGAATCTTTCTTGAAGTTCTAAGAATGTTTCTACATGACCACCATCAGGTTCCAAGAGTATAAGTTCATCATTATAATCCTCTAATGCATGACTTAATTCCGTAACACGTTTAATTCTTAATTTCGCGATTGTATAATCTAATTTGTTTTCCTCAATTAACTTTTCTAATACCGCTATTTGTGATTCAAAAGATGTTTGTTTTTGAATCAATAATTTAATTTTATCATCCATAATGAAATGCTCTGTATGTTAATTATGAAAATTCAATACTTACGTGTTATAATTAGATGTCCTTGCCAATGAAATTGTTCAAAATTAATCTATCAATTTCACTCCTCTAGCGTCTTCCCTTACACACGACCTCACAGGAGGCACCAAATGGTTTGTTCGTTTTAATTGTAGAGTTTTATAATTAAATCATTCGTATATAATGTTTATAAATATATTTATATATCGTTTATAATATTCTTAATTGATATATATATATATACATCATTATTATGTTTATACTTATTCGCTTTGACGACTACTGCCTGATAAACAGTAGTGATAAATTCACCGCGTCGGTAGTCGTTGTTAATTTGTAATTTGTTATATTGATATTACGTCTATCTGGTACCAGAACTATTTTATTAATGATAAATAAGAATATCGCATTCTTGTTTGCAAGAACTTCGTGTTATATATAAAGCGCATGTCACGCATTGGTGGCTAAATTCAATTAAATGTTGTTACTAGCCGAATAGATATCAATGCATGTATATGTGCATTTATGTATTTGTTCTACGAATCATGTACATATGTAAAAAATTAGCACTATAACGGATAGTTAAAGAGTCTGCATAATGCATTTTTGCATCGCTTCAGTTAAATCAGAAGGAAGTGAAAAAGTCAAGCTTTTCGTATAAAAGTACGAAAGTCCGAAATAGAGCAGTGTTCACTGCGCAGCGATGGTTGTACGAGTTTCAAACATGCCAAGCCCATCTCTTATTATGAATATTACGGAAGAAAATGAAGGTATCTTAACAAATCAAAAAGCATTTTAAAGTGTACATTTCAGAGATTCAGTTGTGTGTTTGGGCCACCTTAAAATCAAGTATTAAAAGTTTGACGGAGGATTAACTTCAACGTTAGGTTTGACGTTCAAGAGGCAGTGTTGAAAATTAAAAGTTAGATACTCAAAAAAGCATAAGCTTTAAAATTGTACTAAAGATCTTAAAAGAGAACATATTTACCTTTCTAATGCTTTTTTAAAAGTTTATTTTACTCAATTGGTTTGCTTTGAGTGCAGAATCAAAGTTAAAAAGCACATTTTTTTTTAAATTTAAATAACTCTATTAAAAAAAATCGTACGAACATTTATAAATAAGCAAATTAATGGTAAAAAGTTGATCTTTATAACTGTATCAATTTCATTTATCTATAAAATTTTGCCAGGTTTGTACAACAATCGGAATATTACTACACATCTGAAAAAAATGTATAGCTTCTCTAAAAATAGTAATACCTTCAGAAATTCAAAACTTTCATTTTATCATCAAGCAAGTTTCGTAAACTAGACATAATGCTCTTTAAAATACTGTTTTGGTCATGTTGATACTATGTTTCGTTCCAAAATTACAAGGATTTGAAGTTACACAATATTTTCATCAAAAATCAGGTGTTCCCTTAATTTTTCGTTGCAGTGTATTTACAATATTTCACTAATAAATAAGAAAATTCCTGATCTTATGTAAGATGAGAATAATGGGAAGATTATGAGTGTATTTATTGGGCTAAGAGCAAAAATATAGTTATTGAAAGTAATTGGTTCAGTGAAAATTGTGAAAAAGGCAAAAGGTGTTAAAAGCTATGTTATTGCAAAGGAGATAAATTTCAAAGATTATGTGAAATGTTTGCGGAATTCAAGTGAGAAAATTAAAATTCAGAATAACATCAGATCAAAATTATATTCCATTTCCTAGAGAAAAATTGCTCCCAGTTCACATGATGATAAAAGATTCCTCACAGATGATGATTTATATTCAATCTTACCATGGAGGCATCACCGAATAAGTTTAATATAATAAAATATAGATTATTATTATTATTATTATGAATAAATGCATTGTAAGCATTTTGAATGTATAAAATAGATGAGTGCAAATCACTTACATAGACTTTTATAACGGAACTGCTAGTAGTTAACTTCTCAGTGAACGCCAACATGTGCGCTATCAATAACTATGGACTAAAAATGTTTACAATTTGTAACCAAGGCAAGTGAAAGTAAACCATTAGTGGAATGAACAACCGCTAGAGTCAATCTCATTGGGAAGTTACAATTTTATGAAATAGAAATATTAATTTCTATTAGATTTAAAAATAAGTTTATATTGTTTCATTGACGGATGTATATCTTCACAATACAAGAAAAGAAATGATAAGGAGCATGAGTCTGTTCTAATGTTTAAGTAAGTTAAAATATTGTTAACTTAAAAATATTCAGGGTTTAATTGAAAATTATTGATTTTCATCGTGAAATTAAAATTATAAGAGCAAACAATAATTTATTTAATTGTAGATTTCCATCTAATAAAACAATATATGAAAAATGGGCTACTAATATCTTGAATTTCAACAAACAAGAAAATGTTTTGAAAGGACCAAAGGCCTGTAAAATATGTTTAAGGCATTTTACAAAAAATTATTTACATTAAATTGGATTATCAAATGTCAAATTAAAACCGGATTCAATTCCAACAATTTTTCGAAGAAATGAAACGGAAATTGCTGATGTATGCAGTACATCAATATCAAATGTTAAAAGTTCACATGAATTATCAGAGCTAATGAAAATAGAGGAAAGTTTAGAGGAAACAGAACATTTAATAAATTCTAAAGAATTGATAAAAGTAGAAGCTCTGAAAAAATCAAAAACTATAAGTTACCTTGGTGATATAATGCAATTAGACCTACAAAACATTTTAAATGAAGGTAAAGATAAAGTTATATTATTATTAAAAGATTCATGCAATTTGAAAAGTGAAAAAATTAAACGTTTATAATGACAAGTTCAATGTCAGCGAAGGAGAATTGAGTCCTTTGAAGTGCTACTAAGAGAACTGCAAAAAAATGTGACCTCTCTGAAAACTCTTGTGAAATTTTAAAGGATCATTAAACAAATGAAAAATTAATCAATAATATAATGTCAATAATCTGACATTTTCATTTTCGATACTTGCATATTAATATAAAAATAATCATTATTATTCATCACATATTATTGACATTATATAATTACAGGGTGAGTTTTTTAACTAGGAACATCGAAATATCTTGAAAAATAAGTACTTTAGAGGAAAAGCTTTCAGATAAAAGTTGGTTGCCTCTAAGGTGGACATAATATGGTATTATTGGTTTGACCTTGAAAGGTGCTTTGAAGGTCATACGTAGATCATCTTAAGTTTTTCAAATAGAAACCTCTTTTTTTAATTGTAGAATTGGTTTCTATACGCAAAAATACATAAGTTTTGTCTATACAATTTTTTTCGTTTTTTGATAGATAGTGGGGGAATACCTAAAATTGAAAATATTCACTACTTTAACAGTTATTACCAGGGTAATAGTTTTCGGTGAGTCTCTTCTCCTTTCACCCTTTGAGTATATCTGACACTTAATTTTATAATAAATGCTCAAAATCATGCCCATCCATTTCGAGGCATTTATTAATCCGGTTTTGCAAGGATTCTACACAGGCCAAAAGTTGTTCAGGTTCAATTTGAGCGCAAGCATTTTTAATTCGCTCGATCATATCTTCTCGAGTTGTTATTACTCTTTCATAAACTTTTTCCTTTAGATAACCATAATTCATTTTTAATTAATATTTTTAATTAATAATTAATATATTTGTACCAAAAGAAGCTAAATTGCTCAATTTGAGCAAAATTTGGTGGACTAATTTGGTGTGAAAATTATAAGATTTGTAAGTGGCATTCAACTGAAAGCTCACTTACATATCACCACATATCGGAAAAATTCGCGCTTAGTAATAGGTGACGATCGTTGTATGCGGAATGATCCGCGTATTGATAGTCGAGTACTTGTGCCAGAATTGTCCCTGACAAATCGGATTAATAGATGTTTCGGAATGTATATAGACATTAATTCGAACATTTACTATAAATGTGGAAGGAGTGAAAGGGTGAAAGGAGAAGAAACTCACCGAAAACTATTACCCTGGTAACAACTGTTAAAGTAGTCAATATTTTCAATTTTAGGTATTTCCCCACTATCTATCAAAAAACGATAAACATTGTATAGACAAAACTTATGTGTTTTTGCGTATAGAAACCAATTCTACAATTAAAAAAAGAGGTTTCCATTTTAAAAACTCCGGATGATCTACGTATGACCTTCAAAGCACCTTTCAAGGTCAAACCAATAATACCATATTATGTCCACCTTAGAGACAACCAAACTTTTATCTGAAAGGTTTTCCTCTAAAGTATTTATTTTTAAAGATATTTCGACGTTCCTAGTTAAAAAACTCACCCTGTATATTATGACATTTAGTAGCACATTTAATTTAATTATTTTATTGTATATAATTTAATTTTTATTAGGCTATATCTGATGAAAATATCATACAAGATCTTGAGAAAAGGAAAGTGAATAGAATATATCCAAGACAAGTTCGAGCATTTGCATTGACTTTACACTTTTATAGCCCAAAAGCCTACAATTATATTCAAGAAACATTTAGAAACAGCTTACCAGCACCGTAGACCATACGGTCATGATATAGTAGTATCAGTGTTTCATCAGGTTTCACTGAAGAAGCATTAACAATATTGAAGAAGAAAGTAGATAAAGCAAAAGATACAAAATTATTGGCATGTTTATCAATGAATAAAATGACAATCAGACAGCAGATCGAGTGGAATCTTTCTGAAAAAATAGTTGATGACTACATAATTTATGGAGCAGCTATAGATGATCCAGAAAGTCTGCCTATAGCGAAAGAGAGCCTTGTTTATTTATTAACAGGAATTAATGCAAGATGGAAGATTTCAATAGCGTATCTTCTTACCGCTGGTATAATCTCTCAAGTACGAGCAGAAATAACTAGAAAAATTATTTAATTTATATCGACCTCAGATGTAAAAATTATTGCATTAACGTTTAATGGACTTGCAGCTAATACTGGTCTGTGTCATGAATTGAATTGTGGTTCTTCTATGTCTTATGATAAATATTAGTTTCTGCATCTAGCTGGTGATAATAAAATTTATATATTTTTTGACGCACTTCATATGTTTACACTTATAAGAAATACATTGACATTTAAAAGAATTATATTTGATAAGAATGGTAATATGATTAAATGGGAATTTGTAAAAAAATTAGTAGCTTTACAAAAAAAAGGTTGCTACACTTTAGCTAACAAATTACGTGAAAAATATTTGATGTGATTTAATTACAAAATGAATGTTAAACTAGCAGCTCAAACTTTAAATAAAAATGTTGCTACAGCTATGGAGCAGTTAAAAGAAGATAATCATCCTGATTTTATAAATTTAACTTCAACAATTCACTTCTTCCGAATGTTGAATAGCGTTTTTGATTGTTTAAATACAAGAAGCATAGTTGATCTTGAATACAAGAAGCTATTAAGAAAAGAAATTATCAATAGAAAGATTTCAATTTTTCAGTATTGCTATTGATTATTTATCTAATTAAAATTACAAAATGAAGGTAGTAACATCATACCTATAAAATCAAAAACTGGATTCTTAAGCTTCATTATAAATTTAACAAATGTACAATTCATTTATAAGGAATGTATTGAAACAGAATATTTAACATGCTTATTAACGTATAAATTATCACAAGACCATTTAGAATTGCTGTTTTCCTACTTTAGATCCATATGCAATTCAAAACACCATATAAAAATTTATTACATCATAATGATGTTAAATCTTCTGCTTACTCTAATTGTATTCCTATAAATGAAACATCAATTTTAACTGTTTCTTCGAGAAAAAGAACAGCCGTCATTTTATATAAGTATGATTTATACAATGATATAGAAAATGGTAATGATGATAAGAATTACTTTGAAAAAATAGATAATTTACCAATACACATTATAAATATGCATTAAAATTATGTAGTTTTGTATATGGCTGGTTTTGTAAAAAGTAAAATTTAAAAAATGTTGAAATGTAGCATATGTTATGAGCTAATAAACGAATGTGAACAAATTCATTCTGATCTCATTCAGCGTAAAAGCTTTAGTTTTCTAAGGCTACCTCACAGGGATGCATACAAATTAGTATGTGCAGCAGAGAGAGTTTTCAATTTTTATCAATTAAAAATAATAAATTATTAAAAAATAATATTTATAAAATTATTGTAAGCCGCTGTTTAAGTGAGACTAATTTTTCACAAATTTTTATTAATTTTGGCGAACATATTGCAAATTTAGATGCTGTTGAGGATTGGCAACGATGCCTAGATCTTTTTGTTAAGTTGGTAGCAAATAAGTCTTGTTCCCGCGCGTTTACTGTTACAAGTGACCTTTTGTTCGTTGTATTACAAAGAGGAAGTTTGGTTGTGCCACATATTATAAAGTAACAAATAATAAATATATATATTAACAGTAATTATAATAGTCCATTTACTTCATTTATTTCATCAGATGCATTAGAAAATCACAAGTATATTCTAATTAAATTAATTTTAGAAACATTTTAAAATTAAACATCTAACTGATAATATTAATAAGATTTTTATAAGACAAAAATTAACTAAACAAATTTTGTTTCAAGGACAATAAAAAGTATATAAATAACGTACATTTATGTGTTTCATTTTTATTACATATCCTATTAAAACATTTCATTATTATTGAATAAGAGAAGAATATTTATGTTCTTTTAATAAATAATATATATATATACGATTATTTCAATAATCACGAGACTCGGTAGAGTCTCGCGTCAAGTATTGATTGACAATGTTTACTTGATAATGTCAATCAACATAAAAATTAATGAAAAAAAAACTTATGACAACTAGGATTCGAACGTGGAACTCTAAGAATGTGTGCGTACGATCTCTTGTTTCAAGTTGTAAGTCATGATTTCAGGAATATGCTAAAATAGAAAAAAAAGGAGTAGCAAGACGTGAGGGGTCATGCCAGATAGAGCAGAGTGTCTTGCACTTGCTGCAGAGGCCCTTTTCTGAATATTATTCAGAAAAATGGTGAAATCCAAGTTATACTTGCAAGTGCGTAGCTGAGATACGCAGAGAAGGCACATACAGAATGTCCGGAAAAAAAAGAGACATTTTTTGAGGAGTGGTTCCTGACGCAATTCTAAGAACTTTTTTCTCTTGGCATTTTTTGATTTAAAGCTTTATTTTCAAAATATTCAATGGTAAAGATGCCACTAGTAAGACAGAGGCACTTCGATAATTTAAGTGAGATGGCACCATTCTGTCTCGCTTCAACTATCGGAGTCTCTTTCTAACTAATGGCATCTTTATCGTTGAATATCTGAAAAATAAAGTTTTAAATTAAAAAATGCCAAGAGAAAAAAATTCTTAGAATTGCGTCAGAAACCACCACTCAAAAAAATGTTTCCTTTTTTTCGGACACCCTGTATATGTATCTGCTTCTCTGTCGCGAGAGCGTCGTTATGACTCATAACGCATATATTTTTCTCTTTTTCACATTATTACCTATCGTTCCTTCTATTTAAATGTCTATAAAGTTAAGTTTACAGCAAACAGTGTAAACAGTAAACATTTAAAATAGATGTGGCAACATAGCATAGAATGCAAGCGATATTCATTCCGCGCGTACAAGTGAACGTGAGTGAACATGTTTCTCTAAAAAAATCTATCTTTTTCTAAGGAGTATGGAATTACAAGAAACAAATGATTTTTCCAGTAAGTTATTTATTTTAAATTCAAAATTATTTTAAAAATTATAATTTATACAGGATACCCTGAAGAAAGAGGAATATTTATCGAGAGATTATTACCGACGCTATTTAAAAGTTTTTTTCTCTTTAGGATTTGTTAATAAGAAACTGCATTCTCCATATATAATATAATAAAACTGTCCTTTATTTGAGAAAACACTGCCACAGTTGACATATAAAGTGACTTGATCCCACTCCGATTATCGGAGTGACCTTGTCTAACTAATGTTGTATTTATCTTTGAATACTTAAACGCAGCTTTTAATGTTTAAAATGCTAAGAGAATATAATCAAGATAGCATCAAAAACGATATTTCAAAAAATCTCTCCTTATTACTGGAGAACCTGTATTAAAAAAAAAATTTTAATTTTTTTTTATTTTTCAGAGTGAACTACGAATTGCCTAGTTTGCAAGAGACATTCCAGGGAAAAGACTGTATAAAATTGACGGACGTGAATTCAAACACCGATTTCCAAGTGAAAATAATAAGGCTTTCGTTGACGTCGCCGATTTTTTATTACTAAATAATAATGCTGTCGTCTGAAACATTCTTGAAAATTCATCAACTGTCTTGAAATTCTGAAAACTCCTTGAAGAATAACAGCAACAGCAGAAAGGAGTGCAACGTGATCGAAAATGTTCTCGATCGAGAAAGAATTTTCGAAAATGTGAATTCGAAAGCCGATTTCAAAAGGGACATAAGGCTTTCGTTGACGACGCCAGTTTTCTAAAAGAAGAAAATAAGGCTGTCTTCTGAAACGTCCTTGAGAATTCGTTCGGAAATTCTGAGGACTCCTAGAAGAAAAGCAAAAGTGCTTTTCAGAAAGGAGTGCGACGTGACCGAAAATGTACATAATCGTCAAAGAATTTCGTTAAAGAAGCAAACAGTTGTTGGAGGTGAATTCGAAAGCCGATTTTCAAGGGAAAATAAGGCTTTCGTTGACGACGCCGATTTTCAAATACTTGAAAGTAAGGCTGTCGTCTAAAACGTCTCTTTTGAAAATTAGCTTTCTTTTTAAATAAATATATAAGAATAAGCTGCTAAATAATTATTAATTTTTAAATAAAATTAATAATTATTAATCTGTCATCGAAAGACTGAGGCCTATTTATAGATTTGTCAAGCGAATAAATTTCATAAAAATTTATTTGCTCATTGGTTGACTAGTTATATGTAGTGAAAGCGATGATAGTTTATTTTTAATAAAGTTATGTTTATTTAAAAATATTGTTCTCTGCTTTCCTTCATTTTCATTCTCATCTATCCAACTTGGAATTGTACGTTTTTTTTGCCAGCCAGACATTTAAATCTAAAATAGCCTGCCGGTGTTTGATGACACTGGGAACAATAATAGTGGGATCGGCGTGGAGAGGGGATTACCGCCACGCACACTACTATTCTTATTCTTATATATTTATTTTAATTCATATTATCGCCATCAAGTCGCGGCGGCGCTAATGGCTTGACTCACAAGCTACTCTGGGGCCGCCGTGGACTTCCCTATTCACTATGGGATGTTCTTAAGCAGATATGTACACTGACCGGCAATGAACGAGTCCCTGTTAGGTATCGAGTATAGCATAAAGCAGGCTGGACAAATTTTCGCTCTCTCTTGCACGTGACGTCAAAATGCTTGTTGGCAGGGTGGTAGGAGAAGCGCGATGTCAATGTGTGTGTATAAAGTATAGGCCAGTGTATGGCAATACATTATATTATGCCTATAGGTTGTCTGGCGAGGGCAAGGGAGAACGTGGTGGGAGGTATTTCGATTCCTCATCCTCGGCTTACGGACGCTAAATGATAAGGATAGCTTTATATGGGACGAAAAATCTGCGGACAAAACTAGAGTCCCTATCGGCGTCCTTGTTTGGCAGCCGCTGCAGCATGCCTGTAAAATCATTAAACTATCCTTTGTGGTTAGTGCCTAACTACTATGGCAGGCCGCCGTTTAACAGCTCGGTGTGAAACGTCAAACGTCGCACGTGGAAATATGATAAGCACTAAATTTTGCATTATTTCTTCATCTTCTTCTTATTATTATTATTATACAGGAACAGCTATTTTTTATAAAAAAAAGTATTTATCCTAAAAATCATCAATAAGTGTGCACAAAATAATTATATATTATTTTCCATACAAAATATGAGAAATAATGCAAAATTTAGTACAAAATCTAATGCAAAATTAGATGTGTATACTTCATATATTTAGACCAGCATCGCACTTCTCCTACCACCCCACCAACAAGCATTTGACGTCACGTATAAGTGAAAGGGCAAATTTGTCCAGCCTAGTATATGCTATACTCTATGTTGGGTAGGGACACCATCCGTGCCGGTTAGTGTACACTGACCGGCAATGAACGAGTCCCTGTTAGGCATCGAGTATAACATAAAGCAGGCTGGACAAATTTTCGCTTTCTCTTGCACGTGACGTCAAAATGCTTGTCGGCAGGGTGATAGGAGAAGCGCCATGTCAATGTGTGTGTATCAAGTATAGGCCAGTGTATGGCAATACATTATATTATGCCTATAGGTTGACTGGCGGGGGCAAAGGAAAACGTGGTGGGAGGTGTTTCGATTCCTCATCCTCGTCTTACGCACGCTAAATAAGAAGGATAGCTTTATATGGGACGAAATCTCTGCGGACAAAAGTCGAGTCCCTATCGGCGTCCTTGTCTAGCGGCCGCTTTATAGTATGCCTTCAAAAGAATTAAACTATCCTTATCTCACGAGGAGAAGGCGGCGGCTAGCCCTCTCCACTTGGCATATTAATCCGTCTTTGTCTAATGAATGGAACTGATTGTTTTTCTCTTTCTATCCCTCACTTTCTGACTGGCGGGGGCAAAGGAAAATGTGGTGGGAGGTGTTTCGATTCCTCATCCTCGTCTTACGCACGCTAAATAAGAAGGTTAGCTTTATATGGGACGAAATTTCTGCGGACAAAAGTCGAGTCCCTATCGGCGTCCTTATTTGGCAGCCGCTTTAGCATACTCTCTAACTTATTAAACTTACCTTTTCTATCTAAGGAGCGCGCGCAACGCTAGGCCGCTCTTTGACACTTCCAACTTCTGCGTCGCACTCTCACCTGTCTTTTCTACTTAATGTTATAGGAATCATCTTTTTTCAAGGAAAATAAATTATTACTATTATAATTTTATAATTTATTTTTATTCAAATATTTTTAGAGGCAGAGGCAGTTCCTAGTATAATAAATATAGGGTTCTTAAAAGAACCGATTTCTACATACTTTTTTTACATCTTTTTCTTTTCTTTAAATCTCAAATATTTTTCATTATTAATTAAAATAAATTTTTACAGGTTCGGTTCTTTTCAGAAGCACACAACTTAATTAAAAAGAAAATATTTAAAGGAATCGGTTCTTTTAAGAACCCTATATTTATTATACAAGGAACTGCCTCTGCCTCTAAAAATATTTGAATAAATATAAATTATAAAATTATTATAGTAATAATTTATTTTCCGTGAAAATAGATCATTTCTATAACATTAAGTAGAAAAGACAGGTGAGAGTGCGACAACACATAAGTTGGAAGTGTCAAAGAGCGACCTAGCGTTGCGCGCGCTCCTTAGATAGAAAAGGTAAGTTTAATAAGTTAGAGAGTATGCTAAAGCGGCTGCCAAACAAGGACGCCGATAGGGACTCGACTTTTGTCCGCAGAGATTTCGTCCCATATAAAGCTATCCTTCTTATTTAGCGTGCGTAAGACGAGGATGAGGAATCGAAACACCTTCCACCACGTTTTCCTTTGCCCCCGCCAGTCAACCTATAGGCATAATATAATGTATTGCCATACACTGGCCTATACTTGATACACACACATTGACATGGCGCTTCTCCTATCACCCTGCCGACAAGCATTTTGACGTCACGTGCAAGAGAAAGCGAAAATTTGTCCAGCCTGCTTTATGTTATACTCGATGCCTAACAGGGACTCGTTCATTGCCGGTCAGTGTACACTAACCGGCACGGATGGTGTCCCTACCCAACATAGAGTATAGCATATACTAGGCTGGACAAATTTGCCCTTTCACTTATACGTGACGTCAAATGCTTGTTGGTGGGGTGGTAGGAGAAGTGCGATGCTGGTCTAAATATATGAAGTATACACATCTAATTTTGCATTAGATTTTGTACTAAATTTTGCATTATTTCTCATATTTTGTATGGAAAATAATATATAATTATTTTGTGCACACTTATTGATGATTTTTAGGATAAATACTTTTTTTTATAAAAAATAGCTGTTCCTATATAATAATAATAATAAGAAGAAGATGAAGAAATAATGCAAAATTTAGTGCTTATCATATTTCCACGTGCGACGTTTGACGTTTCACACCGAGCTGTTAAACGGCAGCCTGCCATAGTAGTTAGGCACTAACCACAAAGGATAGTTTAATGATTTTACAGGCATGCTGCAGCGGCTGCCAAACAAGGACGCCGATAGGGACTCTAGTTTTGTCCGCAGATTTTTCGTCCCATATAAAGCTATCCTTATCATTTAGCGTGCGTAAGCCGAGGATGAGGAATCGAAATACCTCCCACCACGTTCTCCCTTGCCCTCGCCAGACAACCTATAGGCATAATATAATGTATTGCCATATACTGGCCTATACTTTATACATACAAATTGACATCGCGCTTTTCCTGCCACCCTACCAACAAGCATTTTGACGTCACGTGCAAGAGAGCGAAAATTTGTCCAGCCTGGTTTATGCTATACTCTATGCCTAACAGGGACTGATTCATTGCTGGTCAGTGTACGGTGCAGTTAATATTAGTTGACTGCAAATTCGAGCATAGGCATCGCTTAATATTGACATTTTTTGCTGCCATTCGCATTCTTCAGGTGTGAAGATGGGAGGTAAAAAATTTGTAAAATTTTGGGAGAGGGTGTATGTCATCAATTGGATTGATGTGTCCCATCTTTTGAAGATGTCAAAACTTTCTGAAATCTAATATCTTTGTTCTTCGCCGACAATTGGGGGTGAGGACGAATTCTCTTAGACACTAGGGCGGCGTCGACGGTAGCAGTTAATGCACTGATGCAATCTATGACCTTCAAAACAGCGCGTTAATCAGAAATTACACGTGCCAATATCTTTGTTCTTCACCGAAAAAATTGGAAAGGGGGGAATTCTCTTAGACAATAGGGCGGCGGTGGCGGTTAATGCACTACTGCAACCTATGACCTTCAAAATAATAGCACGTGGGTCAGAAATTACACGTGTATGATATAGGGGGGCATAAATCTCTGTTAGACAGAAAATGAGGCAATAAATATGGTCCATATTAGACAAGGTAGCCAAATTAGAGAAATAGAGAAAAAAATATTCACTTACCACTTTTCTTTCAGCTGCTGCATCTCATGATTAGTCCTCGATACTTGTGTTGCGGTGCTGCTGCGGTTATTGCACTCTTAGGCACGTGTCACATATTTTCTTGCAATTACTTTGCAGTGGCGCCGATCGTCAAGGTCACTCATCCCCCACGGTGTAATTTGACACTTAGCAGTATCGAATTACACACAATTCCAGGAATTTGATGACGTTGCAAAAATGTGCTGATTGTGATATCCTGGAATTCCTCCCCGCTCACCCCCTCCACAACATTTCACCTACAAGTATGCAAATGTTGGTGGGTCCATGTGTAAGTGTGCACTAACGAGTGTGTATATAGAATCGGCGTAGCCTATCTACTCGTTATATTATATATTGGATAGTTTAGATGCTTTTAATTTAATAAAATAAGCATATAACTCTCCATTTCCATTATTCTATGCATTTATGAAAAATTGCTTACAAAATTCAACTAAAAGTAATTATAGTATTTAGGTGAATTGGAATTATAAGAATTATTATGAATATAGAATATTAATATGAATATATAATTTTCAAGAAATATTAAAGGCGGGTATATTAGAAAACTCACCCTGTATACAGGGTGTCCGGAAAAAAAGGAGACTTTTTTGAGGGGTGATTCCTGACTCAATTTATTGTACAAAAATATTTATATAATATTATTAACAAAACGTAATAAAATTTTGTTTTTAGAGACAGCATCGATTTTGGCCATAAGCAACTGTATATTTCTGAAGAATTGGATTCGCCTAATATGCGAGCAGAAGCCTATTTGAATTTAGCAAGAGCCCATGAACGATTAGGCGCATTGGACAAAGCTTTAGACTACGCGAGACATAGGTATTGAAATTAATACTAGTTTTATTTAATCTATTAAGTTTAAAAATAAATATTAATTTGTATAAATATTCTATAGTTTATATAATGAATGTGATCAGTGTGCTACTGCTGGATTAGTTCATTTAACAGTAGGCAGAGTTCATTTAGAACTGGCAGGGTTCTGCAAAGCATTAGAAGCTTTTCAAAGAGCTCATAAAATTGCTCATTCTATTCAAGATCCATCTTTAGAATTACAGGTAAATAATAAATTATTATATTTTATATATTTTATTTGTAATATATTAAATTTGTTTAAAATATTAAATAATAATTGAAAGAAATTATGTGTTTTAATATATTTATATTATAAAAATATAAAATATTAAGATAAATATTATTAATTTTTTAAAGGATTTCAGAAAAAAAAATTGTTGCTTTTGATTTTAGGTATATGTGGGGTTATCGGAATTATTCTGTAGACTTCAAGATGCTGACAAAAGTGCAGGTTATGCAGCAAGAGCTTATGATCTTTCTCGAAGCTTACAATTAGGAGATTTAAATTCTCGTCACCATAGAGCTGCACTATTACAAATGGCTGCAGCTCTCAGAAAAAAGGGTGAATTGGGTGATGCCCACGATTATTGTTCGGTAATATTTTATTTCTTATTAAAAAAAGATGTTTAACGATAGACATGTAAATAATGAAGGGTGTTCCAAAATTCGCGCATTTCCTTTGAAGTGCAACTTTCTGAGGTTAAACCGAAACGAAAAGTCCTATACCACTTTTCGACACAAAGCTTATTTTTTAATTATAAGAGTTTTTTAACGTAATTTTATTGACTGTCGCTCGCAAAGTGGCATCATGTATGATGTCAGGCTGGAAAAATTTTTTAACAATCATAAAATAATTATACTCATCATATTAATTACAATAATGGAAGTTTCTCTTCGATAAAAGGCATTTTTTCTTTCAAATTAATAAAAATTACTAATACAAACTCATTTCTCACCTAACTACAATTATCAATAATTAGACTATTGTCAGACTATATACTAATTGACATATTTTTGGAATTTATGAAAATTATATTAACATATTAAAAAATATACATTATTTAATTCTGGCAAGTTGTTAAATTAAAATATCAAAATATATTATAAGATGTAATACACGAATTATACGTTCCTCTGAAGCTGGGTGAAATTCCAGAGGATATCGCGATACAAATAATTAAAGATTCCCGACCGTCCGGGAGGAAAGAGACCGAGGGTGTGATTCCTTCGAAGTCGCGGGTGACCCTGAAAATACTAACAGTAATGGGACGTGTCAAAATAACAACCGAATTTTGAATATAACTGGTTTTATTGTTGCGAGGACCAATTTCGCTCGCAACTTAACAAATAATGATTCCGCGTACAATTACGCAACTCGACCTAACAAATTGGGAGCGCCCGCTCGCTCTACGCTCGCGACACGTCCTATATGCCGTAGCACAAGCCGTCGGCTATACCGCGAAGACCTTCTTCCGATAGAAGTCACTCGACCCTGCGAGAGTCGATAGTCCAACTCGAGGGCAAGTGCTTCGAGTGATGCCCGTTTGCACATAGACCGTTTGCGCACGGGACCGATTGCGCACAGCCCGTTTGCGCACGTTCCGTTTGCCCACGGACCTATTGCCCACGGACCGTTTGCGCGCAAGTCGAATTAGCCCACGTCCCTTTTGCACACAAAATTCTGTGCTTACCGACAATATATCTACAAATTCGACACGCGTTTTTTAACGTTTTCAATTTTAGTACGGATTTTTTGAAGCGACATTTTTCAACATTTCAAATTGAAATTAGAATAAGGAAACGAGATTCTAAGGTGGTGTGTATTGTCAACTCGTCGAAAACACACGTGTCAAAGTGGTATGTATCGAAATGGAATCCATTAATTTTATTTTATGCAGGAATCTAGTTATATTTCTGGTAATTTTATTTTTATGTTGAATTCGGTCTATTTCTAAAAATAAATGATGCGCAATTCGGTCGTGCATAATATTCGCTGTGTATAAATAAGTTGTGCTGAATCTGGTCGTGCGCAATCTTGACTTGCTGAAAAAAGCCGTGCTGAATTCGGCCGTGCTGAATAAATCGGTGCGAAAGTCGGCTCCTCCCCTGAAAGAATACAGATTTCAACTAAAAAATTTGCAGATATATTGTCGGTAAGCACAGAATTTTGTGTGCAAAAGGGACGTGGGCTAATTCGACTTGTGCGCAAACGGTCCGTGGGCAAACGGGACGTGCGCAAACGGGCTGTGCGCAATCGGTCCCGTGCGCAAACGGTCTGTGTGCAAACGGGACGCTCCCAGTGCTTCGCGGGATGCTACGGTGCAGCAGGAGAAGTAACGCCTACTTCTCCGCGCAAGTGAGGTGGCTAGCCTCCACGGGAAAATTATGCAAACACAAACAAATCACAGAACTTACAAAAGACAAAACACACCAAATGAAGTGGCGTCCCACTTACATTCGCTGATCCGGGAGTCAATCCAAACGCGGCAGTAGTCCAGTCTGCAGCACAGCCTACCTCGAAGACCCTGATCACTGCACTTGATCGACCTCCACACAATAATGAAGACAAAATGGCAATGAGGAAAGATCGTTGAACTGTCAGTTTGACAGTTCAAGATCCTCCCCACGCACACAACCAATTTGACCAATACGAACATAGCCGAACTCTCTATTATGATTCGGAGGAATCAGTCTAACCCGATGTTAGACCGCACGTAATGAGCGAGACAGAGACAGACTCTGCTACACCCGGCCGTCGGACAGAGGCACGACGCGTTCGCATCGTTCTCTCTCCAACTCACTGCCTCGCCAGCTGATCCAGACATCAGCTTAGGCGCTACAGTGCCGAGTGTGCTCAACTTATTCCCGATATTCTCTTAATATCGGGAATCGGTCGAGAGATGCTGCAACGGCTTTTTACATCGTTACAAAGAACTTTATTCTATGTGTATGACAATTAGATAAATTACAATAAGACTTTTTAGGAGTACAATCGGAACAACACACTCGCGTTTTGATCATGTCTTATTTTTATCCTAGCGACTTGACTATTGTACTACGCTCGGTTCTTCTCGCTCATTCGATCTCTTACATTCAGCTAATTTCGCACTCGTTCGGTCACAATACGCCATATACTTAGTATTCCTATACCGCGTACTCCCTGAAAAATCTGTTCCCATTAGAAAAGGATAGAGAAAATGAAGTAATTTGCTGCATTATGCGCATGAATCAATATTTTAACCAATGGAAAGTTCTCTTTTGCATTAAGTGCTAACTTTACATGACATGCTGTCTATTATAAGTGTATGAGTTTAATATTAATATATATATATATATATATATAATATAATATATATATATATATACTACCTTATCGGGTTAGACATGCGCATAAGTGACGAAATTATTTCGTTTAGGAATAAAACAGTTACGACATATACTTCTATCTTATTTTCTTTGACCGAGCTAAACAATGTGAAAAAGATGCAACATGCGGTATATGAGTACTAAGTATATGCAATACACACACACATTCCTACATACAAGGCAGAACATTGGCGCCACTACACTCGACCGTCCTGCAAGGACATACGCCCTCGGATGTGAGTGGGTTTTGTTTGCGCACATTTTTGATCGGACACAGCGTGTTCCGTAGATTGGACACACGTTGTATCGGACACACGCTTGGTTGGATTGGACACATGATTTATTGGACACATGTGATGGTAAATTGGACACAAAAAATATGGGACAGATAATAAAATTCGACTTTCGTACCACCGAAACTTATGATTTCTTCTATACCATTGCTTACTGTCTTGACATGAATTGATATAGGTTGCGCACATTTAACACTATGGGTGTGTGTTTGATAAATTTCTTTAATAAAGCTTAACAGAGACATCTGTTATTAATTTCAATTTCAACAAACTGTTTCAGAAAAATTAATATGTGAGAATAAAATGACCGTTTCAATAATGCGCATAACACTTGCACAAGTTAATTATAACCATGTGTCCAATCCAACCAAGCATGTGTCCGATGTGGCGTGTGTCCGATACAGCGTGTGTCCAATCCACGACACGCGCTGTGTCCGATCAAAAATGTGCGCAATGAGGACGCTCCCGCCCAGTGAACCACCCCCAAGGAACCTTATCGGTGGAAATCAGGCGAGGGAATTTCCGGAGGATCCAGACGACCACCACTGCAGCCAATTGGACTACATAAGTAGTAAGTGGAGCGCCACGCGCTCTTTTCCTTGTATCGGGTAGAGCGTGAAGAGCCGGTCAAGGGACACAGATTTGACCGAGCCCGGTTGCGTCGTGAGTGGGATCGTGTGCTCCGACTATCGCAGCAGTCGTCGAGCTCGGGACCTAGTCCTTATTCCCAGGGAACGTCCGCCCAGGTTGCCTGAAAAGCTCCTGGGTGTTTTAGACGACCTATTCCCAGTGACGTGGGGGCCGTTGTTGCAGAAAGCTCAGCGATCTCTGCGTTGCCGACGCCGTCGGACTGCCGTAAAAGTCCGACCACACTAGGCCAGGCTAAAGGAGGTGTACGGGCACCCCGCGCGGATTGAGATTAATTTATATTCTGTACTCTTGCGGCCCCAAGTGGGTTTATTTTAACATCTTGAATTGTATAGCAGCAGATCAATAAATCCGCGAGATACGGTAGCCAAATTTGTGTACGATTCTTTATAACACCACCTAGTCCTCAACTACGGGAGAACCTCCCTTGGGCCCTTTATATAGGAGTCGGTTTCCTCACGGGTGAGGAGCTCCGTTGATTTCTAATTAAAATAATTGTGACGGTGCTGTAACTTCGGGAGATTCACCTCCTTCTGGGGTTACGAAAACACACGTTACACTAGGTACGATTCACTAACTATTTGATATATACTGATACCCCCTAAAAAACAAGATGCAAAAAAAATTCGCCAAGTAGTTACCCCTACCAAAAGACATATACAAAAGAACTATCATATTAATTGAACTCTTTTAATAAAATGGATACCAATGAAAAAGAATTAGTTGTTATATTTTCTTAAAAATACAATATTAATTGAATAATGTTACTTATTACAAAAAAACTTTATTTTACTTAAATTCTGTTAAAAAGGATTGAAATCAAATGTTAAATAAAGCCAAGTATGTAATTTTCATTTTCAACATATAATTTCTGAAAAATATGGTTACAATTACATTATAGATTGTTTATAAAGAATTGACAAAATGAGACAATAAAAATTTCTCGTCTCGATTCTTGAATGAGAGTCTCGTAGTTTTGTATAATTAAAGCAGTATGTTTCAAAAGTAGTAAAAGAAATACCGCTATAGACGGCTAATTCATTTTCATTTTATACAAATGTACCGCCTATAGTTTACTATTTAATGCGATAAGCATAAGAAAACTAAATTTCACTACATTAAAATAATATTATATATTTCTTTGAGCCGAATTAGTATAAATATCTAATAATCAATATCTAAATAACAAATAGCAAAATATCTATAATTTTTGCGACGCCTTTAGGCGCTCTAACGTATTGAAAAGCCAAACTGCGTCGAGCAACTATAGGCGTTCTCAGTATCTTATAACACGCGAACTATCGTCTCCTGCGGCTGGGTGAAACCCCAGGAAGGATCGCGGTATAAATAATTTCCCCGACCGACTCGGAGAGGTGTGAGACCGCCGGGTGGGATTCTTTAAGGAACGCGGATGACCCTGAAATAACTCTACACGGAAAATACTTGTAAATACCAATTTATTGCGATAACGCGACCGATTCCGCTCGCTCGCAAATATACAAACTATACACAACTACCCTACACGAATCGGGAGCGCCCGCTCGCTCGTCGCACGCGTTCTCGCTGTGCCGGTACACTCGCAGATATGCAAGGAAACGGAAATTCTCTGCCCGCTGGCAGAGATTACCCGATTCTCCAGGAGGAGACTGTCCAACCTGAAGGCCGGATGTTCCGATATACCGGTGCGCCCTGGAACAGTCCCTCGTGACGTTCCGGCGCAGCAAGGTGGCTAACCTATGCGGGTAAAATACGAGGATCTTTACAAAATATATAAGGCCCGCGTACGCGGAGTGGTGTCCCACTTACTCTTCACGGCGTAATTCTCGCAGACGATGTTCTCTTGGCTCCTCCGGTCTGACTCCGTGATCCAGGTCCACGCTCTCGCTCCCTGATCCAATCCTCTGTCCTCTGGTCCAGCTGTCCAGCACACAGGTGCCGTCTTCCGCAGCGACACACTCCACGCAACGAACGCCCACGCAACACAATTATCCGCTAATCGCTAACAAAATCTCGCTAGATCCGGTATTGTCGCCTATGTCGACTGTTCGGAGTCTGACATTGAAGTGAGGGAAAGTCGTTGAACTGTCAGTTTGACAGTTCAAGTTCTCCCTCACCAGCAAAAATATCATTTTCGAACTTTGTTGTGGCTGAGGAAATCGGTTCAGCCCTGTATTAGGCGCCGCGCTAATGAGCGAGACAAAGACAGCCTCTGCTACACTCGGCCGTCGGATAGCGCACGGTTCGACATGCGCTATCTCACTCCGACTTACCGAGACCGCCAGCTGATCCAGACAATCAGCCTAACGTTTCGGTGCCGAGGGTGCTCAACCTATTCTCGGTCCCCCGCTTGGAACCAAGAATCGGTCGGGAATAATGCAACGATTTTTACATCGTTACAATCTCAAACGTTAAAATTTCTAAGCGCCTATAGGTGCTCACAGTAACCAAGGGGTTAAGACCAAATGCCTAAATAACATGTAATACATGAATTAATGTCCTCTCGTAGTTGGGTGACACCCCGAGAAGATTCGTGGACAAATATATTTTTCTCCGACCGGTTCGGGAGAGGTGTAAGACCGTAGGGTGCGGTTCACTTGGATCGCGGATGATCTTGGGCTTTAAATTAACGAGTTAGACGTGTCAAATAATTAAACTCGAATTATTAGAGTAGATATTTAATTACGTACTACTAATACACCTATCAAATACAGAATATTCTGCACGCAATCTTTACAATCAATTCTCCATTCATTTATAATTTCACGGCAATACAATAACAAATAAGACCCTAAAAATATCGGGAGCGCCCGCATGCTCTGTGTACGCGACACGTCCTATACTAGTTACACTCGCGAAACGCGTATGAGTAGGAAGCTTTCCGTATCCGGACAAAAATCATCCGCTCCTTCGAGAGGAGACTGTCCAACACGAGGAGAGATGTTCCACTCGGTGCAACGGCGCGTCCAGAAAAAGTCCCGATGACCTATCGGCGCATTGAAGTGGCTAGCCTCCGTGGGAATTAAAAAAACTAACAAGACTAACACAGCACTAACAATACATTAAGTGGCGTCCCACTTACGCCGCAGATTTTTCCTCGATCAGCTGAAGTCCCTCCTCACGAGGACGTGGTCCTGTCCAGAATTTTCCTTATTAATCCTGCCAGGACAGTAGAGGTGAATCGCAATTCCTTCCAGTATATTCCGGTGGCGAAGGACTTCCACAGGTTGTAGATTTTTCTATTATCGAGCGGTGATACCACCGACGCAGCCACAAAGTGAAATAGTTCAAAGAAATCAGAGACCGGATCACTTCAACAATTACGGATCTGAAGAACTCAACTTCCCAAAAATCACGACGATCCAATTCGTTCCACGATTGACAATACAGTAAGGAAAAATCGTTGAATTGTCAATTTGACAGTTCAACTTTTCCTCCCCACACATATACACATATAAGCTGGGACGCTTGTATTATTGTCGGAGAAATCAGTCTAGCCATGTATTAGGCGACGCGTTAGTAAGCGAGACAAGGGTAGCCTTTGCTACACTCGGGCGTCGGACAGAGACACAGCACGGCCTATGTCTATCTCTCTCCGACTCACCGATATTCTTAGTTTTCCCTTTAAAACTGAGAATCGGTCAAAATATAATGCAACGATTTTTACGTCGTTACAAACATAGAAAGTATACATCTTATAATAGTACCAGTTAGAACTTGACTAGCAGTAGTTATGAATTGTAATTTTGTAAATTTTAAATATGAGTAATAAAAAGAAATCGACTTTCCACTAATACCGACGATTCACTGTTGAATATATCTGGTGAAAGTAAGAGTGAAACTTCTATTCCAAATAATAATCCTTTCTGTTCGACAAAAGTTTCAATAAAAAGTTAATTCATTATATATTTTACAATATCAACGAGTAAGGGTCAAGATCGAGAAGCTACTGGCAAAATATATTTAAAAACAATAAAAATAAAAATGGCAAGTGGAAATACCACTGCACTAAAAAAACATTTGCAAGCTAAACTTACAAAGAAATTTTTTAATTTATTTTCGAATGAATAATTTCACAATATCTAAACAAAAACATTCAAATATGTCTATTCCTGATGTGTTTTCTACAAATTAGAATAGCCGAATATCCCCTCCCCAGAGTTATTAGCCAATAGGACATCTAACCTAAAGAGAAAAGCCTAAAAGTTTAAACAAATAGGAATCGACACGTAGACCCTTTTGGGGAACAGATAAAAAGGCAGGTCCAGCCTCAAAACTTCACTACTTCTACTTCTTCTTCCTTCCTGATCACTACACTACCTGTAAAGGGATAAAGTAACGAATATCTTTATAATCTTTTTGCTTATCGTATATAGTTTTATTTCGCTTTTGATAATAATGATTTTTAATGATCCGAGATACAATAACGACGTTTTTAACGGTCAGTGATACAATAACGACGTTTTTAACGGTCAGTAGTTCGGTACCACTCGTGCCGTGCTTTTTATACAAGGATCAGCCGCCGAAAACGTAGCCGAAGATAGCCGAAGGACTCCGAAGGTTCGAAAAGAGAGGAAATTATAGCGCGCGACCATTTGAACGCATCTTATTTTCCCTAAATGCATAACTTTCTCCCGCGACCTGGCACGCCACGGCCCGGCCTTATGAGCTTCCCCGTGCGTGTGGACCCTTAAAGCCGATGGAACCCGCGTTCCTTTAGAGTCCAACATCAGTCACGGGATGATAAAATCATCCCATGCTTTGGTCTGAAGCCTCGGGATCGTCATGACGATTCCCGTACTCTAGGAGTCAGTTTATGCATTTCCATATTTCAATCTCAAACTCTTCTCTCTTTCTCTCCCCTTTAGTCCTTAACACTACCATCCGACTTCTTAGATTCACTTTTACGTTCTGCACTTCGGCACCGTCACTTTAACACTTTGTAAGACAGTCGGTTAGTTCGCTTAGTCTCAATATTGTCAAGTATCTCAATTCTAAAAAGGTTTAAATGTTCATTAAATAAGTATCAGAAAATTAAAATAATTTTTTATTCATTTATAATAAAACCCAGTCGCCGATACCAGTGTAACTGATAACCAGGTAAGTGCACAGACTCTATACTAAAATCATTCCAGATCCATTTCCATTATACGATTAAACAGAGCATTTAGGCCTATCGTACGAATAATGCTTTAAATTGCAACCTAAAAAGGCCATTGGTTAAAAATGTTCCAGAAGTAACAGATGAAGCATTTAATGTTGACCATATTCTTCTGGGAATGCACAAGCACCTTAACCACACACAGATTCATCTACTGTCATTGCAGACGTTGTCTTTTAGTAATAGTAGGGGTCGTAACACTAATGTTAAAGAGATTTGAAAATTTACATGAAAAACTAATAAATATGTTAGCAAGTAATAAGTCTAAGTTATCGTGTACCATAGATGGTTGGACGTCGATAAATGGTAGATCATACTATGGAATAACCACTCATTTTATAGATAGTGAATAGAATCATGAATCTTTTACATTATATTTAATTCCAGTCAATGGAAAACATACTGGTAAAAATATATCAAAAATATTTTTTAAACGTTTAGAGGATAATTTTTTAAGTAAAAAATTCAAGATATAACAATGGATATTGCTTCTGTAAATACGACATTTATGAGAGAACTTAAGGTATTTATTGCAAGAATTAGATGTTGAGGATTGTCACTTCAGATGATTTGGGCGTATTATTAACCCTTTGCATTCGAGCGACGCCCATACAGCGTCCAGCCAATTTACTAATTACAGAGTGTAATATTTATCAAAGTTTGTTGTTTTCGACATATAAATGAATAAACTGGTGAAATTTTATTATTTGTATACGTTTGTTTGTTTATAAATGTTTTTAAAGTACTTGTAAAGAGTTTGCCGAATTTGGGCGAAATCGTCTCGAGTTGCTGGTTCGCGCAAGCGAAAAAGGCCTCGAGTGTAAAGGGTTAATTTATCAGTACAAGATTTATTTAAATCATTAAAACTTGATTCGGTAACGAGCAATGAATTGCAATATAATTGCAGTGACGAAGAATCTGATGATGAAATAGAAGACAGTCAAATGCTATATACAAACTTCGTTCAATAATGTCAAAAATAAAAAAATCAGAACAATTATTAATATAATTCAAAAGTGCTTGTGAAGCAACTGAAAATTCAAAATTTTTTCAACCAATAATAGATGATCTTACGCGTTTGAATTCAACTAGCGATATGCTAGACGTAGCTTTGCAGAGTAAAAATCGGCTTAATATATTATGCCAAAATATTGAACTTCAATAATACACACTTACTCATAAAGAATGGCAAATAATAAGCGAGTGCAGAAATTATTAATTAATTTTAAAATTCTTTCCAAAAAATTAGATTGGTTTCTATTAATTTATTATTAGATAAATTTGAAAATACAATTTTTTAATGGAATTCAAAATAGGATCTAGAACCTATACAGGAAAGACGTATTAGTATTTTTCAAGTTGTAAGAGATAAAATATTAAAATATTATAATAAATTAAATTAAGTATATTCAGCAGTTTTAATTTTGGGTCCACAACATAAATTAGAAACTTTTAATTTGACATCATGAGGCCAAGAATAAAAATCTAAATCAATAATAAATTTCGAACATTTATTTAAAAAATATTATGATAAATTAGAAGGACAATTTCCAAAAAATGTTGAGGAAGAAGAGAAACATCAGGATAAGCCTGATTATTAGATAGATGAGTGGCATTCAATTGGACACGTTACAATTGGACACAGTGCGATTGAACACAGAATTTACACGTTGTACGATCGGATACAGTACAATTGGACACGGTTTCATTTGGACACAAATACAAATTTTAAGAATATTAGATAACTAGATTATTCTGCATTATTCATAAATATTATTTTTAATTTAATTTGATAAACCGCATAAAAATACCCTCTGTTTAATTGGATACCGTTCAATTGTGCACTGCTCAATTGGACTCCGTTCAATTGCACACTGTTCAACTGGTCATCGTTCAATCACGCACCATTCAATTAGACACCATAAGGTTATAAGTAGTTATCACCTGGTGGTGTGAGTTGTAACACATTTATGATGCCTATATTATAGGGATGTAAATCATTACATGCAAAGAGGCAGAGATATCTAATTGAACGGCGTCTAATTAAACGGTGCGCAGTTGTACAGTGTCCAATTAAACGGGGTCTAACTGAACAGTGCGCAATTGAACGGTGTCCAATTGAACAGAGTGTATTTTTATGCGATTTTTATCACATAATTTAAAATAACGTTTAAAAATAATCCTGAAAAATCTTATTTTCAGATATTTATAAAATTTTTATCGGTATCCAAATGAAACATGGTTCAATCGTAATGTATCCAATTGCATAGTATTTAATTATGCCGTGTCCAATCGTTGTGTGTCTAATTGTACTATGTCCAATCGTACAGGATGTAAATTCTGTATCCAAACGCACTATGTCTAATTGTACCATGTCTAATTGAACTTCTTCCAGATAGATTTTAATATTTTATATGAGCAATGCTCAATATCCAGTAAAACTGACTGAAGACATGAGTTTAAAAAATATTATTCTTTGCCTCGATGCAGTTATGAAACAGATATTTTAAAACGGTGGAAACGTTATGAAACTGAATTTCCAATTTTAAGTTGCATGGCGAAAGATTTTCTTTGCTTTCCAGCAACTTCTGTTCCTGCTGAATATCTGTTTTCTCGCGCTTTCTTAACGATTCAGAAACACCGAAACAGATTAACCGGTACATTGGTAATGACATATATGGGCGAAACAAATTTGGTAATGACTCATATATTGGCATCTTCAATTACTCTGCTGTGAAGTATAGAATTTAAAAATTTCATAAAGTAAAAATTGGTACGACTATGCAAATCTATCGCTTCCACTTTCGGCGGTAGTTTCTCAATAATTAAGAATTTACCGATTGCCGAAAGACGGAAGAGATTCCTGAAGTTCATTTAACTTGAGTTCCCAATTGCACAGGTCAATCACTACACGTGCCACAATAATTCGTGAATATATATTAAGAATGTATTTCTTAATACTTCCTGAATATCGGTAATTGGGAACATACAGGAAAGGAATTGCATTTCCATTGCACATGGCAACCAGAATTTAGGGCATGAACGTCACGCATTTCACCACTTAGAATGTAAGCTCAGCGGACCTTCTTCAGGGTCCGAGATTTTTGCTTAAAAGAAGGAGTATCAAAAATTCATATTCAGTATGAACTTTACAAGAGACATTAATTGTTAACCTATTGATTTGTTTCGCGATTTACAGCAGCATCAATAGCGTAAATTCTCAGATTCGACTTGCACTTGTCGCTAAAAGATCATTCCTCTTCTAGCAGGACATCTTTTAGAACCGAAATACTAAATTATTGTCAGCCGGTTATTAGTGCATAACGACGTGAGATCGGATAATGTTAGATTTCGGGAATCCTAGTGATACTCCTCTTTTACATAGATTAGTTAAAGTTAATATTCGTGTGAAGAGTGATTCTTGTGTTCGTGAGTGTGAGATAACCAGTATTTAGCAGAAATACTACACTTTGGCGTATAATTGCATTATCATCCTGGTTGTCACATCTAAAGATTATATTTTAATAATTATTTATCGATCGGTTCTTAAAACCTAACCGGTCTTGCCATTGCATAAGTGATTCATCTATAAAAATATTCGGGCCTGGTCTATAAATAGTTTGGAAATATTCTAAATAATGCTCTATTATAGGACGAATTTTCGCAATTTTATTCGCTGGTGCAGTTTCGTCATTTATAAAGTGCAACATCAATCAAATATTTTCGAACCTCACAAGAGTCATAATTTTGGACAAAATTGGTGTCTCTATTATGCTCTAGCAAGACCAATACATAGAAATGGTTGGTTTTTTTTATTATTCCCATTAAAATCAATAACGCATGGAAACTACATTTCATTTTTACTAATGTCATCGCAATGCAGTATTTATCGCAATGCTTTAGTTTTCCAAGTTTTCATATTTCTTGTTATAAAATTATCTAAAACATCCATACAACTACTTTTATCATCTTATCCAGAACTTAGCTGCAAACCAGCATTATTGTTCGTAACCTCGATAGTTAATAGGAAAGGGTTGAGGACGTAGCTAGGGAATCGAACTCCAGTATTTGGATGGGCAAAACAAAGTGAATTCTTTATTTAGGGGAAAAAGCTAAATGCATAAAAATCTCCACCATACGGGTAAAGGAAAAGCCTGAAAAGCCTGAAAAGCCGCTACGTTACCGCATAAAAAAACCTTCGTCATTACGAAGAAAAAAAGCCACAGAACAATACAAGAAATTAATCGGAGGACGACAAACAAAGGAATAGTTTGAAGATAAGAGAAGAATCTAGATAATGCTGTAAAGATAATGGATTAACTTATGATAATGCAAGCATATTCCACACATACATACAGTCATCATACCCATTCTACAAATATGGAGAGCTCTCCGTCGCTAGTGTGCCAAATTATACCAAGAAGAAGTTAGGGAATCTTGAGCTGGCTCCTTCGGTGAATATCTCACCTGGACACCTCATTCCAATACCAGTGGGAGAATGTGCCCCTCGCAACCAAAATGGCCTCGACGTCTCAGGCGCAGTGTCATTGCACACCATCCTTGGCTCGCGTCCACCACCTCTCCAGGTGAAGCGGACATGGACAAACACCCCAGGAGGTAGATCAACGTCGCGCCCTCCAATGGATCAGAAAGACCTCATCTCCTCCCGCAAGAATTGCTGGCGTTACATCAAATAATCTCCTCGCCATTCGATATCACTCATGTGTGAAACCGGTCCTGCCTAAACGGCACACGCACCACTTACGCCACAATTTCTACAAAATCACATGTTAACTTCTCGCCTTCACTCGCAACAACCTCTGACTTCGACCCCCTCAAGGGTAACTATCTCCTCGACCCCCGCAAGGGCGACTTCACTCTTCGAGCTTCTTAAAGACGACTCTTCTTACAGGGTCCTCTCTAGGGCCCCCTATTCGAACTCTCCTCTGCCCCCTCACCATGTAACAGCTCCCCCTGTGAGCTTCCCTGTGCAAGTACTCTCTGCGAGCGATACTCGCGAACAATTATCATCACAAAATGAGCGGATTTTTGGAATAAAATTTTTCGTTTCTGTCCAATTAAGTGTTTTTATAAATTAATTCCATTTATCAGCCAATGACACATCATTCAAATCAATATTGTGCGTCAATATTATCAGTTTCTATTTCTCGATGAAAAGTTTGTACATTTTTTCTGAACTCATCTTTGCTATCATCCACACACACACACACACACACAAACCGTTCATTATCAATATCACTATTATCAGAAAAATTAACTGAATTATTTTCCGAAGGAATGGGTGATAAAGATCTAGCTCTCTACTTGCCATTTCCGGTTAGGAAAAAACTATAAATGAAGAAAACGAGGACGGTGGTATTATATTTAAAAATATGTTGAAGGAAATTATTGTTTTGTAAAATGGCGAAGACCTCCTAAAATAGTTAAATAATAATAACACTAATTGCCGATCGCTCAAATAAAAAAGGATGATATTCTCTTTTTACTAATGAGAATGTCATCAAAACGGGTGCAATCTAGTGGCAGTTCCACAAATTAATCTTTTATTTGGGTATTAATACTCCCTGTCAGTCGAATACAAATAATCTTAGCACAGTTACCAATTTTATAAACAGATACACATCTATAATGGAATATTAAACTTAGCCATTTAAAGTCTCCATATTAGATTAGGCATTTTAAAGTTCTTAAATATGACCCCGGATTCATGATCAGCGACCCAACGTACTCCTTATGGAGCAGCTTTCATGTAAAAATTTATTCGTTTTCACCAGTTTTGACACAAATTGTTAATTTCGATGCACCAGTGAACCGGTTAAATAATAATTCTGCCAGGTGTTTGCTATGCTTAAATGATTGAAAAACAGTATGAAACTGATGGAATATAAATACCTCTCTCTTACTTATTCTTTACTTAAATAAGTTGTAATTAATATATTTCTATGAAGTACGTTAATAAAGTTCGTGATTATTCTTTGAGAAAAAGTAAAGTTTTTAAGTCGCTACGTTATTATCTACATTCCTTCTATCTTTCTTCTGTCTCTCTTTACACGCAGGCGTGTAACAATAATTATTTTATAACGAATATCTACTAATGTTTCACCAGACATTGGTGAATTCAAGTATACATTATAAGTGAAGCGTTCTACCCCTAACTCTCTTACGTATACAGTAATGTCTGGTTATAGGTCTCGATTTTAGGGGCATAGAGAGACCTATAACTGGAATAGGAATGGTTATTTTCTGACTCAGCTGAGTAGCGAGCTCTGAGACGTGAACCCTAAATAAGCAAATAAACAAGGCAAAAGCAAAGGCAAATAGCTGTAGATAAGGAAAAATTAAAAATTTAACAATTTTAGTTAAATAGTTTTATAATTATTATTAATGCATTCCTTATATTCTGACGATGAAAATGAGCCTAAATACGACAAATTTTGCATAATTAATAATTATTTAAACAGTAGTGTTCGGTTATAGGTTTCACTTTTCTTCGGTTATGTCTCTCCGCAAAGACAAAGTTTAAATAATTATTAATTATGTAAAATTTGTCGTATTTAGGCTCATTTTCATCGTTAGAATGTAAAGATGCATTAATAATAATTATAAAACTATTTAACTAAAATTGTTAAACTTTTAATTTTTCTTTATCTCTAGCTATTTAAATGCCCCGTTTATTTGCCTTTTTTTAGGCTTTACGGCTCAACGCTCATTTCTCGAGCTGAGTCAAAAAAAAAAGTAGTGGGGATAACTCTGGGACTTATAACCAGAGCAAAATGCGAGACATATAACCGGACACTACTGTAATTGTATATACAATATCCTGAAATAAATTCATTTCCAGTTCATAGTTTCTGGCATTAAACTAAGTGGAAAAGTCTGTTACTTCTTTTCAATTCAGAGTTTAATTAGTGAGATAATCAACAATAAAAGTAATCCCCTTACAAAAAAATATCAATGTAAAAATTCGACAAGTAGTTATAGTCTACTTTTCAAAAAATCTTACAAAAAGAAACACCTTATAAAAAAATACTTTACAAAAAATTATTTACAAAATAGAATTGTCATAAAAATAATTAAAATCATCAGTTAAAAAGGATAAGTACTATATTTTAACAGTCACTTACAGTAGGTATTAAAAATTTCTGTACGCGTTAAAGCTATTACATCTACTGTTTCTCTATAACATCACTCTTTGATCTTTCTTGATACAGTAAGATTTCCTACAACGTAAATTAATTCATATAACTTGTAATGTATTATTTTATTATTCTATTAAGCGGGACTCTTCTTCATATAGTATGATAAAATAGTTTGAATTTAATTTAATACAACTTGGCGTGCTCATGCCTCTTTATATCACCTATGTATTTCTCTCTAAAACGACGATATGAAAATTTTTAATGTAATTTTAATAACTATTATTTCTTTAACTTTTCGTCGACTAAAGTCGACGTTTGCTTCAACAATAAATAACTATTAAATATTTAAAAGCATTAATATTGTACTAGCTTTTTTTAAGTTTTCGTCAACTAAAGTCGACGTTAGCTTCAACACGCACCCAATGAATAGTTCATAAATTTTTAATACTATTAATATTATATATTGATTTGATATTATTTATTTCTCATGAGTAAATTACAATTTTTAATACAAAAGTTTTGAATTCATAAAGATTTATTTTGATGAATAAATATCTTTAATAAAATTCAGCGATTATTTAAGATTTGGATTAGATAAATAGTATATGATTGCTATAGTTGTGTTTATTTCATTATAATAAATAAAATAAATAATTAAATAAATAGAATAAAATAAATAAAACTCTCAAACTTGCCAGAAGAGACAGAGCGGCATATTCCAGCCGCTCAGAACTATCTCAGGGCTGGCTTCGCCGGTTCTTAGAGTTTTCGGGACTATTTTCCAGCCTCACGGTCCGGGAAAAGAGGATTCCCTTGCCAAACTATGCAGGGTTTTGGGTAAGGGGTGAGAATAACCGAAATCTGGAAGGATTGCCAGCTTCTTGGAGGAAGAGCTTCCTCTGGAAGAGCCTGGCGCCCTGCGTCGCCCTACGGCACAACCGGGGTGCGCGTCCCTGGCTCTCCAGATCCCGCTTCCCTCTGCATTGGCGAATCCCCTTCCCAATATCGTGGATATAAAAAATATACCAAAAGGAAAAAATTTCTTAGAATTGAGTTAGGAATCACCCCTGAAAAAAGTACCCACCATATTTCGGACACTCTGTGTATGCTTTTCGAAGCCTTGAGCTTGAACTAATTTATTGTAATATTCTTGTAATGCTATAAAATAATACGTCTCACAGTTTACATATTTTAATAAAACAATAGAATGTATTAGACAGTTTATTGAATATTTATTTTTTAAATATCGTATAATTAAGTGTAAATAGTAAATGTATAAATTTTTTTATAGGAAGCTACAAGATTGTCTCTTGTATCTGGTGATCAAGCTAGTTATGCTCGAAGCATACGTATCATGGGAGATATATACAGGAAAAAATCTGATATTAACGTAAGTTTTAAACTTTTATTTGCATTTATAATATATTTAACTTTAATATAAATCAGTTAAAATTAATGATTTTTATTCGAACGAATTCTTGTAAAAAAATATTGTCAGCTATAATTCTGCTTCTCTAAATTATGTGGTAAAATTTCTTATTAATATTGTAACGGGTGTATTGATAAACGTCGATAGGAGGTGAATCTCCCGACGTTCGACACGCGAATACAATAAATTTAGATAAAGTTCTAGTATTGTAGATTTCCTTCCTCAAGAGGAAACCAACGTGTACAGGAGGGACCCAGAGGAAGTTCTCCCTAAGTTGAAGACAAGGCACAATTCGTACAAATAATTTACTACCTTGTGTTAAATTAAAATGCGGTTTTATTTCATCCGACTCAATACAATTCTAAATGACGAAGTATTATAAGTACATGTCGCTAATATATAATAATTACTTAATATAACGAAACAAATCGCGCGTGGTACCCGTACACTTACCGGCAATGATGCAGTACAAACCATAGTCTATGGCTGACTTCCAGTATAGCTAAAAAAGAAGAAGGCATATCTTCCTTCTCACTCGCACATGACGTCATATATCCTAAATCGGGGGAAGGCGGAGAAGTTTCAAGGGTATAGAGAGAGGCGGAGAGTATCACGAGAACATAGGCTTATCAGACTATCTTTCTTAGATCAGCGCTGACATTTCTTTGCCTTTTTCCTCCAATACCCCTCGATTGAATGACGGGGCTAAAGGGGAAAATTGGTGGGAGGTGTTTTGGATTCTATCCTTGTTTTTTGCTAAAAAAGACAAGGATACTTTTGAGGGGAAATTATGATTTTCGGACAAAATTGGCGTCACTATTGTTGTTCTTGTCTGACAACCGCTCAGGCATGCTTTCATCTCTATCCTTTCTGGCTAGAGGGGAATGCGGAAAAGTATTGCGGGAAGATAGGTAATAAATGGATTCTATTTTTTATCGACTTATACTCTTAGATTACTGCTAATTTATTTAATTATTTATTTTTATATTAAAGAAAATTATCATTAAAATGAATTAATTTTATTAATTATAATTAATTTTGTTTTTAAAAATTGTAGTATATTAAAACTTAATATATATTTAAATGTAATATTTAATTCCGTTAAATATTAATAGATTATCCAATTTATTGTCTATTATTTAATTCTTAATTTCTATATATATTTATTTAATGTAGTTTTTGTATATAATGAAACAATAATATTTAGGAAATGATTTAATTAATGACAAAAGTAGTTCTGATCACTTATAATCCAATTTTCTCTTATTCCGAAGCGGCTCTTATCGTTAGTTTTTGGCTATGTTCGTTTGCATTATAAGAAATCAGAACTACTTTTATAATTAATTAAATCATTTATTAAATATTATTGTTCTATTCTATATAAAAGCTATATTAAATAAATATATATAGAAATTAAGAATTAAATATTTTTTACACTTAAATATATATTAAATTATAATTTATTACAATTTCTAAAAATAAAATTAATTCATTTTAATTATAATTTTTCTTAAATTATCTAAAATTCTCTGTATGTCAAAATTCTCAATTCGTCGTTTTTATTACGGCAAAGCTATGTTCTTCTGACAATATCGCAATGAAGTAAGCATTGTAAACTTGCATTTGCATAGCACGAAACATTGTCACAATTAAGAAAACCTTTAATTTTGTAGTAGACAACAATATCATTATTAGTATTTTCTTGTTCCAATATTTGTTGATTTGTGGTATGCTTCTGAACTGCCCATATTATATCGTGAATTTTCTTTATACCACTGTTTTTCTTCGATTGAAGATCAATCACTGTAAGATCTGGTCTGTACGCTAGCCTTAAACAATTGTATTCTATTATTGCCGACTTACCAGCTTTTATGGAAACTGGATCAAAATTAATTAAATGTAACCCCTCTAATGAAGTTACTCGTGAAAGTGCAACAAAAATTTGTCCACAAAAAAATATGGACAAAAAAATATACAATAGAATTGCATTGCAATAAAGCATCGTCCGAAGCGCTTGTGCATTTGTCATTATCACAGGACTTCCCTTCTTCAATATTCAAATGTTGATTTATTAATTCCTTGATAGGTTCAAGGTCTTTTCTAATTTCTTCTATGCGTTCGTGGTACCTTAAACAATCCAGAAGTTCGTCCTTCAATGCTGCAAACGCATCGGCATAGGTATTGTAACTGGTTTCCCTGCACTCCTGCCTGAATGCAGGGAAGGGGTGTTACCTTCGGCCTGATCCCTCTCGATACCGTCCTTCAGGGCGCCAGCTGGTTAGGTCAGGTAACCAGCAACCCTTCCTGAAACATTCTGTCCTTCGGGAACCCTGCCAAGTTCCCGAAGTCCAGACATGCGTCTATTTTCCTCTCGGGCTCGCCAGAGGGACAGGGTGGCATATCCCGGCCACTCAGTCTCCCCTCAGGGCTGGCTCCGTCGGTCCTAGGAGTTTCGAGAAGCAGTTCCAGCCTTCTCAGGCCTGGAACATAACATCCCCTCTTCCCGTCAACCCGCTTAGGGTTTTGGGTAAAGGGCGAGAACATTCGATATCCGGGGAGAACATTCCCAGATCCCGCTTCGGGTTGCCTCGCCTGGTCGAGCCCGGCGTCCCGCCTCGGCCCTACGGCCCCTCCGGGTCTACGCCCGTGCTGACCAGTCCCCGCTCCCCTCACGGACTGGGTCCTCCTCCTCCGATATCTCGGCTGGGATCCAGGGTGCCTTCCGCACCTCCTGGACCCCTACCGTCTGCCGGGAAAATCGGCGGATCCTTACGGACTCCCTCGATTTCCCCGCCTGGACGTCGGCGACCTCGTTTCTTCAACACACGCAGGCCAGCGCCTCGCGTTGTTGTCGACCCGACGGCTCACGCACGACTCTCCGATACCAGGATCTTCTCCCGTTCTCCTGTCTTGCGGATCATCCCGTGTAGGCTGTCTCTCCCGTCTTAGGGTACTCTGACGGATACCCAACGACTTCCTGGGTGTGCGTAATTAAAAGCGGCGATAATTACTTCCGCGAGCGGAAGAAAGGAAAAGGTGTTTTTCCGCAGAAGAAGCAGGCGACTAAACAGCTTTAAATAAAATTATGTTTAATTATTCAAAAAATACAAAAGGAGCTGAGGGTTGCTGGACCCAACAGCGGCAATGCAAAAGAAGGATCAAGAGATTGATCAGGAGCCCTGATCAACCTAATGACCGTGTAGTTGAAGCCTGGTCACACGACTGGCGTAATGACCAGTTCCAACTGGCGAGGTCGTTCGATTGGCGAACGAGAAGCGACGGCACCGATGTTCAGGATTCCGCGGTCGAAATGCCTGAAGAACCCAGGGGTGAGAGGATGCCTCGCAAGGAGCCCTTGCAGGTATACAGGAGAGGGACTGAGCCAAGAGCCTTGGCTAGACGGAGTGATAGGCAAGGAAGATCTTGAGAGCCTCAAGATCTAACGTGGTATCGGAGGTGCTGGGTACTGCGCTGGGCAGGTGCTTCGTCGCTATTGATAAGAGGACATGGTCCCTTTATCAATAGCGAGAAGCGATAAGCAGGGCCGTATAGGCGCGCCGCGCGGGCCTAGCCATCTAACGGCCGTGGGCCGAACTAGACACTATTTCGTACACTGGGAGCGCCGGAATTCTCATCCGGACTTCCATCAGTCCTACAGGGACTCACACAGGTTCCGCTTCCCCAGGGATACACAGCCCTGGCAGTCGGCTGCTGCATCCCAGTTCCGCTTCACCTCACAAGCCAGGGTTCACAGGTCGAAACCCCGTTACTGCATTTCCTTTCCGAAATGCAGTCCCTTTCGTGATCTCGATCTATCGTGATTCCCTTGAATCACGACAGATGTCGCCACTCACACCTTTGTGAGGTGATTCCTATTCTTATTTCAAAATTTTTATTTGCGATAGCTCATGCAACAGGAATTCCTGTTACAGTATCCTAGCCCAACTTCTACTCATTCGTATCTCTCCATGGTTTAAACAACAGCAATAGAGCATAGAAATACTTTTCTGGTTGAATGTGCATGTTGTACGTATAATGGTTAATCAAGTAACCATTTTATCGTTTTTTCAAATAAAGTTTTGTACCCTCTGCAGTAAATTCGAGACAATTGTCATCATTATTCTTAGGTTTAACCTTAATAACATCGTACTATTTTGCATAATCATACAGATTTAAAGAGTCCAATTCTGTCGGACTGTTCGGATAATAATTATCTATCAAATTTGGACAGAACAAATCTGTTGATTCCGAGTCGAGCTTCTTTATTTCACTTTGCGTCTTAATTATTTTACTCCTTATTTGATTGACATCCAACCATTTGATGGTGGTATTCTTGTCAGTGCTATGGAGTGAAATTCCTAATAGTATATCAACGGCTTCCAGTGCTTCGCATTCTCTATTGTTCAAACTTCTTAATGCAATGTTCCATAAGATACTTCTCAATGATTTGGTGGAATTAACAATATCGAAAGTATCAACTTCACAACTGGTTTTAGTCTTAGTCGTATACAGTAAAATCTGTTTTTATGCGGTCCTTTTTTATGGGATTTTGTTTTTGTGCGATTTGTTTTGTGCGATTTATTTTTATGCGGTATATGATTCTCAGCAACGTTGGCACCAGTTTAATGTTTCCTATCATTGCACATAATTGGTGGACGAACTCTGATTACGTGGTCTCCTTGACGACGATGTATCTGGACTTCGCGACGCTCTGTTAATTTGGTTTTAACAATTTCCTAACGAGGCAGAGTCAGTTACTTACATATTGTCGCTCGACGCGCGAACAGTGTACGCTTCGTGTTCAGAGTTTATCCACGATTCACGTGATTAAAGATCCATTTTATAGTGAGATTAAAGGTAAATAAATTAGTTACTTTTGTTTCTATTTATATGTAGTTTTTATGATTTATATTTTATTTTTAGACATAAATACTCCCTTATAATGAATAATTATAGCCAAAAGAAAGCAAAAAGACAGACAATTCCATGGGAAACAAAAATTATAATATTAATTAGACTAGGAGATGGCGAAGGATCCACAGCTGTTGCAAATGAATTTAACTTAGGTGAATCCACGATCAGAGCAATCCAAAAACGTGCGAATAAAATATATGAATCTCTTAATAGTGCAACAAACGACAGTAGTAAAAGAGCATCATATTCGAGAAATATTATAATAGAGAAGACGGAAAAGGCAGTCGTGTTGTGGATTAAAGAATTGACTAAAAAACGAATACCTGTTCACAAAAAATTAATCCAAGAAAAAGCTAAACAATATTTCAAACAACTGAAGGATTTAGAACCAAGTTCGTCATCCTGTTTACGAAATGTGAAATTTTCTGCGAGCAATGGCTGGTTTAGTGGATTTTTAGAACGATACGCACTTCACAATGTGAAGATACAAGGCAAGGCTGCGTCCGCCGATGAAACAGCTGCTATGAATTATCCTAAAGTATTGGTAAAAATCATTGATGATGGTGGATATTGGCCAGATCAAGTCTTTAACGCAGATGAGACTGGGTTATTCTGGAAAAAGATGCCTAGCCGAACATTCATTGCGAAATCGGAGAAAACTGCAAGTGGTTTTAAAGCGGCAAAGGATCGAATAACACTTCTTCTTTGTAGTAATGCCTCTGGTTCAAAAATGTTAAAACCACTCATTATAAATAAAGCTTTGCACTCACGTGCGCTAAAAGACAAAAATTTAGCTGAATATCCAATATATCTCATGGCCAATAAAAAAGCATGGGTTACATCAACTGTATTTGCAACATGGTTTAAAGATTTGTTTGTACCAGAAGTTGAAAAATACATGGAAGAGATGGGTCTTCCGTTTAAAGCGTTGCTAATTGTTGAAAATGCTCCCGGTCATCCCTGTATAGAACATCCAAATGTAAAAATAGTCTTTTTACCACCAAATACGACTCATTGGATGCAATGCAACATCAATTAACAATGGATATTATGCAACCATTGGATCAGGAGATAATCGCAAATTTTAAAAAACATTATGTCAAATTAACTTTTAGCTACGTTCTGGAAAGGCTAGAGGACGCTGAATTAAGCTTGACTGAGGTATGGAAAAAATTCTCAATTTTAGACTGCATAAGCCATATTATTGCAGCAATTGGTCAAATAAAACAACACACGTTAAATTCATGCTGGAAAGCGATCTGGCTTGAATGTGTAATTAATCGAAATGCAACCGAAAACGCGTCTACATTATTATCTGAAATTACTGCGCTCGCAAATAACATTAGCGGAGAAGGCTTCGATACTTTCGGCGAAACTGATCTGGACGAAATGATTGAGGACCAAACTATCAGTGATAGTGACATTATCAATAATTTGATAGATTATGAAAATGGACAAGAAGAACCGGAATATATTTCAGCAGACAAATTATATGCAGGGATTCCAAAAGAAAATTCCAAAAAGAACTGAGATCGTGCATGTCTCGCTATCGTGACGTTTACAAGCAATTGACCAACCGACCGTCGTCACAAAAACTAATCACTGAGTTTATGGTACTGTTACGACCCCCACCCTTATCGAAAGCCGTGGCTTATAATAATGGTAGATGAATCTTAAGTGTAGTTAAGAGTGCTTGTGCGTTTTCAGAAGAATATGGTCAACAATTTAATGCTTTACCTGTTTCCTTTGAAATACTCTTAACCGATGGCCTTTTTAGGTTGCAACTTAATGCTTTATTCCTAGGATAGGCCTAAATGCTCTATTTAATTCGTGTAATGGAAATGAGATCTGAGATGGTTTTAGTATTGAATCTGTGCACTTACCTGGTTATTAGTTGTACTAGCAATGGTGACTGGGTTTGATAACAAATGAATGAAAATTATTTTAATTTACTGACACTTATTTAATGAACTGTTCTACCTTTTGAATTGAGATACTTTTACAAGTCTAACCGAACTGACTAATTGTCTTACAAATGTTATAATATCGAAGTCTGATCTATCTGTACTACTGGTCTTTCTGAAGAAGTCTAAGTTGTGTCCTGTACGAACTGTCTGATCTATCTATCTGTCTATCCTGCTGAGGTCTGACCGAAGTCTGAGGTCTGAGTCTGAGTCTGGGATCTGAGTTGTGAGTTGTGAGCGTCTGAGTTGTGTGTTGTGAGCGAGCCTGCCGAAGTCTGAGAGAGAGTCGAGGCTGGACCTGCCTTCTTATATGTTTCCCAAAAGGGCCTACGTGTCGGTTCCTAAATGTTTAAACATTTAGGCTTTTCCCTTTTGGTTAGATATCTGTTTCGTATTGGCTAATGATTCTTGGGAGGGGATATTCGGCTGTTCTCTAATCTTGTTAATCTGCCGACATATGCACGACCATCCGTGAAAAGTTTGCATAAGGGTATTTTATGGCCTAAGGATCGGCACTCGATAATCCTCCAAAGGATCAGTTTGTATCTTCCGGTTCCTTACGGTTTTCCGTGTTTGTACTTAAAATTATCAGTATCTGTTATAAAACATTGGGGTTGCCTGCATACGTCAGCTGGTCTATGTGCCGATGCAACAACTAAGAGCGTTACAAAGACTCGCGCATGTAACAGTACCAAAAAACAAATCAACTGAAATCCATTCTTCAAGCGACGAAAGCGATTTTGGAGTAAGTCATCAGAAGAAGATGGGCGTTTTGGATTACGACGACGAGTAGCAACGAACTATTTAATAAAATTTGCAAACTTCTCCATGTATATGTATAATGAAGAATTAAACGTTTTTACAATTTTTCCAGGTATAATTTAATTATTTAATTGAATTGAAAGCATTCTCTCATCTATTTCGTAAATAATTGATGTGTTTTTTAAGTGCGACATTTTTTATGCGGTCCCTGTCTGCCACATAAAAAAAATTTTGGGTAGTATATCGTATAAAGTTGTTTATTATATGCCAATATTTGTAAAATTTTCAAATATTTTTTTGTACGATTTCTTTTATGCGGTCCCTATCCACCGCACAAAAACAGGTTTTACTGTATTTGGTGCAGAACCAGTTGAGCAATGTTGTCCTCTCACCGATAAATTGAATATCCATATTTCCTTCCCAAGCAGTAAGGATCGCTAGCTTGTAATCATTAATATTTTTCTCGCGTATTGTACGCGGTAAATCGTATAAACGACTTTTCGATTTCAATTTCCTTCTATTGGCAACAGAAACGGCTACATCTCGTAAGATTATTTCATCCGTTACTGGACTTGGAAATCCAAATCTGCATTTTCTTATAAAATTTTATTTTCTTCCTATTTCTTAAGCAGTAATTATTGTGATGGTACTCCTGATGCTTGGTGACTCGACTATGCAATGTAGGTGATACATTTGCATTTGGTTTTCTGTATGTTACTTATTTCAAAATAAATCGAAGAACATCTTCATTTGACGAGACACCCAGGATTGGAGCATCCTCGATCCAAATTAGCATATGACAATGTGGCATGCCACTGCTTTGGTACTCCCTTCGAACAAAGTAATGCTTTACTTTGCCGATAGGATTGCCCGGTGAGCATATAAAATCAATCATTGCAAGAAATTTATTCTGTAAAAATCTAGCTGCAGATACTGGATCAGCAGCGATAAGTTCATTGACAAAATTAATTGAAGCGAGACTGGGACTTACCTCTTTTATCTATTCTGCCAAATCTGCCAATCTGTTCCAATATTGTTGTGTATTGGGTAGCTTTCCAAATATCGTCTCCAGATTTCCTTCCAGCTTTTTTGCCGACATCAAATTTAGGAATTCGCAGTATATTTTGTAAATGCTTCTGTCTCAAATAGAAAGACCACTTGAACAATTTTTCTGCTTCGATTCTTCGCTCCGCAGCAGTGCCTTTAACAATATTTTTTTGTATGGACTTGATATAAATTTCCTTATTTTATTTCATACCAATATTGTTGCAGCATCTAAAGTATTTATCATACTTTTTGCGTATCTCCTGTGCAAGACGCATTTTTCTTTTAATACTAAGTATATCCTTGTGTTTAGCGTAGTACGCTTGATTTTGCAATCTCTTTTGTTTTGGATGAGTTTTATTATATGTGCTTTTTCTTTTTAATTCTGACTGTCGATTCATTTTGCAATTAACTCTTTTTCTTTCTGTACTTATAATTAAATTTTTTAAATAATTATTTTTCTTTTTTGCTCGATTATGATGTAAATTACATCTATATCTATCTTGTTTTCTCTTTCGATTATCATCTAAATTTGTTATATATCTTGTGCGCATTTGCCTTCGACATTTCTCCAAATTTGATATGTACATCTTACGTTTTTGTTTTCGATATTCCTCTATATTTGACATATAATTTTTGAGTTTTTGCATTTGATATTTTTCCAAATTCAATGCATAATTGGCACGTTTCTGCATTTGATATTTTTTCAAATTCAGTGCATAATTGGCACATTTTTGAATTTGATATTTCTCCAAATTCAAGACATAATTAGCATGTTTCTGAATTTGATATTTTTCCAAATTCAATTCATAATTAATACGTTTTTGCATTCGATATTTTGCTGAACTCAATGCATAATTAATACACTTTTGTCTTCGATATTCCTTCAAATTGGATATACAAGGTGTCCGGAAAAAAAGGAGACATATTTTGAGGGATGGTTCCTGACGCAATTCTAAGAACTTTTTTATCTTGGTATTTTTTGATTTGAAGCTTCATTTTTGAGATATTCAACGATAAAGATACCACTAGTTAGACAGAGACACTCCGATAGTTGAAGCGAGACAGAGTGGCGCCACCTCACTTCAACTACTGGAGTGTCTCTGTCTAACTAGTGGTATCGTTATCGATGAATATCTCAAAAATAAAGCTTTAAATCAAAAAATACCAACAGGAAAAAGTTTTTAGAATAGCCTCAGAAACAACCCCTTAAAATATGTCTCCCTTTTTTCCGGACACCCTGTATATCTCACGCGTTTCTGCATTTTATATTCGTTCAAATTCGATGCATATTTTACACACTTTTGCTCTCGATATTTCTCCAAATTAGATAGATATCTTTTACGTTTCTGCATTCGATATTCTTCTAAATTCGATGCATATTTAATACGCTTCTGTTTTCGATTTTCCTCTATATTAGATAAATATCTTTTACGTTTTTGTCTTATACATTTATCCAAATTTTGTGAGTATTTAATACGCTTTTTACTTCGGTTTTTTTCTACGTTCGATATTAGCGTTTACATTTTTTCAATTGATTTTCAATTAAATTTGACGCATACTTTATACGTTTTAACCTTTGATTTTGAATATTATTTTTTACGTACCTTTTTCGTTTTTGAATACGATTTTTTTCATTATTTAATTTGTACCAATAACATTTTTATAATCTATTTTCCTTTAAATTCTCATGATATTTATAACATTTATGTTTCTTAATTATATCTTTATTCTTAATATAATATGAATTATTTTTAAGATAATGTTTATTTCAGTACTTTTTATACTCATCACGCTTATGAGTACATAATGAGTTTTTATTAAATAAATAATACAATTTCTTTTTAATATGACTCAGTGCAATATCATGATTATAAATATTTCTTTGCTTTTTACAAATTTCTAGTTTCCGTTTAGCATAATAATTTTGTTGTTGTATAATTTTATTTTTCTTATTCAAAAGATTGTAGGCTAGACGTCTTCTACAATTAATATTTTCTTTTCTCTTATTCCAACGATTCCTTTCTTTTTCTTTTTTTATCATCAAAGTATCTTTGACAATTAAACTTTTAATTTTATCTGTCATTAAAGCATTCATGCCAATCGACGAATCATTTTTCATGTCGATTAACAAACTGTTCATACAGATTGACAAATAATTTACTCCTATTGATGAATGGTTTTTCATACTGATCAACATATTGTTCATGTCGAACGACAAATTATTCATGCCACTCAACGACTCATCGTTCATGTCGATCGGCAAATTGTTCATGTCGACCGACGAATTATTCTTCGTGTTGATCGACAAAGTGTTAATGTTAATTAATGAAGTTTTATTATTACTTAAACTACTTAATGATAATTTCTTATCATTATTATGTTGTTTTCGCTTCCGTTGTTTGTGTTTTTTAAGACGTTTAGTTTGTGCAATTTGTAAATTAGGAATTTTATAATTTGAAAATGTGCAGCTAATGAAAAGTGCTTTAAAACATTATTCATAAATATATGTAATAAATGATCGCACATTTTTAAACTATCCATGCCTAATATCATTAGGTTTAATGCCAAATACAACAGAAATTGCAAAAGCAATAGCAATTTGATTGCTGTTGAACTGCAGGAAATTCTATCTCATCCGTTTTAAAATTAAGAAATGGAAACAATTTTGACAAATATAATTTATGATCATCATGTAATTGTTTTTTATTTAATGAATCATAAATATATATTTTTTTTCCATCATAATGTGCACAAATCCAATGTTCATCTATATTTGTTTTACCGCTAAATAAAATTTGTACGTATTCCGTATCTTTTGGTATAGAATCAATAAATTCTGGACATTGTATTGTTAGACAAAACTTATTTAATATTTGAAGGAAATAATTAATATGTCCATCGTGTAACCATTTTCCTGATGAAATAACAGTTTTATCAGATTCGCTTAATAAATCCATTTTTCAAAATTCTTCAACAATTAATATTATATAAAAAATAAAAAATGTAAAAAAGTAAACTAAAGTAAAACGCTTCGTCGATATTAAAAATTACCGTCAACACGAAAATGAGTCCTATCGCTATAAGAGTTATAGAACCAATAAATCATTTATTAGGAGAATCAATAGTATTACATCCATAACCATCTGTTTTGTATATATTTATTTCTTAAAGCGGGTTAAAAGAACACAAAACGAAAATAAATTTCCTCAAATATAATTATAAAGTTATTATATTAATTGTGTTAACTAATGATTTTATCTTCATTACATGTATACTCTAATTATTTTATATTTAATAATAATAATAATAAAATAATTACTATTTATATAATCTTTATTGTTAAAAGTATTTTCTTATTATATTATATTTTCATTTAATGAATAATAAATTATATTACAAATATTTTCTAATGTTTTAATAAATGTTAATTAAAAGAGGGAACTTAAGGGGAATATATGGTGGGAGACAGTTTTCATATAGTTTGTGTCCTTGTTGTCCTATTGCTGCCCTTATTCGACAACTACTCATGCATACCCATATTTATTAAACTATTCTTCTTCATAGAGGAAGAAGGGGGAGTGTCTCCAGAGCGTATAGGCAATACCGTCGTCCATTAGTCTATCCTTCTTAGATTAATACGGGTAATGATTTCCTTCTTTCTTTCATATACACACTGGCCATCTCTCTCATACCTATGACACTTGTATCTTCTTCTCTGTCTTCCAATATACGTTGATTGGCAGAGGGGTTTTAAGGAGAATATATATGTGGTGGAAGAAATTTTGATAGTCTGTAACCTTGCTTAATGCTAATGAAAGACAAGGGTATGTTTGTAGAGCTGATAAATTCCACGGACATTGTCTGTGTCTCTATTGCACTATCCTTATCAGACAATCGCTCGTGCATGCCGATATTTATTAAACTGTCCTTTTTCATAGAGGAATAAGGAGAATTATCACTATAACATAAAGATAATATCTTTGTACATTGGTTTATTCCTGTTAGATTAATTCAGATAATATATTCTCTCTTCTTTCTTTTGACACACATTCATGATCTCTGTCGTATGAATGACACTCGTATCTTTCTCTCTATCCTTTATTACATATTGATTGACATTTCTTTAATATAATATATTTAAAAAATGAAAATCATTATCAGATATCCCTTCGTCAATCATCGTGTATTGGAAGATAGAGAAAAAGATATGAGTGTCACTAGTATGAGAGAAATTGACAATATATATAGAAAAGAAGAAGGACATCATTGTATTATCAGAAATCATATAAGGAAGGATAGACGAATGTAAGAGGGTATTGCTTATATGTTCTAGCGACACCTCTCCTTCTTCCTCTATGAAAAAAGAATACTTTTTTAAATACAGGGTATAATAATGATCCCCTTCGAAATTTCGATATATAGCTATATGACGTGAACAGGAATTCCTGTTCATTTGCTCTCGCAAGTAAACATTCTGAAAGAAGAATAAGAATCGCCTCACAAAGGTGTGAGTGGCGACATCTGTCATGATTCAAAGGAATCACGATAGATCGAGATCACGAAAGGGACTGCATTTCGGAAAGGAAATGCAGTAACGGGGTTTCAACCCGTGAACCCTGGCTTGTGAGGTGAAGCAGAACCGGGATGCAGCAGCCGACTGCCATGGCTGTGTATCCCTGGTGAAGCGGAACCTGCGAGATTCCCTGTAGGACTGGTGGAAGTCCGGATGAGAGTTCCGGCGCTCCCAGGAAGTCGTTGGGTATCCGTCAGGATACTCTAAGACGGGAGAGACAGCCTACATGGGATGATCCGCAAGACGGGATAACGGGAGAAGATCCTGGTATCGAGGAGTCGTGCGTGAGCCGTCGGACCGACAACACCGCGAGGCGCAGGCCTGCGTGAGTCGAAGGACGAGGCCACCGACGTCCAGGCGGGGAAATCGGAGGAGTCCGTAGGGATCCGCCGATTCCCCCGGCAGACGGTAGGAGTCCAGGAGGTGCGGAAGGCACCCTGGGTCCAGGCCGAGATATCGGAGGAGGAGGACCCAGTCCGTGAGGAAAGCGGGGACTGGTCAGCACAAGCGTAGACCCGGAGGGGCCGTAGGGCCGAAGCGGGACGCCGGGCTCGACCAGGCGAGGCGACCTGAACCGGGATCTGGGAGTAGCTCTCCCCGGTTATCGAATGTTCTCGCCCCTTAACCAAAACCCTAAGCGGGTTGGCGGGAAGAGGGGGTTCCAGGCCTGAGAAGGCTGGAACTGCTTCTCGAAACTCCTAGGACCGACGGAGCCAGCCCTGAGGGGAGACTGAGTGGCCGGGATATGCCGCCCTGTCCCTCTGGCGAGCCCGAGAGGAGAAACCTATGACTGTCCGGACTTCGGGGACTTGGCAGGGTTCCCGGAGGACGGAAAGTTTCAGGAAGGGTTGCTGGTTACCCGACCTAACCAGCTGGCGCCCTGAAGCACGGTATCGAGAGGGAACAGGCCGAAGGTAACACCCCTTCCCTGCATTCAGGCAGGAGTGCAGGGAAACCAGTTACAGACGTCACACTCTGACGTCACTAATGGTACGTTTTCAAGACGTGCGAAAATTGATAAGTAATACAAATTTAGAATTTTCTGTCACATTACTTCCGGCAATTTAGGTTCGAAACACGGTATTTCGTGATATATAGCCAGATGACGTCACGTTCTGTCGTTACTAGTGACATGTTTTCAAGGATTGCGAAAAGTAAATAATAATAATAATAAAAATATTGATTAATTAAAAATAATTAAATAATATTACTCATTTATTATTAGAATATAAAAATGAAACTATAATGTAGTATTTATTAATTATTTTTAATAATATTTTGTTTATTTATGAAAATAATATTAATAATAAATGAAAAAATTGATTTGCATTGAAAAGTTATAATATTTTCAACACTATTTCCGATAATATAGGCTTAGAACACGGTATTTCGCTATATCTGTGTATATGACGTCACACTCTGACGTCACTAATGGCACCCTTTTAAGTGGTGCGAAAAAGATAGGGACATGGAGACACGGAGACCACGACCACGATTGAACTGAACATGCACTTTTCAAAAATTGTAAAATTTAAAAAATTACGCAACTGCACTTTTTATGCATTTTGTTGCATTTAAGTGAAAACAAATTTTTTTTTTCGTATTTTAGTTTTGGAATGTATCAAAACATTTTGACGTTAAAATTTCTTAAAAAGATCGACCTAAAATTTTTAATGTTTCGGGAAAAGGATACTCGGTATCCCGCTTACATAGCACATGACGTCACTGTAAGGCTATACTACTTGACGCGAGACTCTACTGAGTCTCCTGATAATAAATTAAAAAGAATTCATATTGGCTAAGACTGTAACGCAGCATTAAAAATGCCACGTTATAATATTTTGTTTTCATTCTTTGTTCTTTATCTAATCTTATGTCTATCATTTTCTTAAACATTTAGAGAACTTAAAAATCTTATAGGAAACCAAGGATTAATTTTTTAATCTTAAATTAGGTCCAAACTAGGTTCTTTTAATAGTAATTAAATCTTTAATTTGGCTTACACGGAGATGTCTGCCTTCATTTATTATAGGATTTATATTTTTTTTCTGAATTTATATTAAATTTTCTTTAACCATATTTGGCAGAACATCTTTCTTATAGCACATTTTCATATTAAATATTATTTGAAAAAGTGCATTTACCATTTATACTGATACAACTTATTCGAATTATCTTGAGAAAACTTTGTCAATATAAAAATATTATTAATATATTATTAATATATATATATTATCAATCTATAAATATTATTCTATTAATATCTTCTATTAGACAATTCTCTCTGAGAACTCCAGCAGTGTTAAGTACAGGGTTTTCCGAAATAAACTTCCCGTTAAGGAATGATTCCTGATACTAAGCTAAGTCTAAAATTCCTTAGCTATTTTTCGATTCAATACTTTATTTTTGAATTATGTCATTAGACCTTTGTGACGTAAGCAAAACAACATCGTAGCCCGTTTCGACAAAATGTGGATTAATCAAAGTTTAAAAATTTATAAATATTTTTAATAATTTTATGCTAAACATATTCAATATAGCTTTAAAATAATTAATTGTCTTTTATATTATTTAATTAATAACTATTTTAAATAGGTTTAAACTGAATAATTGTAATGAACTATTAAACTATTTTTTTCGATGTTAATAATTGTAGTTTTATTTAGTTCATGAAGCAAAAAAAAATTATTACTATTATTTATTAGATATTAAGTTTTTATTTTATTTGCGCAAAACGACCCTAATAGCACACATGACTAAAAGTCTACAATCTCTTAAATTTATGGAATATGTCAATGTTACAGCCGGTATGCGTTCTTAGTCCACACTGATAACTTCTGTCAGACGCATATAAGCATCCATAGTGCTCAAAGGGCTAAAATAATAGAAATTATAACATAGTAATAACAACATTAAAGTAAATACTAATCAATTACAGAAGGCGTTTCGCCAGTACGAAAGTGCAATGGGTTCAGCAGCTGCAACTGGTGATCGTTTGTGTCAAATGGAAGCTATGGATGGTGTTGCTAGATGTTTTGAAGCTCTTAGACTGCAACGCAAGATATGTGATTGCCGACCTCTTGAATTTAATACTAGACTATTGGAAGTTGCAGGATCAGTGGGCGCAAAGGTAAAATAATTATACATAATTTAATTTAATGAAAAATTAGGAAATTAAATTATTAGATACTTTTTTACAGTAAGCATACAGGGTGTCCGGAAAAAAAGGAGACATTTTTGAGAGGTAGTTCCTGACGCAATTCTAAGAACTTTTTTCTCTTGACATTTTTTTATTTAAAGCTTTATTTCTGAGATATTCAACGATAAAGATGCCATTAGTTAGAGACACTCCGGTAGCTGAAGCGAGTCAGAGTGGCGCCACCTCACTTCAACTATAGGAGTGTCTCTGTCTAACTAGTGGAATATTTATTGTTGAATATCTTAGAAATAAAGCTTTAAATCAAAAAATGCCAACAGAAAAAAGTTCTTAGAATTGCGTCAGAGACCAACTCTCAAAAAATGTCTCCTTTTTTCCGGACACTCTGTATAATAAATATCTAATAAAATACTTTCTAAAAAGTAAATTCGTGGGTCGTTTCCTATATTTTATATATTTCTATATTCTATATTTCCTATAGAATCTACATGGCACCCTGTTTCAAATAAATATAAATTTTGTATTTATATTTAATTCAAATTCATTTATACTTGCTTGTACTGCATTTAATTTTGTTACTTATACAAGGTGTTATAAAACGATTGCAATTCGTTAAAGAAGGTAATTTTTAATAAAGCTGCAACTAAAAAAATGCCAAGAAGGAAAAGTTCTTGAAATAGCATCGGGAATCATCTCCTTTAGGGAAGTGCGATCGTTTTATAACACTCTGTATAAGAAGAAAAAGTTGAAAATGGGTCAAAAAAGCAGAAAAAGAATCATATATACCAGTTTGTACCGTTTTTCCTAACATTTGTATCCCAAAGGATTCATTTATACCGTACTTTGCAATTCGGCACAAAGAGTCATTTTTTCAATATAATTTTGAAGTAAGTCCAGTTTCTTTATCGTTTGTACTGGTTTGTGCTATTTTCTTTTTCATTTGTATTTGAAGGAATTGATTTGATGGAACTTTTAAAATATTTTTAAAGGAGTAACTTAAGAAAGTTTGGAAATTTTTTATTATTTGTATTGAAATGCTTGTTTGAATTTAAAAATTTTTACAAAAAAATAGTATTAGAATATTAATATATCATTGAGTTCTCCTCTCCAGATCATGTTTAACCTTGAACACCCATCTTGAGTCTATGGTCCTAGATCCTGAAGGTCTTGATACAATAGTCCAGGTATTATTTTCTTTATGTGCCTGAAGCTCCTCTTCTATTACCCGCATCCACTGTGCAGCCTCATGTTAGGCTCTGTATAGCTTCTTTATAAGATTGGGGAGCAGCATATCAGGAAACTCGGTAGAGTCTCGCGCCAAGTAGTATAACCTTACAGAGACGTCATGTGCCACTGTACGCGAGACACCGAGTATACTTTTCCCGAAACATCCAAAGTTTGAAGTCGATTTTTTAAAGAAATTTTAACGCAAAAACACGTTTTAAGACCTTCTGAAGCAAAATAACGAAAAAGAAAAAAAAAAAAAAATTTTCGTTTAACACTATTCCTACCGGGACCGGTCAAATGACCGTTTTTAAATTTTCAATTGGAATTTCCTACATTCAACGTAAGCGAATCGCCTTTAAACTTTATGACTTTTCCTCATATATATGTATGATACATTTTTCAATATTCACTTATTTTTTTATTGTTTATTTTCTGAGAAAAATTTGTAGTCTGTCTTACCTACCACGACCGGTCATTTGACCGGTGGTACGATTTATACATTTTTGTAATAGTTTTTCTCTAAGACTCAATAACAAAACTATAAAGTCGTTACAAATAAAAGGTAATGTAGTTGTGGCATGATTTTATCCTATAAGTGCCTTCCAGAAAATGGTTTACGGCACTTCCAAGTGTTTACAGTTCTCGCTCGACTATCGGGTTAACGGTGTTTATTTGCTTGATCGAAACGTGAAAGTCACAAAGAGCATACTTGGCAGTCTTTTATTATTATTTTATAATATTTTATATCGTATTACGTGTTGTAAGTGCCATTTTCAAAATAGTGAACAAGACTAATAATACGTCGCAGTAAGTTTCACATTTTATCTTTTATTGATTTTTTTATCTATATTGATTTACATTTTCATATTTTAGTTTTTATTTTTTCCGTTGAATATTTGTCCCCAAAATGTCAAGACGTTTGAGGAGTGCGAATGTATTATTAGAGAAAATAAATGATATCGATGCAGAATGTTCTGAAGATGATCAAGAAATTCTGGATATGGAAATCGTCAATACGGAAAATTATGATCCACTTGAAACCGACTCGAATACCGATGAGAACGAAGAGAATATTTCGAACGTATGTAGACGACGAAAGAGAAGGAGAGTTTTAGTTAGTTCCGATAGTGAGAATGACGAAGAGGTAAGCGAAATTGCGATGGACGGAACTGTTTGGCAGGAAGTAAAAAGAGGGTCTAATCCTGGAAGAGCACCTAGTCATAATATTTTTAGGGAAACATCAGGCCCGACTGGGTATAGTAAACGTAATATTATGAAAGGCGAAGTTAGGACGGCATTTTCTGTGATAATTGATAAAAATATAATCGAACTTATAAGAAAGTGCACAGAGACAGAGGCATTTAGAGTGTTGGGATATAAATGGGAACTGTCTACTGCAAAGTTATATGCATTTTATGCAATTTTGTATGCACGCGGCGCATATCAGGCTAAGAATATAGATATAGCACTTCTATGGAATAAAAAGTGGGGCCCGCCTTTTTTCTCAAATACTATGAGTAGACATGACTTTACGGAGATTATGAGATTTATTCGATTTGACGACAGAAATCAGCGAAGCCAACGCTTACAAACCGATAAATTCGCTATGATTTCGGAAGTTTGGTACAAGTTTATTGACAACAGTCAAAATTGTTATAAACCAGGGCCATATATTACTATTGACGAACAATTGTTTCCAACGAAAGCAAGGTGTAGATTTACTCAATACATGCCCAATAAACCGGACAAATTTGGTATAAAATTCTGGTTAGCATCCGATGTACGTAGCAAATATATAATAAACGGCTTTCCATATTTGGGAAAAGATGAAAGTAGAGAACCCTCAGTTCCTCTTGGAGAATTTGTCACTATGAAATTAGCAAAACCGTATGTAGGATGTGGAAGAAATATAACCACGGACAACTTTTTTACAAGCCTACCTTTAGCAACAAAACTTTTAGCAAAAAAAACTACGATTGTTGGGACAATTAGAACAAATAGAAAAGAGCTACCAAGATTGGCAAAACTGAAAAACGACGACATGGCACTTTTCTCAACCAAACTCTATCGCTCAAATAATTGTATGTTGACAGTTTACAAAGCCAAACCAAGAAAGAAAGTTCTAATTCTCAGTTCAATGCACAATTCCGTACAAGTTGAAGAAATTGACACCCGAACACCGGAGACAATTCAGTTGTATAATAGCACCAAATTTGGTGTAGATGTGACCGACCAAATGGCCAGAAATTATTCGGTAAAATCTAAATCTCGGAGATGGCCTTTGCAAGTATTTTTTAATATCTTGGATTTAGCCGGGATAAATGCATGGGTGTTATATAAAGAAACTACGGGAGGTGAAATTACAAGACAGGAATTTCTATTCCAATTGGCAGAAGAACTTGCCATCGAATACCAACAAGAGCTCGGCAAAGAAAATCAACCAATACCCATCGCAAGTACAAGTACAGGTTCCCGTGAACGGAAAACATGTCAGATAAGGTATTGTAAAGATAATAAAGCGAATAAAATCTGTCTAAAATGTAAAAAGTACGCATGCGGAAAATGTACAGTTGAGAAGCCCATTTGTAAAAAGTGCGACGAAAAAGAATAAAATGTAGTTTATGTACTCTTGAATAAAAGAAAATATATTTTTATACTGGTAAGCTGGCTATTGGTCTGCATTCAATATTGAAAAATATAAGTTGTGAAAGACCGGTCATTAGACCGGCCGCGGTAGGAATAGGTATACGTGAAGTGTCGGTAGGAATAGTGTTAAATGCACCAAAATGCACCAAAATGCATAAAAAGTGAATCTGCATAAATTTCATAGTTTTTCAATTTTTGAAAAGTGCATGTTCAGTTCCGTTGTCTTCGTCGTCGTCGTCGTCGTCTCCATCTCCATCTCCATCTTTTTCGCACCGCTAGAAACCGTGACTTTAGTGACGTCACGGCGTGACGTCATTTACGCTCACATACCGAAATACCCTGTTCTCCACCTAAGTTGCCCATTTAGCGTGGAAAATGACAAATTTTTAAGGAAAATATATTTTTTCATTAATTATTATATTATTTTAATAAATAAACAAAATATTATTAAAAATATTAATAATAATTAATGAATATTATATTTACATTATCACATTTAATTATAAATTAACTATTATAAATTGAGAGTAATTGTAATAATAAATGAATAATATTTGTTAATTATATATTATATTTTTTATTATTTTCCACTTTTCGCATGTTTTGAAAACCTGCCATGGTTGACGTCAGAGCGTGACGTCATATAGCTTTATATGGCGGAATATCGTCTTCCGAACATAAATACATGGAAATAACTTGAAAAGTATATTATGAATATTTATTATTTTTTACTTTTTGCACCCCTTGAAAATCTGTCACTAGTGACGTCAGAGCATGACGTTATAGAGCATCAAATAGCGAAATACGTGTTCCGAACCTAAATAGATGTAAATAATTTGAAAAAAATATTATAAATTTTTAACGTTAATGTATTATCCATTTATTATTTATATTCTTAATACAAATAAACTAAATATTATACATAATTGATTATTAATAATAAATTACAATTTGTTTTAAAGGCATCCATCTCCCATCTCTCACCTCCCGTGTAGCCACCTCCCACCTCCCGTTTAACCACCACCCATCACTCACCTCCCGTGTAACGACCTCACACCCCCACCTCCCTTGTAACCACCACCCATCTCTCACCTTCCGTGTAACCACCACCCATCTCTCACCTCCCGTTGTAACCATCTCCCATCTCTCACCTCCCGTGTAACCATCTCCCATCGCACCTATCCCGCGTGCCCACCTTCCACCTGACCGTGTAACCACCTCCCACCTCATTCATATCATAGTCAGAGCGTGACGTCACAGAGCTTGATATAGAGAAATGTGTGTTCTGAATTTAAATTATTGGTAATAATTTGAATAAAATATTATAAATTTTTACTTTTCCCGTCCCATGAGAATCTGCTATTCGTGAGGTCATAGCGTGGCGTCATATGGCTTGATATAACAAAATACCGTCTTCCGAACTTAAATTGCCGGAAATGATATAAACAAAATATTAAAAATTTTTATTGTTTTTTACTTTTCGCACTCTTGGAAAATCTGCCATGAGTGATGTCAGATTATGACGTCATAGAGTTAGATATAGGGAAATACGTGTTCTGAACCCGAATTGTTGGAAATAATTTGAATGAACAAGATATAAATTTTTACTTTTCGCTGCCCTTGGAAATTTGGCATTAGTGACGTCATCAAGTTTGATATAACGAAGTACGTGTTCTGAACCTAAATAGATGGAAATAATTAGATAACAATATTATAAATTTTTACTTTCGCACCCCTTGAAGATCTGCCATTAGTGACGTCAGACGGTGACGTCATAAAGCTTGATATAATGAAATACGTGTTCTGAATCTAAATAGATGAAAATAATTTAAAAAAAATATAAATTTTACCTTTTTCTATCCCTTGAAAACTTTTTATTAATGACGTCACAACATGATGTCATAGAGCTTGATATAAGGAAATACGTGATATGAACTTAAATAGTTGAAGATACTATTAAAAAATATAAATTTTCAACGCTAATGCATTTTCTTTTATTATTTATATTATTAAGTAAATAAACAAAATGTTATAAATAATTGAATATTAATAAATTATAATTGTTTTTTAAAGATACCCACCATCCCCCACCCACCACCTACCACCAATCACTCGAGTAACTTCTCCTAACTATCATCTCCCGCGTAATCACCACCCCCTCCCATGTAACAACCACCCAACTTCCATCACCCGCGCACTCATCGCCCACCTCCCTTGTAATTACCTGTCATCACCCGTATAACTGCATTCCACCTCACATCTCTCACGTAACCACTTCCTAACTTCCAAATTTCGCGTAGCCACATCCCACCTCCAGCGTAACAACCTCTCCCCACCCGTATAATTACATTTAACCTTCCAACTACCACCTGTATAAGCACAATTCTTAAACTATTCAATAATAAGGGTATTATAAACTATTAGATAGAAACTGATAGATTATTGAAGTGAGACAACTGTACTCTCTTTCACTTTAACCAACTGATTGTCTCTGTCTAACTAATAGTATCTTTGTCAATGAATACAGACGTTAATTTGTATTTCTGCATACTGAATAAAGAATTAACGATTACTTAAAAAATGCATCAATTTTTAGTTTAAATTTGAGTTAGACGTACATATATATATATATACTTTTATTATATTGCAAAATATTTTATGTTGTCTAAACTTACAAAAATCAGTGAAATCCCCCTAAAAAACTTCACGATGTAAAAAAATACGCCAAGTAGTTATCCCCTTCTAAAAACCCCATTATTAAAAAAATATATATTATTTATACACTTATTTAATGTATTCTCTTAATAAAAGGTATAACAATAAAAATAATATATTTATTTAAAATATGTAGTCACTACAAAAAATACATTATTTTTCTTATCTTGTTAAAAAGTATTGATATCATATATAGAATAAAGCCAAGTATGTAATCTTTATTTATTCTCAGCATATAGTTTATAAACAATATGCATAAAAAAGAGAAACTGCATTTGAAGCGCAGATAGTTTATAAACAAATTGCATAAAAATTTTTTATAAATGGTTTATAAACAATTTGTTTACAACTTTTTTATACAGAACTTTGCGAGCCTCCATGCTTTTTTAAATGACACACAATAATCATGTTAATTAAAAATGTCACGCTCATAATATATAGGAAAACGTTATAATTTCATAACTGCTACATCAAAACATCCGAAAATTCGTCGAGCAACATGCATTCGTACTTGCTACATGAAAAGAAGAGAAAATTTGTTGGCAGGAATTCGTAGTTGCTACAGGACAAGAGCAGAGAATTTGTCGGCAGAATTTAAAGTAAAATCAAATGTTATTTAAAAAAGCATGGAGGCTCGCCAAGTTCTGTATACAAAAATTGTAAACAAATTGTTTATAAACCATATATAAAAAACTTTTATGCAATTTGTTTATAAACTATCTGCGTTTCAAATGCAGTTTCTAGTTTTTATGCATATTGTTTATAAACTATATGCCTAGAATAAATAATGATTACATACTTGACTTTATTCTATATATGATTTCAATTCTTTTCAACAAGATAAGAAAAATAATGTATTTTTTGTAGTGACTACATATTTTAAATAAATATATTATTTTTATTGTTATACCTTTTATTAAGAGAATACATTAAATAAGTGTATAAATAATATATATTTTTTTAATAATGGGGCTTTTAGAAGGGGATAACTACTTGGCGTATTTTTTTACATCGGGATGTTTTTTAGGGTTCGGCTTTATTCGCTGTACAGAGTGTTACAAAACGACCGCACTTCCTTAAAGGGGGTGATTCCTGAGGCCATTTTAAGAACTTTTTCCTCTTGACATTTTTTGATTTAAAGCTTTATTTTCAAGATATTCAATGGTAAAGATGCCACTAGTAAGAGAGAGACACTCCGATAGTTGAAGAGAGGTGGCATCACTCTGTCTTGCTTCAACTATCGGAATATCTCTCTCTTACTAGTGGCATCTTTACCATTGAATATTTTGAAAATAAAGCTTTAAATCAAAAAATGCCAAGAAGAAAAAGTTCTTAGAATGGCCTCAGGAATTACCCCCTTTAAGAAAGTGCGGTCGTTTTGTAACACCCTGTATGATGGGAGTTATGTTGACAGTTTGTATCCTTGTTTAATGCTAATAATGAAGGATAAGGATAGAAAGGCTTATTCTACAACTACTCATGCACGTCTATATTTATTGTTTTCATTTTTTTATGGATTTTGTGAAGGATAGCTTTGAAGGGAAAATAATGACAAGTGCTTTTTTAGGTTATATTTATATTTATTATTTTATATATTATATAGTTTGTTTATTTATTTAAAATTAAAATAGTTGATATAATATCGATGTGAGCGACCACGACCTTGACCTCGACCTCGAACAACGTCGAGGCTGCGGCCGCGGCCCCTTGTTGCAGCCCTCGCGGCCCTTGCCCGCCGTCTCTGAGCAGCATCTGAAAATATATAATTAATATTGTTCATTACTTTAAAAAAATTTATTTTTATATATTTAGTGTAGAAGGTTAACCAAAAAACTTATTATCAAACAATATGAAAAATTATTTCATTTCAATATTGTTGGATAATATCATAATTAAATTGAAAATGAAATTAAAAAAATAATACTTACTCGTTATTGGCTGCTGCAATAAAATTGAAGGATCTTAAGGTACACATGGAGGGGAACATTATGAGACAGTTTGTATCCTTGTTTATCGCTATTGAAAGACAAGGATAACTCGATTGCGCTCCTTATTCCACAGTCACTCATACATATCCATATTTATTAGACTTTCCTTTTCCATAGATGAAGAAGGGGAAGTGTCTCTACAGCGTATAATAAGCAATACTGTCGTACATTAGTCTATCCTTCTTGGATTAATTCAGAGATAATATATTCTCTCTTCTTTCTTTCAACACAGATTCGTGATCTCTCTCATATCAATGACACCTGCATCTCTTTCTCTGTCTTCCAATACACGTTGATTGACGGAGGGGTTTTAAGGAGAATATACAGGGTATTCGGAAAAAAAGGAGACATATTTTGAGGGGTGGTTTCTGACGCAATTCTAAGAACTTTTTTTGTCTTGGTATTTTTTGATTTAAAGCTTTATTTCTGAGATATTCAACGATAAAGATGCTGCTAGTTAGACAACGACACTCCGGCAGCTGAAGCGAGACAGAGTGGCGCCATCTCACTTTAACTATCGAAGCGTCTCTGTCTAACTAATGGCAAATTATCATTGAATATCTCAGAAATAAAGCTTTAAATCAAAATATGCCAAGAGAAAAAAGTTCTTAGAATAGCCTCAGGAACCACCCCTCAAAAAATGTCTCCTTTTTTTCCGGACACCCTGTATATGGTGGGAGTCATTTCGATAGTTTATATCCTTGTTTAATGCTAATAAAAGACAAGGATAACTCTATTGCTATTCTTATTCGACAACTACTCTTATATGCCTATATTTATTAGACTGTCCTTTTTCAAAGAAAAAAAAAGAGAAGTGTCGGAACATATAGGCAATATTATCGCATATTCGTCTATCCTTCTTAAATTAATTCAGAGTTAATATATTCTCTCTTCTTTCTTTCAATACACATTCATTATCTCTCTCATGTCAATGACACTCGTATCTTTTTCTCTATCTTCCAACATACGATGATAAATAGGGAAGTGTTAAGAAACTTTTAATATATGATTTATAAATCAAAATTATTGTCAGGTATCCCCTTGTCAATCAACGTGCATTGGAAGACAGAAAAAGAGATATATGTGTCATTGGCATGACAAAGATTACGAATCTGTGTTGAAAGAAAGAAAAGAGTATATATTATCTCTGAATTAATCCAAGAAGGATAGAAAGGGAGCATCCAGTTTTTACACAGACCGATTGCACACAGCTCATTTGTGCATATCCCATTTGCCCACAGACCTATTGCACACGGACCGTTTGTCCACAAGTTTTTTTGCCCACGGATCGTTTGCGTACAAGCGTTGCTTTTTATCAACCCCACCTACCAATAAATTTTATAGTTCAATTAATTTACCGCCAAAGTAATATGTGTACAATTTTCAGTGTAGACGAGTTGACAACAAACACCCTCATTCTAATTCCAACTTAGGTAGTCAAAAATATATTGGTATAAAGCATATTGGTAAACAGTAGGTAAAACTGCTTGTGCGCAAACGATCCGTGTGCAATAGGTCCGTGGGCAAATGGGATGTGCGCAAATGGTCTGTGTGGAAATGGGCATCATTCATTTCTGTGAGGTACAGCCAAATTTTAAGTGGTTGTAAAGAGGATAATTTTTAAATAATATTAAAACAGTCTGTGTGCAATTTGATTGTGCATTTTAACGGATTCCCTGCATTCCTGCCTGGATGCAGGAAAAGCTACCTTCGGTCTGTCCACCTGTGCGAGAGCCGCGCTCTAAAAGGGCGCCAACTGGTTAGAATGGGTAACCAGCAACCCAGATCAAGTCTTTGGTCCTTCCTCCCGGTATTTCTGGATGAATACCGGGATCAGGAAGACCTTGGTCGTTTTCACGGGCTCCACCAACCGAAAGACAGGGCGGCATTCCTGGCCGCTCAGGAGACTTCGTCCAGGGTCGGATTCTAGGGAGTAGAACCCGAGCGAGAGCCTGCCTGTAGTCCTTGAGGTCACTCCAGACCCCTCCTTTCCCCACCCAAGTACGGGTTGAGGAAGAAGGCGAGATCGAAGCGGTAACCCAGGGGAAGGTCTCCCTTTTACTCAAGGACCTGGCTTCGGGAAAACGAGGCAGGGTGTGGGCCTCTGTCAGACCGGCCACTCCACTCCCTGACGGCCAGACGTGGAGTCCTTCCTTCCTGCGGGACCTCGACTCAATGCCCAGGGCGGAATCTCAACCACTGACATTTCCGTCGCCAACCCAGGAAGCCACAGGTCAGCCGTACGGCATATTTCTGTGTTCCTGGGGGACGGCGTCGCCCCGTCCCTCGACCAACACCCGGCCGGCACCTTTGCCGCTTACCGATGTTGCCGAGCCGACGACGGGCGGATGATTCGAGAACCGGAACTTCATGTCCCCGGGATCTCTGCTGTGCAGATATCGGGGAAGGCTGTGTCTCCCGTCTGTGCTACCTAGGAGGATAGCCCGTGATGTCATGGGAGCGCCGGAACTTTCATCCAGTCCTCTATTAGTCTCTTCCCGAATCTCGTGGGTTTGGTCTCTCTGGGTGCACAACTAAAGGCAGGTTGTTGCAGCTTCCAGGTTTCCCTGACCGCACACAATTAGATAAGGCCGCACCCCCACTTCTGGTGCTCACTTGACACAAGTGACTTCTCCTGGTTGTGACTAGCTCTACTAGTCCACAACAGATGTCACTACATCTGTTCGAGATCATCTTTATTTTCGTAACGAGAAAATCTCGTTACAGCACATTAAATATGTGTGTTACCCAGTATTAACGTGTGTTATAATAATTTCCTAATATTTAATATTATTTACTAATAATTTAATGCATATGACTTATATAGTATTATATTTTATTTACAGCTTTTGGTGAGAACAGTTAGATGCAGACTTTCGCATATATATGGATCTTTAGGAGATGAAGAACAAAAAGGGCACTACGAAAGACTAACTACAGCATTAGAAGAAGATTTGGAATTACAATGTGGTAGCTGTAATGAATCCTTTGGATTAGAACCTGACTCGCTTGAGGCATTGCCTTGTTCACATATTTTACATGCAAGGTATTTTAGATATTATACACACATATGTAAGATATTCCAAAACTAATGCATTTCCATTATACAAGCCATTGTTAAATTAAACCAATTCAAAAAGTCGTTTACCATTTTTTTATCTATAAAGCTTACAAAATAGCTTTTGAGATATTCAATAATAAAGATACTATATTAGTTCAAAAGTGGTAGATAAATAGTTTAAGTATTTTCCGGAGATAGTACTAACAAGGGGAGGTCGCCAGGTGCCACGCCAACTTTTTAATAAAATTTTGTGTGAGTACTCTATGATACCTCACGAAAAACATCCGATTGGACCCTAGTTTTAGAGATATAAGGGTTCGAAATTTACCTTGCACGCGTGTCTGAACGACTATCTAGCGATGCAACTTCAAACTTCAACAGCGGTGGCGGTCAAGTGGCTAGAGTAACTAGCTACAATGCTCTATGTCGCAGGTTCGATACTTTTGGCAATTTTTTTTTTAAATGTTTAATTACACTATTAATTATAAATAACCTACTAATGTTTTAGGGATATTTCAAACATTTTTTCGTCATCTAATATGAAATAAAATTGTAAGTAAATATAATTAGAAACATAAACAATTTTTAATGGAAAATATTTATTGATCATCTGTCGATGATTCAGATGAAGTTTCATCTATAATATAATATAATATAATAGTGCTGTAAGTTGGACATAACGAAGGATGATATGTATCATAAAAACAGATAAAACAATAATTGACCTTACATCAAGAACATTTTATAAATGTGACTTGCCCGTATGAATATTTTTCCTTTAACAGCGTTATTGGAAAACATATTTCATTCACATTTTGAAATATTACAGATTCATCTGGAAGTTTAGATGCAAACCATGCATACTTTATCATGGGACAAAACGCAGGAGCACTCAACTGATTGTGTCCAAGGCTACGAATTTTTAGAGCATCTTATCGAGTCGCTATTTCCCTTTTATCTTTTAATAATTCGGTAGCATTTTGCAACCTTTTAATTATATTTTTTACTTGCCGATAAAAGCAAACATTGCAGGGTTGGAAAAGTGGCGTACATTTAGGTGGAATAACTTTAACCGAACAAGTAACTTACCCACTTTTTTCAAAAAAAATCTCATCGTATACAGTAGTGTTAATTTGACCTACCCACGAATCAATAATGAGTAAGAAGTTCTTATTTTTTACATAAGGTTTGATAACCTTTTGCAAAAATACTTTATTTAACTCTTTCGTTAATTTGCCTGACTTCAAGCAAGTAACAACGATATTTTTAAATCGTTTTTCCAAATTATCAACCGTTTTTGCAACTTTTGTGGTCCGAATGTATTATTCGGTTCAGCCATACACAAAAATAATTTAATTATTTAATTTTGTGTTAATTTTGATATATTTTGTTTTTTAACCAAAACCGTTTTACCGCCTAAATAATCTAATGACCTATTATAAGTTGCATTATACTGATACCCGATTTGGTCTGTATTTATTATAAATTCCACATCAAATTTCTTCATTAGGGCTTTTGTTTGAATTTTGAAATTCTCCGCCGCTTGAAGTGTTTCTTTCAAAGTAGTAGCATCGTTCTTACTAATAAACTTTGTTATTTGTGCGTTGACGGATGCGGTGCCTGTTTTTAAAATTTTTCACCCAAGACAAACCAGCGATGAAAGAAAATTCCTCAGAGATATACAGAAAAGTTATAGTCATTGCTCACTGCTGCACTATTCGAGTTGTAACCTGAAATTGACCGCGTTAATTGTAAGAGTTACTATTTTTGAATTTCTTATTCCTCTATATTCATGATCTGTTATTTAATTACTTGTTCCAAAATTTTTCTTGCTTCTGTGAAGCGCTCAAAACATTGATTATCTATCATTTTTAATTTGTCGTATCTGTTTCCGCCTTTTTGTACATCCTTACGCCATCTCAAAAGTGCTTTCTTGTCTTTTAATTTTGCAAAACCACGGGATTGTATAGTTCTTAAACTAGCCTTAGGATTTGCTTCTACAAAAGCTTCAGCTCTCATTTTATATTTAAGAGGAATGTATTCAGGTGCCCCAGTTTCTTCCACCTCACAAGAATCGTACTCGCTAGTGCTTGTACCTTCATCAGTACACTGTGAACAATGATTTAAAACATTATAAAGTCTATAACTTATCTTTAATATTATTTTTCGTTTATAATTATTTTATAAACGAACCAAATTACCTCTTCATATTCTTCATCAACATGTATGTTCGCAACCTCGGTAATTTATAGGAAGTGGATGAGGACGTAGCTAAGGAATCGAATGGTCGCTGAAATAATAACTCCAGAATTTGGGTAGGCAAACAAATTAACTCTTTATTTAGGGGAAGAAGCTAAAGGCATAAAAACCTCCACCATACAGGTGGAGGAAAAGCCTGGAAAGCCACTACGTTACCGGCATAAAAAACCTCCGTCAGTATGAAAGAAAAAAGCCATAAAACAATACAATGAATTAATCGGAGGGCGACAACAAAGGAACAGTTTGAAGCTAAGGGAAGAATCTAGATAACGCTGTAAAGAGAACGGATTAACTTATGACAATACAAGCATAGTCCACACATACATAAAGTCATCATACCTATACTACAAGTACCAATACAGAGAGCTCTCCACCGCTCTTGTGCTGAATTATACCAGGAAGAAGTTAGGGAATCTTGAGCCGGCTCCTCCGGTGAATGTCTCACCTGGACACTTCATTCAAATACCAGTGGGAGGATGTGCCCCTCGCAACCAAAATGGCCCCGACGTCTCAGGCGCAGTGCCATTTGCACACCATCCCTGGCTCGTTTCCACCACCTCTCCAGGTGAAGCGGACATGGGCAAACACCCTAGGAGGTGGATCAACGTCGCGCCTTCCAATGGAACAGAATGGCCTCATCCCCTTCCTATACAAATATATGATATATATACAGTCGTGGACAAAATTAAGTGGACACACATGGTTTATAATAAAACTTATTCATTATTTTACAAAAAGTTTATTTAAATCAAAACAAACATATATACGTTATTCTACAAGAATTTCTGTATAAGATTCAGTAGCAATGTCAGCAGAATCATTAACAATAGCTTGGAAATAACATTATTTACAAAACAATATCCAATTTGCGTGGACAAATTTAAGTGGACAAATATTAAATGAACGTAAATCATAAATAAATAATAATAAAAACCAGTACTAATATTTAGTATTATTGCCTTTAACTTTTATGACAGCTTCGAGACGTCGAGGAATACTTTTAATTAATGTTTTTCCAAATAATTTTTATCAATTTTTTCGAACTCTAATTTCAATGAGGAAAAAAATTCTTTTTTATTATGCCGTTGATCTAACATAATATTTCTGTCTAACATACTCCATAAATTCTCAATTAGATTGAGATCTGGGCTTTGTGGAGGCCATTCAAGAACTTCTATGCCAGAGTCTTCAAAAAATTGTTTAGTTTTTTTAGCAGTTTGTTTCGGATCGTTATCTTGCTGAAAAATATAATTCTCTTCAAAATCCATTTTCAAATATGATTCTTCTAAATTTTCATTTAATATTTGTACATATTTCTCAGCATTCATAATTCCTTCAATAAGTACCATATTTCCTACTCCAAACCACGAAAAACAACCCCAAACCATTACGGACCCTCCTCCATGTTTAACTGTAGGTAAAACATACTGTTTTTTTAACGACTCATTCGGTTTTCTCCAAACACGTCCTTTTTTTGTTTTCTTCAATAGTTCGAATTTACTTTCACCACTCCAAATTACACGTTTCCAAAAATTTAATGGCTTATTTACAAACTTTTTAGCAAAATTCAATCTCTTTCTTTTATTCACTTCACTAATATGTGGTTTACGTCTAGCAACATAGCTTCCCAAGCCTGCATATTTTAGTGTTCGTCTCACGGTCCTTGAAGAAACACTTAAATTTAATTCTTCAGTTATTTTTCTGAAAGTTATTGTTGGATCACTTCGAGCTTTCCTAATTATTCTTCTCTCTTCGTAGTAATTTAATTTGCGTTTTCGTCCACGACCACGCAAGTTTTCCACAGTATTATATTTTAAATATTTTTTATACATTTTTTCTACAGTACTTTTAGAAATTTTATATTTTTCAGCTATTTCTCGATAAGTTAATTGATTTTTACGATCAAAAATAATAAGTTTTCGTATTTGTATGCTTATTTATTCTTTTCTTAGCCATACTAAATTAATGATTGAAATTAAATTTATTCTTGTTTACAATAAAGCTGAGCGCGTACTAAACGCATTACAGTATAACGTTAAAGTCATCCGGAAAAACTAACTTTATATTTACAAATAAAGACGATTAAGAATGAAAATTTAAAGAATGTCCACTTAAATTTGTCCACGCATAATTGGATATTGTTTTGTAAATAATATTATTTCCAAGCTATTGTTAATGATTCTGCTGATATTGCTACTGAACCTTATACAGAAATTCTTGTAGAATAACGTATATATATTTGTTTTGATTTAAATAAATTTTTTGTAAAATATAATGAATAAGTTTTATTATAAGCCATGTGTGTCCACTTAATTTTGTCCACGACTGTATATATATATATATATAATGACTTACAAATACTATTTAAATTACATACTAGATGACGAAAAAATGTTTGAAATATCGCTAAAACATTAGTAGGTTATTTATAATTAATAGTGTAATTAAAAATTAAAAAAAAAAATGGCCAAAAGAGTCGAACCTGCGACATAGAGCGCTGTAGCTAGTTACTCTGGTCTCTCGACCGCTGCCGCTGTTGAAGTTTGAAGTTACATGGCTAGATAGTCATTCATACGCGCGCGTAAGGTAAATTTCAAACTCTTATATCTCTAAAACTAGGGTCCAATCGGATGAACGCTCATAGGGTGTTTTTTGTGAGGTGTCATAGAATACTCACACGAAATTTCATTAAAAAGTCGGCGTGGCACCTGGCGACCTCCCCTTGTGAGTTACACATAAATTTATTGCATATTGCATATTGAATATTTTTGATCGAGACTCGACTCAAATGAATTCTTAAACTATCCTGTACCTGCGTGACTCTTTCGATTTTCGAAATAACATCTACTTTTTCAGTTACAGAATAAAATGTTTTTACAAATTTAGGTTATAAAAAATTTTTTTTAAATTTCGAAAAAAGAAGAGTCAAGAGGTTCTTTAGGCTTTCCACAGTATCCATGTCAAACGGTTTTCCAAAGTATTAATTTTTGTAGCCAGGAAACGTCACCGCATTTTTTGGTTGAGAAAGGATCCTTAAGTGGATCCTTTCCATGAATAAATGTTGGTTTATTCATATATTGAAATCTATAGTGATAGTTGTGTTTTGTTAACGTGAACTTAACACTTTTCCATTCTTTTGTTTCTTAAAAACAAAAGTTGGTATCTTTCTCTTCTTCCTTGGCCTTTGTTCTGAACGGAACTATTCTTAATCGACGAACTATTTCTTTTATCAAAGGAAATTTCTGGAAATATTGAGATTTATTAATTTACATATCATTTAATATTCATCAACTTCCTGTAAGTATGTTTCAATTTTTAATTTGTTTCGTGCTATTCTTTCTCAAGTTAATTAGCATTTCTTGAAAATCTCCTAAACCTTTCTTATTCATTAAGGTTTTTTCAAACATTCTGTTTTTTAAGACTTGATTCTGTAAGAATCAATTTATAAGTAATTATCACCTGGTGGCACGTCTCTCAACTTGTGGATATTAGATATTGTGTAAGGTGTAAAATATACACTCCGCGACAAAACTAGAAGACACGTATGAAAATTATGTTAAATTCGACTATGATCGTAAAATTAATCATCTATTATTTGTTATATTATTGTTTGCTTTATATAAGCAAATATTTTATAACTCTACAAATCCTACTAGCTGAAATCCTAAGCAGTTGGAAACTACATAGAAATATTTTGTTTTCTCTGCGACAAAACTATAAGAAAGTATCTCATTATCAAAGAATATCATATTCACTTTGGTATTTTGATTGAGCATGAACAGATTAATAATATTTGTCTAAACGAAATTAATTCATCTATAGGGAAGACCGGGGCTGCTTGTTACGAATGGGGTACACTTCGACACGGACCACTTCTACACGCGTGTTTTCGACGCGTTCAATTTCGACAAGGGTTTTTCGACGTAAAATTATTTCGACGTGACATCTTTCGACATTTCATATTGACATTAGAATGAGGAAATTAGGTTTTAAGTAGTTAACACCTGATGATGTGTGTTGTCAAGTCGTCTATATTGAAAATTGTATACATTTTACCTCAGCAGTAAATTAATTTGATTTATAAAATTTATTGGTGGGTGAGGTTTATAAAAAGCAATGCTTGTTCACAAACGGTCCATGGGCAAACAGTCCATCTGCAATAGATCCGTGGACAAATGGCATTACTTATTTATTTTCTTTAGTCTTTCTTTAGCCATGAAGTAACAAAAAATTAATAGGTTATGTGTCATATAATCTATTAATGGTTATATGATTATAACCTACCAATTAATATCATATTTATACTACTAAATTTACATAAATATTATTCCTTAACAAAGCATTAAAAATTTTTTAAATTTACTTTCATTAAAAGGTTAAAATATGCAAAACATATTTATTATGAATATGTACATTCCAAGCAAAATCAGTCACTTATAGTTTACATCGAAAATTATGCTGTCACTAATTTGTTAAATCGAAAGGAACTAAACTAGCCCCATTAAATGTGTCGAAAGTTTCAATGTCGAAAGATGTGGCATCGAAATAATTTTACGTCGAAAAATCCGTGTGAAAATTGAACGCGTCGAAAACAAGTATGTCGAAGTCATCCGTGTCGAAACGGGTCCCTCCCGTTGTTACGGGGGTAAAATTTTATAGCCTAAGTATAAGTAATTAAACTGCTCATAAGAGAATGTAAACAAGACACAAATGTTTACAATTACTTTCGTTAATGTTTAAAGCTCTTTAGTCGCGATATTTAATGTTTTACCATTAGCACTGGAAACATCTGCCAAAAGTACCAGGTAAGTAACTTTTTGTTTTTTCTTTAATTTTGGTCATAATTTAATATTGTTAATGTTATAATAATAATTATATTTTATGCATAAAAAGCAAAGATTCTTACTATCAGTAAAGTGATTTAAGTAAGTAAAAAAATCTTATTTGTTGGTTTTTATTACGCCTATATAATTGATTTCGTTGTTGGGGTTAAAAGTTACAGCCAATCAGGGTTAAAAGTTACAACCAGTTGGAATTAATTATTACCTGTCACAACTGATATCAATATTATATCAAATTGTAAGCTGTATATTGTCTTTTCTGTAGTATAATGCGGATATATAAACGGAAAACTAAGCGTGGGATGATATCAAAAGATATATATGAAAAAGCTGCTCTTATTCTAGACGAAGATGATAAAAAAGAGTTTGTGGGTAGCGAAAAATTTCGGCTTATGTCGCATGACTCTAAGAAGATATATATAAAAAAAGTGAATCTTTAATTAGAGGAGAATCCGTAGAATCTTTTACAGTGGGATATAAAAAATACCGACAAGTTTTCAGTGAGGAGCAAGAGTTAAAATTTTAGTAGATTATTTAATTAAATGCAGTCAAATTTACTACGGAGTAACACCAAAAGATGTTAAAAAATTGGTGTTTGATTGCGCAATTAAACTTAATATTCTAATACCACAAGCAAGGCAAATTAATAAAGAAGCTGGCGCAGATTGGTTTAATGCTTTTTTAAAAAGAAACAAGTCTAAATTATTAATAAGAGGTCCTGAGGCTACCAGTTTAAGTCTATCAAGTTCCTTTAATAAGACGGATGTAGATAATTTGTTTTCAAATTTAATTTCTGTAATGGATAAGTATAAATTTACATCTGATCGTATATGGAATTTAGATGAAGCAGGTGTAACGACTGTCCAAAAGTCAAAAAAGATTCTAGCCTTAAAAGGAACAAAACAAGTAGGATCTGTAACTTTTGCCGAAAGGGGTACTCTTGTCACAGTTTGTGTAGCAGTAAATGCTATCGGAAACTCTATTCCTTGCATGTTCATATTTCCCCGAATTAAATACAGGGATTATTTTGTGTGCGATGCTCCATCTCAATGCATTGGTGCTGATAATTCAACTGGATAGATGACATAGATAGAATTCATGATATTTATGAAACATTTCATTGGTCACGTGAAATCTTCTTTTACAGTTAGATAATCACTATTCACATTTAAGCATCAACGTGATTGAAATGGTGAAAAATAATAATATTGTTCTATTATTTCGACCACGTTGCTCTCATAAATTACAACCACTGGATGTTGGTGTTTTCGGGCCCTTTAAGAAATATTGTGCTAATCAACAAGACGCTTGATTACGCAACAATCCAGGAAAGACATTGAGTGTACATAATATTTATTAGTTAGAGAAGCTCTTCCTATGGCTTTAAATCCCATTAATGTCATAAATGGATTTCGTAAAACGAGAATTTTTCTATTTAATAAGGATATTTTTTCCGAAATTGATTATCTACCTGCTTTTGTATCTGACAGAGAAGTAATACAACAAAATGTATTTTCTAATCTAAGCAACTCTTCAACAACACAAAGACAAGCTACTTATGATGAACCAGTTGCAGGACCTAGTACCATTGATGCTAATTCTAATGCTAAACTTGATTTTAATCTGGAAGTAGTAAGACCATATCCAAAAGCAGCACCTCGAATTAAAAATACTGTTCGTAAGACGCGAAAATCGTGTATTTTGAGAAATACACCAGAGCAGCTGATATTAAAGGAAGAAGAAGATAAGAAGAAAAACAGAGAAAGACAGATTGAAAGTGGAAAAAAATCCATCAAGAGAAGCAAAAGTAAATTTTATAGAAGAAGACGAAGAAGAAGAAGATTGTTATTGCCTCATTTGTTGCAAACCATTTAAAGGAAGGCCACCTGGTACACAATGGGTACAATGCACGAATTGTAAAAAATGGTCTCATATAAAATGTGTAAAAGGAAATATTATGTATTATATATGTTTAAATTGTGATTCTGATGAAGATTAATTAATCTTTCATTAATTAAACTTTACTATAATTTCTTTTGATTTAATTTAATAATTTTTAAATCATTGTTATAAATAAAAAATGTATTTTTTTGTACTTCTAATGTACTAAAACTATTGTATCAAATATTAAAATGAGTAAGGAGGTTTATTATATCAGTTAATAATATAAATATAGATTTACTAAAACGATAAATGGCTGAAACATTAATTGTTACTTTTTACCCCAATCATGTAACATCCAACCCCAAGACCGAGGCAAAATATTATACTCGCAATTTTTACAAAATCATGAATTTTTCAATAAATAAAATAAATTTTTGGACAATATCAGTAAAGTGTTTTAAAGTTGAAACATGATATTTTCACAATCATTCAAAAAATCACATTCAATCACAACAACAAAAAATGTCACAACCAGCCTCAGTCTTCCCTAATATAATTAAATTTATAATCTCTCGCAGTAAAAAGTTAAATGATAGTGAAATAATACTTCAATAGGATTTCAATAGGATTTTTAGGATCTCAGCTATTGGATTTTTGGAGAACTATAGATTATGTGCTTATATAAAGTAAAGAATAATATAACAAACAATAGAAGGTTAATTTCACATCTGTAGTCGAATTTAATATAATTTTCTTACGTGTCTTAATTTTTGAGACATTTAATGATAAAAATACTATTAGTTAAACAGAGACAATCAATTGATTTAAGTGAGATAACACCATTCTGTCTCACTTCAACAATCTATCTGTCTCTGTCTAACCAATATATATATATATATATATATATATATATAGCACCCTTATTATTAAATATTTCAAAAACTAAATTTCAGATTAAAATGTGGTAAATGAAAAATCCTCTTAGAATCACTCCCTTTACAACCCCTTTAAAATTTCTCCTAACATCATTGCTACATCCTGTAGTTTGTGAATAATATGCTTACCATTTTGTTACAGATAATTTTTAATCAATATGATAATAATTATATTATAGATAATATATAAACAATTTGTTTATAATTTTTTTATAGAGAACTTAACGAGCCTCTATGCTTTTTTAAATAACACAAAATAATAATTATTTTAACCTAAAATTTTGTACTTGTTATAATATATGAAAACGCTATAAATTCGTAGTTACTACTCAAAGAGAACAGAAAATTTATTACTATGAATTCATAGCTTCTAGGCGAGAAAAATGCCACTTTAGTAGACAAATGTTGTAACGAATGCTTTGTTAACCCCGGAAGGAGGTGATTCTTCCGAAGATATAGCACCGTCACAATTATTTAAAGTTAGTTAGTAAGTGGCTTTCTTCACCCGTGAGGAAACCAGCCACTACACACAGGACCCAGAGGAGGTTCTCCCGTAGTAGAGGACTAGGCACTGTTGTACAGGATAAATGATCAAGCACGGCTACTTTCTCTCGCGGATTTATTAAGGGGAAGCTATAAAATGCTAATTACTTGAATGCTTCCGTAGTGGCCGCTAGAATACAATTATATGAAAGTACTCAATAACCCGCGCGGGGTGCCCGTACACCCCCTTTAGCCGGTGCCTAGCGTTGGGCGGACCTTCCGCGGTAGTCCGTCGGCATCGGTAACGCAGAGATTGCTGAGCTTTCCACAACAACGACCCCCACGTCACTGGGAATAACCCGTCTAATACACCCAGAAGCTTTTCAGGCAACCTGGGCGGACGTTCCCTGGAAATAAGGACTAGGTCCCGAACTCTACGTCTGCTGCAATAGCCGGAGCATACAATTCCGCTTACGACGCGACCGGACTCGATCAAGCTCGTTGTCCTTGACTCTTTACGCTCTATCCAAATAAAACTGAATGAGCGCGCGGCACTCCACTTACTACTTCGTGTATACAGGGTGTCCGGAAAAAAAGGAGACATTTTTTGAGGGGTGGTTTCTGAGGCTATTCTAAGAACTTTTTTCTCTTAGCATTTTTTGATTTAAAGCTTTATTTCTAAGATATTCAATGATAAATTTACCACTAGTTAGACAGAGATGCTTCGATAGTTAAAGTGAGATGGTGCCACTCTGTCTCGCTTCAGCTACCGGAGTGTCTCTGTCTAACTAATGGCATCTTTATCGTTGAATATCTCAAAAATAAAGCTTTAAATCAAAAAATACCAAGACAAAAAAGTTCTTAAAATTGCGTCAGGAACCACTCCTCAAAATATGTCTCCTTTTTTACCGGACACCCTGTATAGTCTAGTGCAGAGTCCACCGTATGCGTAATCCGTGTGAGTAGCCTGGTCCGCCAAAGCCCTTCCAACTTTTAATCGTGGTCAGCCGATCCGTGATTCATCCGTGAACGGCAATATCCTTGTCCTCCAGTCCACTCGGCACTTCACACCCGAACACTGATGCGATTCTCGTGCTTTCCACTGACAGGCGACGCACGTCCGATCGCTTAGACGACTAAAAGTTAAATTATAAGCCAGCTGATCGCGCGATATCAGCAAGCCCCAGTAAGGGAATTTAAATCGTTTAAATCCCCTTCAAGGACGCCTCATTAGCTAATGCTAACATAAACAGTGTAAACGGTGATCAGCTGTGCCGAAGAACAACAACAGCGATCACCGCGGCGTCCCGGACCGAGCTCAGCCGATGCTATCATTGTGAATATTATAATATTCCAGTCGGCTGAGCCTGTAACGCATTTTTATCAAAATGCCACGTTACAATGTTCATTAATGATGTCCAACAAGACTAGAAACTTCATTAAACAGAACAAATTAGTAATAATACATCATGATCTATAGTTAATGTTGGAAGAATGTGTTATATAAATCTGTTTTATAATAATATGTTGTTTAAAAAAGCATAGAGGCTCGCCAAGTTCGTTATAAAAAATTATAAACAAATTATTTTTAAACTATCTGTTTAGTGCTTGAGGTCTATATGCGACCAAAGTTTTAGTTATCATTTTCGGCCATAGGGACCGCGAATTACGAAACAAGGAGTGGGGAATCGGGCCCAGATAACGGGGTCAGAAGACGAGGAAGGAAGTAGCGATCAGGAAGTAGTGACTTGCGGACTACTAATTCTCGTATAGTGAGCAATGTAACAAAAAAAAATAGTGTTCTGCAGGGTGTCCGGAGAAAAAGAAGACATTTTTTGAGGGGTGGTTCCTGACGCTATTCTAAGAACTTTTTTCTCTTGGCATTTTTTGATTTAAAGCCTTATTTCGTAGTTATTCAATGATAAATTTGCCATTAGTTAGGCAGAGATGCTTCGATAGTTAAAGTGAGATGGCGCCACTCTGTCTCGCTTCAGCTACCGGAGTGTCTCTGTCTAACTAATGGTATCTTTATCGTTGAATATCTCAAAAATAAAGCTTTAAATCAAAAAATATTAAGATAAAAAAGTTCTTAGAATTGCGTCAGGAACCACCCCTCAAAATATGTCTCCTTTTTTCCGGACACCCTGTATACAAGTGTTTACTGGATCACTGATACTCAAGAGATTTATATTGTTCAATAGCTGACTGACAGCACAATTATTAAGTGTTAATGTAAAATTATATCGTAACTTATTAAACCTAAGCACTAAAATTCAGTTGGGTTTTCAAAGAGTTTCCTCACCACGTACGTAGGGTTTTCTGCCTCTAAACATTGATGGAAAAGGACAATAGTTCGGCCGCAGTTCGCCTACTATCCTTTTATTATTCTATCTTTGTTGGATTTTTCCTCCCCTCGTTCGGGACGTTTTGTCCTTCATTGCAAATAAACGATCATTCAGTCAAACTTACACGTAGTCACTTCCTTGAGGATATCCCTAAACCCACCTAGTATTAACAACAGCATTTTTCCTATGAAACACTATCTATAATATAATTAATAGCATATTGATTAAAAATTATCGAGTCATGTCCATTTGTACATAAGCCCGATTCTACACAAACCAAGTGTACTCTGCACTTATCAACAGGTTCATGACATATTTTATAATTCAAATTAATTTTATATAAAACTTTATGCGTTTATGCATTTTGAGTTAAATAATTCATTTACTTTGATAATAAATCTAATTGACGGCCGAGATTTCAAAAGAAAAAATTAGATGAATCATTATTTGAATTAAAATGATAACGTGAGAATTAGATTATAGCTAGTTATTACCTGGCGGTGTGTGTTGTTACTCGTGTACATTGTTCAATGGGTGAGGTGTGAAATGTATAAATACATTCTTCACAATTTGAGATATGGAAATGCATTTATTTTGAATGTAAACAGAAGACTCATTATCTAAATAGATGAATTATTAAATTCAAAATACATAAATGCGTTCTCTAATTTAATAGATAATTAAATTGATCTACAGCATGTAACAATGATTCCCTTAGAAAATTTAAGGAGTTGTAGAGAGAGTCATTCTAAGACGATTTTTTATTTATCACACTTTAATCTGAAGCTTAGTTTTTGAGATATTTAATGATAAAGGTATTATATATCAAGAGACGTGGCAGCGTTTCGACGCCAAGTACAGTTGGCATATATATACTCCTAATGAAGTTAGCAGTTGAGTCTGTCTGATTAGTTAGACAGAGACAGATAGGTAGCTGAAGTGAGACAGAATGGTGTTATCTCACTTCAATCAATTAACTGTTTTTGTCTACCTGATAGTGCCTTTGTCATTAAATATCTTAAAAACTAAGCTTAAGATTAAAATGTGGTAAATGAAAAATCGTCTTAAAATCACTCCCTCTATAACCTCTTAAAATTTCGAAGGACATCATTTTTACACCCTGTATATAATTTGTCGGTAAGATACAAACGGTCTGTGTACAATCGGACTTATGTAGAAACGGGGCACTCCCTAATAATACTTCACATAATTCATAAAATAAGTGTAATTCAGTTATATTCATCAGGAGAAAATAGTCCTTTTAATGGAAAAATATGAGGTATCCTAGGCTTATGCTAATTATTCAATTAAAATCTATTTGAGATAGTTTTAATTGAATAATTACATAACAAAAATAACAAACAACCAAAATGTAGGTATTGATTAATCAATCAAATTTGATCTACGGCTTAACTGTATAAAATATTTATATGTGACTTCAAGTGATCAAATGATAAAATTTTCTTAAAGGGTGATTCCTGGTGCTGTTTGAAGAAATTTTCCCTTTGGCTTTTTTTGATTTGAAACATCAATTTCAAGATATTCAATAATAATGGTGTCATTTGTTAGACAGAGACATTCCGATAATTGAAATGACATAGAGTCACTTTGTTTCACTTTTAATCGTGGAAGTATTTGGGTCTAATAATTCCTTTATTATTGAATATTTTTAATATAAGCTTTAAATCAAAGAAAAAGGTAAATGAAAAATATCTTAGAATCACTCTTTTTACAATTACTTAAAGTTTGGACATACCTTATTAGAACACACTATATATATGTTGTAACAATGTTTTAAGTTTTTTAAAGATTTATGTTAAATTAGAATATGCAAATAAAATTCTTTTTTGTTTTTAGGTGTGCATATGATATTTTAAAGAAGAGGGACAAAAAGAAAAAACGATTGTGTCCTGATTGTCACAAATCAGTCAGTTCTCGATTATACCTGCACTGCGAGGACCCTCATGGAATAAATACTTTAAATCATAGTTCCTTGAGTCTGGCTTCGTTAAGAGCCAGTAGTCTAGCAACATTAGAAGATTGTCATGCTACGAGTAGTGTTTGAAACTCGTATTCGACTTTATTCTTTTAGATGTTAGATAATTCTCTTTAAAAAAAATTACTCAATAAATAATTCAAATAATAGTTTAACAAAAATGTGATGCAAATGTTAATGGTAATAAAGTCGCACTTCAAAACCATCAAATAATCGATATTATTTTTCACGTATATTTTATGTATTTTTATAAAAATACACTTAAATTAATAGTAATCACAAATTTAATTGTTATAAATTAAGCAGCATAAATTTTTGTTATGATTAATTGTATATGATTGTGCCAAAATTTAAAAAATTCTTTTTTTTTATCTATATTAATTACTATTGATAACTAATAACTAATATTCTTTAATAAATGACATTCTCGAATCAGTAAATTATAAAATTTGTAATATAAGTCGAATGTATAAATCGGATTCTCCTTAACTAATTTTTGGTCCATAGCTTAGCTTTCAAAATATTTAATGACAAAGATACTGCTAGTTAAAGAAAGAAAGTCAAATATTTGAAATAAAATAGCACTACTCTGTCTCACTTTAACTATCTGACTGTCTCTTTTTAACAAATAGTATCTTTGTCATTGAATATTTTGAAAGCTAAGCTTCGTATTAAAAGATATTTATGAATTTTTCGATTTTGTTCAGTGTCAGGAATTTTGATTTAACTGAAAGTACATTTATTTCGAGAGTATAGTAATATAGTAGTATAGTCCTGTATAGTAAAATAATGAATATTTTATGTCTGAAAAAAAAGAGACATTTTTTGAGAGGTGGTTGCTGAGGCTATTCTTCGAACTTTTTCCTCTTGGCATTCTTACATTTGAAGCTTCATTTTTGAGATATTCAATAATAAAGATACCACATTAGTTAGACAAAGACACTCCGATAGTTGAAATGAGGTGGTGCCACTCTGTCTCGCTTCAGCTATCTATCTGTCTCTTTCTAACTAGTAATGTCTTTATTGCTGAATATCTTAAAAATGAAGCTTCAAATCAAAAACTGCCGAGAGAAAAAAGTTCTTATGATCGCCTCAGGAACCACCCTTCCAAATGTCTCCCTTTTTTCCGGATACCCTGTGTATACACACTTTGTATACGCGGGAAAATCTATAGTTATGTGCAAAATATAAATCATCTGGGGAGGATAGAAGATAAGAATAAAGTTCCGAAACTTATAATAAAAAAGAATTATCTGCTTTATTAAAATATTTTACTATTTACAACAAATTACATTCAAAACAAAAAGTAATGCTTACATCCTAGGATTGCTTCTTAGTTGAAGTCTAAATCCTTTTAAAATGAATTTAATTAGACAATATTTATATTTTTATTTAAAATAATTAAATCATATAAAAAATATAAAATTTAAACAATTTTTCATTGCTACTGGGCGACCATTTTCTCTTACAACGACCCTAGCATGGTGTGGACTGAAATAAGTGGAAGTCATACTACGTGTTACGACCCCCACTATTACTAAAAGACAACGTCTTCAATAACAGTAGATGAATCTATGTGTGGTTAAGGTGCTTGCGTATTCCCAGAAGAATATGGTCAACATTCAATGCTTTACCTGTTACTTCTGAAACATTCCTAACCAATGGCCTTTTTAGGTTGCAACTTAATGTATTATTCCTAGGATAGGCCTAAATGCTCTGTTTAATCGTATAATGGAAATGGATCTGGAATGATTTTAGTATAGAGTCTGTGCACTTACCTGGTTATCAGTTACACTGGTATCGGCGACTGGGTTTTATTATAAATGAATAAAAAATTATTTTAATTTTCTGATACTTATTTAATGAACATTTAAACCTTTTTATAATTGAGATACTTAACAATATTGAGACTAAGCGAACTAACCGACTGTCTTACAAAGTGTTAAGGTGACGGTGCCGAAGTGCAGAACGTAAAAGTGAATCTAAGAAGTCGGATGGTATTGTAGTGATCAGGAAGGAAGAAGAAGTGGAAGTAGTGAGTTTTGAGGCTGGACCTGGTTTTTTATCTGTTCCCCAAAATGGGCCTACGTATCGATTCCTATTTGTTTAAACTCTTAGGCTTTTCCCTTTAGGTCATTTGGCTATTCTCTAATTTTTGTTAATCTGCCGACATATGCACGACCACCCGTGAGAAGTTTGCATAAGGGTATTTGTGGCTTAGGGATTAGCATTCGATAACGTATTTAATCTTTTTAGGGTCAATTCGTATCTCTCAGTTCCTTAAATTTTGATGGCCTTTTTTGTTTGTACTTAAAATTATCAGTATCTATCATAAAACATTTGGGTTGTCTGCATATGTTCGCTGGTCCATGTGCCGATGCAACAACTATGTGCGTTACAAAGATTCACGTATGTAACATGCGCATGCGCCAGAATATTCCGTTTGGCAAGTTTGGCGTAGGAGCTACCGGACCCTGGAGTCAGCGTGTGGGACATAGGGCAGGCGACGAGCGAAGAACCAGGGAAGCGATCATCGTCATGGCGAGAGGGACTTGCGTCACCGTCATAGTATTCGTCCAGCGTAAAGAATCATAATTGTTAAGTATACAGGGTGTCCCGAAATAAACGCACTTCCTGTTAAGGAGTGATTCCTGACACTAAACTAAGTTGAAAAGTCCTAAGCCACTTTTTAATCCGAAGCTTGGTTTTCAAGATATTCAATGATAAAGATACCACTAGTTAGACAGAGACAGACAGATAGTTGAAGTGAAATAGCACCATTCTATCTCGCTTCAACTATCAGAGTGTCTCTGTTTAACTAATGGTATCTTTATCATTGAATATGTTGAAAACCAAGCTCCGGATTGAAAAGTGGCTAAGGACTTTTCGACTTAGTTTAGTGCCAGGAATCACCCCTTAACAAGAAGTGCGTTTATTTCGAGACACCCTATATGTAACACTTTAGTATTCAAGCTATGCAGAGGAAAGTCGGGTAAGTTGATGAGGTGTCTAAGATGACGAATCGAATGTTTTGTTTTCCCTGCGTGACCTTATATAAGAATTTTGTTGTTTATGAGAAGTGTAACTATTGCGCTACATATGTCGTAGGCGAATATATTTATTTTTCATTCATATTATATATATATATATATATATAGAATCAGAGGTGTTAACTTATCCAAAACTTAGGTTTGTAGTGTAGCTTTTGTGCTTCAAATATTAAGATTTTTGTTATCCAGTAAGTATTATTAACTTGTTACATGTAATAATTCTTAAAGGGCTATTTGAAGTACGTTTAATGGCATGAAATACATTAATTATTTGATAAATAAGTGAATTAAAATAGTTAATGCAAAATAAATATGCTTTCTGGATAAGATAACGAACATAGTGACAGATAAGATGACGAACTACTTCTTGCAATCGTTAACTTACTCTCTTTACTTATTATTAGTGCTCATTCACGCTCCTTTTTTTCTATAATAATCAGACTATCTTTATAATAGACGTATATAAGGAAAACTGAAAGACAGAGATGGAACAAGCAAAATATGTTAAATGCTATCCATGAGGTAGTGGAAAACAAGGGAAGTGTTTTAGGCGCTTCCAAAAAATACAAGTATATATACAAGTCAGTACGCATTTGAAGCATTTAATATCTTCAATGTAGACGAAACAGGCTTTTTTACAGTATCAACCAAGAACCCCAAAGTGATATCATTTTTTGGTTCTCGGAGGGTAATTAAAATTAGATCTGCTGAACGTAGAACAGATGTGAGGTGCGATTGCGCAATTAGTGTAGCTGGCATTTTCAGATCACCCTTTTTCATTATCCCACGAGTAAGAATGAATCCCTTATTTTTAAATTGAGTACCTGCAGACTCAGATAAAATTGCTCTTCAATCGGGTGGATGACTGCTACTGGATTTCTAAAATATTTGGAGCATTTCGTTAAATTTGCTCAACCACCTTCATCGAAACCAGTTTTATTGATAATAGACAATCATGCCTCCCATACAACACTAGAAGCTGTCGAATTCTGTCGTAAAAATTTTGTCCATTTGATCGGATTACCACTACATACAAGCAACTGTTTGCAATCGCTTGATGTTGCCTTCTATGGACCATTGAAAACATCATATAATAACTGTTGTAATGATTACATGATTAGCAGCCTTGGAAAAGTTATATCTATCCGTGAAGTCGTTTCACTTGTCAGCAAATTATATTTACGCGTCACAAATGCAAGAACTACTATTAATGGTTTTGCAGCAACTGAAATCGAGCCATTTGATAGAGAAATTTTTATCGCAGATGACATTGCTACTTCACTAACCACCGATATTTCATCTCAAGAAGAGAACGCATTTCATAATGTACAGCAACAAGAAAAGGCAGATTTAAACATTAAATCACAGACGTTCACGTATGATTTTCCACGCAATAAAATCTCATCTTTATCACTGCCATCGCCTATCGATGCTAATTCATTTATTCACCAAATTCAGTTATCTATTAATGTAAATTACAATCTTCTTGAACTCCCGAAAATTGAAAGAAGATTACCGAGATGAGCTAAAACAAAAATAACCATCTTTGCATTTGAGCAGTTCTCCTGTAAAGGAAGCGCTACAATAAATCAGAAAGATGCAAGCAGGAAAACAAGAAAAACAAAAAAAACCGTGGAATGAAAAAATCTGAAAGAAAGAATTTTATCAGAGCTAAAAGTGATCAAGTTATGGATTCTGAAGATCTTGAGAAAAATGCATGCACAATTTGTAGAGAAGAAAGGAAAACTAAGCTCTGGTACCAGTGTTTTAAATGCCAAAGTTGGGCCCATGCTGCATGCACAAGCAGAAACAAAAAATAAGCAAAATACCATGCATGGCGAAGCGATAGTTGCTCTTAAAATATTAATTTATAATGCAAATATTGTTTTTATTTTGTAACTGGTTTCCCTACACTCCTGCCTGAATGCAGGGAAGGGGTGTTACCTTCGGCCTGTTCCCTCTCGATACCGTGCTTCAGGGCGCCAGCTGGTTAGGACGGGTAGCCAGCAACCCTTCCTGAAACTTTCCGTCCTCCGGGAACCCTGCCAAGTCCCCGGAGTCCGGACATTCATATGTTTCTCCTCTTGGGCTCGCCAGAGGGACAGGGCGGCATATCCCGGCCACTCAGTCTCCCCTCAGAGCTGGCTCCGTCGGTCCCGTTATCCCATGTAGGTTCTCCCGTTATCTCGTCTTGCGGATCATCCCATGTAGGCTGTCTCTCCCGTCTTAGAGTATCCTGACGGATACCCAACGACTTCCTGGGAGCGCCGGAACTCTCATCCGGACTTCCACCAGTTCTACCGAGAATCTCGCAGGTTCCGCTTCCCCAGGGATACACAGCCATGGCAGTCGGCTGCTAAACCCCGGTTCCGCTTCACCTCACAAACCAGGGTTCACGGGTCGAAACCCCGTTACTGCATTTCCTTCCCGAAATGCAGTCCCTTTCGTGAACTCGATCTATCGTGATTCCTTTGAATCACGACAGATGTCGCCACTCACATCTTTGTGAGGCGATTCTTATTCTTCTTTCAGAATTTCTAATTTGCGATAGCTCATGCAACAGGAATTCCTGTTACAATTTTTATTTTTATTTAAATTTTCAGAATTCATTGTGTTCTATTAATTAAGTTTACAAAATATACTGTTTTCCTTTCTAAAAGAGTTAAAACTTGTGTTTCGTCACTTTATCCTCATCCAAAAGTCATCTTACCCACAAAGATGGGTAAAATGTCGAAATTACATTTTTGTGAAAAACATGCAATTTCAGTTTTAAATTTAAGAATATACTTTTATTCTTAATTTTAATGTTAATATAAATAAATTATTAATCTATTGCTCAAAATCTGGTTCTTTAGAAAAATTCATATCTATAAAAATAAGCCTTAAACCTTAATGTCGTCAACTTACCCGGCTTTCCTCTACTTGTTAGTCAATCCTGGAGCATTGTTGTAAATGGTATGAAAGGTGCGAGAGGGTATCGCCATCGTGGAAGGGAACCGGTGTAGGATCAGGGTGGGGCATGCATCACAAAGTGGTCCACATTGTAAGCGCAGTGTTAGAGGGCTAGTGTAGAGACCGGAAGTATAAGTATTGAGTGTAGAGCGTGGGTATCATATTAGAATGTTAGCGATTGTGAACATACGTGTAGTTGACGTAGGTATGAAAGTGTGAAAGACGCGTCATCTGAGAAGCTATTGTGGGAACCTATGTAAGACTCTAGTATCAATGAATAAAGTACTGTTCATTCTCTACTGTGCTATCGTAAAGGCCTAGGCCTTATTATTAGAAGAACCCCTCTCCTGAGCCTAGTTAAGGGCTGAGTTAGTCGGTGAATCCCTCGAACTTGTCTCTCTGGTCATCAGTATTAGCCCCTTAAATAAATGTGTTCCTTCGGGAACTGGCGCCCAAGGAGGCTAAGAGTAGTCGGGTGGAGGGAGGCGGGAGAGCCGGAAGGTGCGTGCACGCCAGCCCAATGGGTGCGACGTTACATCGGAAAACTTTAACATCGATTTTTTTGGCAATGTTTGAGTGTTGCGTCGAATGGCTTTAATCTTACTTATGTTTAGGTGAATACTATAAGCTCTCAAAATTTTGTTCAAATCGGTAAACCGTTTCTGGCGGGTTCCCCTTGTTAGTAGATACAATAACAGAAATGAACATGATATCTATTCTACATTGAATGCAAAACTCCGTAATGGTCTACTCAGCTCTACTCTTCCCGCCTTTTTCACGGAAGTATATCCATTTTCCCGCCAAGGAAATTAATTGCTAATTTTCGATATTAGTACTATTCTCATCTTCAGACTAGTGATTTTAGAGAAAACTATTTTTACCAGAGGTATGTTTATCAATAATTTTGTCTACTAGCGCCTTCAAATGACAGTTTTCATAATACTAAACGAGGTAAGCCGGAAACAACCTTAGACATATTTTTCTATATTACAATTCAGACGATATGAATAATCTAGTATTAGTATAAATATCTGTGTTATTATCTGCTGCTTTAATTATACCAAAAACTAATCCACGCAGTGCTGGCTAAGGCAGACAGCTTGAAGGCTTGAAATCTCAAGTTCGAGTCTCCTGATCCTAATTTTTGTTTTCTTTTTCTTCTATTTCAGTAATTTCAATATAAATAAAATACACATTACATAATGTTAAAAAGAAATTTATTATAAAGATCAACGATTATTATCAATTAACGGTAATAGAAACAAATAAAACATATATTTACCAAGCACCAAACACATCGTATGAATGATAATCGTTGATCTTTATAATAAATTTGTTTTTTATCATGTGCTGTGTATTTTATTTATAATTAAATTATTGAAATAAAAAGAAAAAGAAAATATTAGAAACAGAAGACTCGAAATTAAGACTTCAAGCCTTAAGCTAACTGCCTTAGCCAGCACCGCTACATAAATTCGTTATCGCCCAAATTAAAGTAACAAATAATAAGGCTATGCATAAAATATCAGGAGCTCTTTTCGCATTTTTCTCAGGAATTCTTGAATAGTCGATCATACTGCTTTACCACAATAAGTTTTATAAAGAATACTAGCTTTTTATGAAGTTTAAATCAAATCGGTTATCAGAGAGTGGCGATCTCTCCTTGTGAGACAAAGACAAAACACTTAAAATATTTGAGAGCAAGAGAAAAAGCAAAAAAAGAGGTCATAACTGTCTCGATTACGTATAAGCAGTATTGTATTTCCTTGTCTAGCTTCCAGTAAATGCAGCAATAAAATGGCGATTCTTGAAGTCTGATAAAAAATCGAAAATTATATGTATATAGAAGAAGGTTTGCCGCTGCCATTGCACTTAATCTCAAGTTCCTGAGACTTGAAACAAAAACGGAGAATATAGAATAATTTCTAATAGGACAAAGAGAGCAATAGACGACTCGCTAACGTAAGGAAAGAGTTTGTTTATCTGTCCCCTTTTATTTGATTCCGTTCTCTCTCCTACATACGATATAATGCTTGCGTTTTTGTCACAGAGCACTACTACAGACACGCTAGCCAGTCCTCTCGCTATTGAAATAGATGTCATTTCATTTTTAATACCACTCATTGATTTTTTCATTTTACTTATTGAATTTTTGACGTGACCATCTATGTAAAATGCATTAAGCTAATTTTTGCTGTATTTTATCTATTACGAGATAAAACATTGCATACATTTTAGTAATTTTATAACATTTTTAGATGATAAAGTATATTCATACTCCTTCGAAAATTTAATCAAATTATATAGAAATGATTTCTTGACCTAAGTTTCAATATATGAATAAACTTCTTTTTTCAAAAAATTTATATTCTCTTAATAAAAAAAGCTAATTTTTTATTTAAAAATTTTTTACGAATTTCAACAAAAATTATTTCATACATATATTCCTTATTGTTCTTAGAGTATCCACCTCAAATAGTTTCCAAATCCGTTTTGATATAACTGCATAATTTGTAAACCTGTAATTTTGGTCGGGTAACTATACTCTTAATTGCTGCGCTAATCGAGGTTTAGCTCTCTGACAGGCTATACAATTTCTGATTGCGCTCTTAACCAATCATCGTTCACCTATAATCCATACTTGCTGCATGATTAAATTTAGAGTCAATGTTGGACCCCCATGCAAGCAAGCAAGATGCGCGTATCTTACATGCAGCTTACTTACTATAGATTGCTGCGACAAGATGGGTGGGTGTTTTCGCGCTAGCAGAAAATTCGTCCTTGGCAAACGACCACCTACTCGAATAATACACTTACTTCTTTTATGAACGAATTCAAGGCTCTTATTGCACTGCCCTTGGACACGGATTGTCCATTTCGCAACGCTGCTAGTTCCGCATTAAACTCTATACCCTGAACCACACGGAATATAATGAATTTAGCAACCGCAAGTTCGTTTAACGTCAAAAAAAATTACTACACATTTCCAAATTAGCTTTTTTTCTTTGGATGTTTCTTAACGGGATCCCACACTTACCAAAATTAAAGATTTACTTATTTTGTTCTTAAAACTAATGTAATTTGTATAATTCTTTTTGTAATATTTCTTATTTGTATTGTAGAATGACGTTGAATCTTTTTCTCTGTAAAATTTTATTTTATTAAAAATTTTGAGTAATAAATAATACGTTCCTGTATTATCGTCCCTAGTTAACCTAACGATTGGCATCCTATTGCGCTCATTCATGGATGTTACTGCAGGGATCACAGGGCCATCCCAGAACTGTATTCTATTGGCAGACATATCAGGTCCCCTTAGGCAGCCTTCAGAATGGACTCTATCGATGTTTCCGTTTATAGCATGTTGCTCCTGATTGTGCAACTCCGCGAGGGCATGTAACCACCCAACGGATATTGCACCCCCTATGACCCTGTCATATAGCTTTTTAATGTCTTTATATCGGTTGTTCAAGCCACACAAGGTCGACGAGTTTGGAAATACAGGAGGCGAGGAAATAAAGAACAATGTAAATTGAATGGAAAAACAAACGCAAGATTTATTGAAAACTAAAAGGATACCAGAAAATCCCACCTTAAGGGTGCTAGGAAAAAACTGGCTCCTGAAAATTAGGAATCTAAACGAAATTAACTGAGGGAGGGCAAGGCATAAAAACCTCCACTGGCAAATAGTGGAGGAAAAGATAAATTCTACTTCTACATTTAGAACAGAGATGCAACATCAAACAAGGGAGGAATTTATGATAAAGCGGTCAGCAAAGAGTGGATTACAATTTTTATTACAATAAATAGACTTACATACAATTCAACGAATTATGCGACAGCGCTGTCCGCAGGTGTTGTGCAGACCTGTACACAGCCGCTCGAACAATGCAAGATCTGACAAGACCGCTACATTGTCGGAAGGAGGATCCCCACAATATACGATCTCCTTTGGACCCGCAAGATCCAATGAGGGCAAATTGCACAGTCAAACGCCTCATCCGAACTATAACTCGACATTTTTCAGATCCGTACAAGGATGCTGTAGTACAGCGGCAAACCATACCTCATTCTTAACACGTTCTCCCGCACGTACTCCAACGCTCTGACCCCCGAATCCTCGCCACCAGCGCCGCTCCCAATCGCATGCCATATGCACATATACATATACAATTTTTAAAATTCGCTGTGATAGAAAGGCGCCAACATTGGTTGTGTTGATTGTCGGTGACCTGGACGGGTGTTATGTCTGACCAACGACATATATAACTAGACCAAGCATTCCGTCGAAAAATTGAAGCCGGAAGTTGGCAGTTTATGAAAGAGAGAGTACGTTGATTTGTACCAGATGCTGTCTCATGTTAACCTATAAGCTGTCAAGAACAGGGATGTCGCATTTATTTTAATCCCCAGGCCATTTAATGCGACTGTCAAAGTTCATGCAGATCTAATTACATAAACAAATTTTCTTAAAATTGTATTGTAAAGTGAAGTTTTATAATTTATTTATTTTCTTCATAACAAATTGTTTTATTTTTCGTTTTATGGCGAAAGCATCGTTGGTTATAAAATATTATCTTAAGGGCTATGTAAGGCATTGTGACACCCTTGGTTATACCACCTACACATGTTTCATGATGGGATATATAAATAAATTAAATTTTTAATTTATCAATTATAAATATTTAATGCTAAATTAAATTAATCTTAATTGTATGAGAAATAATAAAAAAAAAACTAATTTGTATTAAAATTATTAGATATTCAGAAAGATTATCAAGGCATTTTCAATTATTCTTAAAAATATTATAATTCCCGTTCCCTTTTATTAATTAATTAAAATATTCTATAAAAGTATGTAAGAGAACAAAATTTAAAGATATAAAATATAAATATTAAAAATAAAAAAATTATTAATTATATACATATTTTTTATAGAAATATCAATATTAATGAAGGATAGATTAAATAAAGAAAATAATTATATTTAGTAGCAATGTAATATATATTATAAATATTTATTTACAACAATTATAATAATTTATTGATTTTTAAATAATACAAGTTTGGTAAACTTACTTCTAATTCTTTTCACTGTACAATTTTTTGACTTACAAATATAACTTAATCTTAATTTAAAATAAATATATAAAATAATTTTAATTAAATTGGTACGATGATCTTGAAGAGGAGCCTGGTCAAACATATGCAAAACATTATCGAATATCGATGTTGGTATATTCGATAAAGCAATTAATATCAACCTTTCAATAGGATGTTGTTTATTGATACTTGAGCATTGCTTTTATATTTATTCTCCTTTATTAGTACTTACTTCTAACAATTCAGCAGCATCTTCAGATAAATAATTCTTATTTGTTAGATGTCGTAACATACATTTTAAAGATGTTACTTTTTGATTGAGTCTTCTACTCTTTTGCTGATATACTTTTAATTTATTTTTCAGCGCTTTAATTTCCACTTCTTGCTTTTTTATTCTATCTTCATGAAGACAGCATATTTCCAGTTTTGTACTATAAAATAAATACTTTTAAATTATATTTTTTACTTTATACATTAAGTTTTATACAGAATTTAGCAATGAATCTAATAGAAACTACTAATATAATTTTCATTTATAACTTTTTTAATGTAAGGCTTAAATTTTCAATGTGTCATTATTACATCCTGTTTATAATATATTAAAGAAGTAACACATAGTTAAAACCTCATTATTTTTCTTTACTTACTTAAAAATAGTGCCAAACTTTGTTGTCCTATGTTCTGACACTGCAGGTATTGTTATTGATGTTAGAGGCACTGTCTCTTCCTTCATTGTAACATCCTTCGATGTTGCAAATATTGTGTCCTCTTTCATTATAATTTCCTCTGAAACTAGAGGCATTGTTTCGTTATTTCCAAAATTATTGTTCCTATTTGATTCTTCATTAATTCTATCCGGTAGCTCTAATGACTCATCCTGTTGATTTTTTATCATTACATTAAACTCTTATATTTCAACAACTATATAAAATATATATCAGAAGAGTAGAAAGAGTGCCAGAAAAATACTACCTACTGATAATATGTTAATACCTATCTTACCTGTATTGTAAAACAATTTAAATAATATTAAAAATATATATAAATAATTACATACCAAATTAGAATTGTCTTTTATATTTTTTAGTGGCATATCAAATACAGTTGGAATTGTATTTGACTTTAAGTAAAATTTACCACAACCAGTTATAGTATAACAGTCTTGTGTAAAATGTCGACTGCATAAAAAGGAAGTATTCGTTGTTGCAAAATTCCTAACATTCTTTTTAATAGCTGATATCCATTGCTCTCATCGTCCAGCTTCTTTTGGTATTCTAAAAATTTGTAATTAATTTAAAAAATATATATCTATTTCAAAAAAATTATTAAATCGTTATAATTAATTAGCCCTGCTTTTAAGTACCTGTGAAATCGAATTCCATCAGACTTATTTTGTAAGTGAGCACCACAAATACAACAGTGGACCATTGTTATTTTTATTTTTGTTAGTCCCTTTATAACACGTGATGTTTTTCAAACAAGGTTATGTTTAAGGCGCTTTACTACAAATTGGCGCGAACCCAGCAGTTTACTGTCAACTCCACTAGAGTGAAAGAGAAAGCATCTGGTACAAATCAACGTACTCTCTCTTTCATAAACTGCCAACTTCCGGCTTCAGCCGTTTCAATACTTAAAGTATAGGAATGCTTGGTCTAGTTATATATGTCGTTGTGTCTGACCCAGACATCGCATGGTAAAAGCAGTAAGGAAAAATGCGGTCGGCCCGGAATGGTCGGCAACCAATCGGCTGAGGTAAAGCGCCCTTACGCAAGCACTGCGATGCTCGGTAGTACTTGTTCACCCAGACAAGACTCTATTAAGATGGGATGCTTCATGGGGGGAATCGGTGTCGTCCGAGTCGTCGTCGCTGGTTATTTCAATAGGACTGTGGGCCCATATCTGTAGAATTTCGTAAATATGTGCCGCAAATTCCTTATTCATATCCTTAAAAAGACAAGCGTCATTCCATTCTTTACGAATTTTTTGGAATTCCCTTAGGCTAAATATCTCTTTGGCTATGGTAGCACCCCATTGTTTATTATTCGTGGCTGCGCCCAATATGCTTAGAATACGCAGAGGGTGTTTACGTACCCTTTTAGCCAGCTCACGAGCTCGAGAGCTTAAGGTCTTTCCCCTTTTAACCCGTTTCTCGGTTGTTGTTACTGGAGGAGCCCCAATGTTACTCCGTAATATAACGCGCGTTTTCTCTGTCCGCTGAATTTTAGCAATGGCCGGTGTTATATCTCCCTCCATCTCTAACTCATACTGAGTCTTGTCTCGGTTGTTATGGTACTGAGGTGGTATAGTCATAACCCCGTTTATCAGGACCCATCCATTTAACCTGTCATATTCCAGTCGTTCATCAGGGCACTTGTTGGTTAGCATGGATAGGATCTTATCTTTGTAGTTATTTACATTGCCAGTGAAGTACTGACTACATTCGTCTTCTTTGGGTGAGTTACTGGGTGTTTGAATCACACAGACAATTGGTGGTTTGCTCGTAGCAGTGTAGTTTGGCTTCTCCCGTATTGCATGGACGGTACTTATGGAAAGTCCCCTTCTGGCATTTGTCGTCTCAGTCACTGAAAACATTTAACATTACTCAAACCTGCGTACTCTATATCGTCTTCATCGTCTGAGCCGGTGTATGCGGCGGAAGCCTGTAACGCCCTGATCAATACCTGGTGTTCCGATACCTCCGGTTCGGTTGTGACCGATCCGAAGACTGTGCTTTCCATGTCGTCTCCACCGATAGTGTCGTTGTCCGAGGTGAGTATGCTACTTAAAGCCACTGGGCTAAGTATAGATCCGTAGTCAAAGTCTTGTTTCTCTTGCTCCTCCTCCACGTCATAACCTTCGATCTTCTTCTTAATGTATTTTCTTATGATTGTAAATATATCTCTAGAAGACGCCGTCGTTCACCCATTTTGCCGGCCCTGATTGTAGTGCTGAAATGGTGTGTCGGTAGGGCAGAGCAGCTTACCTCGACACACCGGGCCTTCTGACTTAATTAATGTGTCGTCGGCCAACGACACAGTTCCCGCTAAAGACTCCCTAGTACACTCCATAGTGAGCCATGCACCCATCACCACGGTTGTCTAGCTTGGGTTCTATGGAGGTCGAGACTAGTGGCTAAGATACGAACCTAAATCGCCAGTGAAGGCTCGGCTGATGTCTAGTTCCCCTACTTTCTCCAGGAGTTGGGGCTTAATGCGTGCCAACACTAAAAGCGTATGTCTCCAGGAGCCAGTCCTACCAAGAGCTAATATGACCGACGACAGAGGGACTCTACTTTTTACATTTCGAATCCACCCTGAAGAGTGTACTTCCTACTTAGTTTCCACTATTTATTTATAACTCAATAATTTATTTGTAAATTATACGGGATAATAAGAGTTTTCATCACCGTCCCTTTGGATTTCGAAGCTAATATAATAACTCATATACCACCGTCCATATTCTTGATTCGCAAGTATGTTACCGCAGCATATGTTCCTGCCGACAATTGCATATGCATTTGTGTATATTTTAGCTGTATATAATTAAGCCGTGCGCAATCCGGCCGTATGCAATAAATCTGTGTACATCCCGGTACCATTCGAACTTAACAATTCGCACTCGGAGCTGTCCAACACCACCGGTCTAGTACCAAATCAGCTAATTCTACTACCAAAACCCAATAATGTGTCCAGCATTCCCTTATGTCTGCTAGTACCGGGTCATCCTAACTTAATTTCAGGATCCACAGATTCTGCATTTTAATCTTTATTGTGATAGTCACCGGAGCCAACCACACTAATGGGTTAAACAACCGCGCTATCTTGAATAGTATTCCTCGTTTCGTGATGTCGCGATGATCCTCCAAATCGTGTATGGAGTTAAAGCTGAACCGATCCTGTTTGTTGGAAAAATTGGAAAAATTTAACCATTTGGTTTAACATCCAACAAATTAAATATTAATAAAACTTACAAATAATCTTATCATAACGTAATAAATATTTATAAACGTTCTCAGTATCCTGATGTTCGTTGTTCAATGAAGCACTTTATTCACTTTTCTATACATTCTGCAGCTACTAGATTTCTTACTTCACCAATAATACTCGACGTTTAACCACCCTCTACTTATTGTCTTCGCAGGACCCGCCTCGTGAGTCCCAATCCCCACTCCTCCGTCTTTTATCCGCGGTTTCGATCGCAAAGTGGGGCAACTTAAAAATCTCGTTAAGCCATCTGTCGGCCACAAAGATCAAGTTCTTAACAGATCCTTGCTCGGCTTCCATAATATTCCCAACGTCTTTACCGACATATCATTCCCTATAATTAAAAAAAAGGGAATCTAGTGAAGGGATAATAAGGAGTGAGGAATGTAAGGAAAGAACATTTTGGAAAATAAATAAGTGGTGTAAATATTCCTTGCATTAACAAACTTGGATGAAAGAGAAGGAAGGTTTTCATTGGAAGGAGGAGTAGCAACTTTGTTGACTTTGATACTGGCGGGATCACCAGGGAGCCTTGTGAAAAGGATTCAGGACTAACAGGGGTAAAAAAAGAATTCTGCGTACGTAAGTGGGATGTAACTTTTTATGTTAGTATTGTTACTCTGTTGGTCTGTTAGTGTGTTAATACCCGCGGAAGTCAATCACCTCAACGCGCCATCCAGTTAAGGATGGACCTCCTTGGGTTGGACCGTCTCCTCTCGCATCAGTAGGTGATTACAAACCGGAACTACAAGTTCGGACTCATACACGCTTCCGCGAGTGCCGTGAACAGGGAAGTGTGGGGTACTACGAGCGTGCCGGCGCTCCCGATATTCCATCGTTTTCTTTTTATTCTCATTGTATATACAGCACATTTTGTGAATAGCGGAATATTATTATTATTATGTTTGGCATATTAGAGAGTATCGGTGGTACGCTAATAAATAGTTACTTGAGATAGATAAAAGTGTTAATTTATTAGACACGTCACCTTTTTCAGGAATAGCGCTGCTCGGATAGGACTTGGTCCTTTGGTCCCTTACTTCCCACGCTAGTCGCGATATTTATTTTGTACAGGGTTTTCTGTAGGGTTTCACTCGCCCTTGTAAGATATCAATTCGCCTGCTACAATATGTATAAGTATACATGGAGGCTCGTCAAGTTCTGTATAAAGAAATTGTAAATAAATTGTTTATAAACTATCTATAAAAAACTTTTATGCAATTTGTTTATGAACTATATATAAAAAATTTTTATGCAGTTTGTTTATAAACTATCTTTATTTGATGCATATTGTGAAAAAAACTATCTGCGTTTCAAATGCAGTTTCTATTTTTTATGCATATTGTTTATAAACTATATATAAAAGAAATCAGCATATTATTGAGGAACTATATGCTGAGAATAAATAAAGATTACATACTTGGCTTTATTCTATATATGATTTCAATACTTTTTAACAAGATAAGAAAAATAATGCATTTTTTGTAGTGACTACATATTTTAAATAAATATATTCTTTTTATTGTTATACTGTAGGAATGAGTGAGATAGAGAGAATGATGCTGTAAGAGTGAGTGTGATAGAGAATGAGAGGATAAGTATGCCAGGATAAAGACGCGCGAATGATTATGATTGGTTGAGCGAATGTAGCCGAATGTGTGCGAAAATTGGCGAGAATGCGGGAAGGGTGAGTGCGAAGAACGAGTCGAGACTGAGACGTTAATGAGGAAGGACATCGATTATATAATTAAACCTATTATTAAATCAGTAATCGGGAGAGTGTTATTTTATTTAAGCAATTTCCCACAAAATTGGGGGCTCGTCCAAAATAAAAGTGCGTGTTGTTGGTAACCGATACAAAATCTTGAGAGAAAAAGACGAAAAAGACGAAAAACCAAAAATTGGTAACTGAGACGAAGAAGACTCAAAATGGAGACGCTGGCACAAATCGAAGGAGTAGCCAATAAAATCAAGAATTCGTCAGCTATAGTGGTGAAAGCTTTACACCGGCTTATTTTTCAAATTGATGGTGATCGAAACAATAGGAAACGGTTGCGAGAATTTAGCGGTTTCCACTATCAAGAAGATTCGGACGAATATAGAGCGAAAGTTGAGTTCGCGAGAGGACTAAGTTTTGGCGATCTGGTGTCGTGTTGTAATATCCTGGGTTTAAGTTATCAGGGATCGAAAGACGAAGTCATAAATAGATTATGTCGAGGCCTGTTGGACTTGAACTCGTTGGTGGGGACACAAGAAGAGGAACCGGAAGCCGACGACGAAACAGAAGTACAAAGAGCATGTGAAGAAGTGGTAGTTAGGGAAAGAAGAATGATCGACGCAGAGATGGAACAAGAAACGCGGAGAGAAAAGATAGAACAGAGAAAGCTGAAGTTCGCGGTAAATTTTCGTGATGTAGAAGATTCGATTTACCCATTCGATGGAACTGGTACGTATTCTGTAGAAAAATGGTTGCAAGATTTTGAGGAAGCGGCCATATTGTTTGAGTGGTCAGATTTAGAGAAGGTCATTTATGCGAAAAAGTCGTTAACCGGCCTAGCAAAATTGTATGTCCAAAGTGAGGGAGTTGTGAAAAGCTGGGAGAAACTGAAAAATCTCTTGTATGACGAATTTGCGGAGAAAATTAGTAGCGCAGAGTTACATGAGATGCTGGCTAAAAGAAAGATGAAAAGAGAGGAGAGTATTCAGGAATACTTCCTAGTAATGAAAAGCCTAGCGTTGCGGGGAAAAATCGAAGATGACGCGCTCATAAAATATGTCATAGATGGGATCCAAGACAATTCGCACCATAAAATGATACTATATGGGGCCAAAAGATTAGCGGACTTCAAGGAGAAACTAAAAACCTACGAGAAGATTCGGAACGAGAAGGAAGAAAGAGGAGACAGCGCCAGGAGTAGGGAGGCAACGAGGAGACCCGAGGGAAGTAAGACGGAAGCAATAACAAAGAAGACGGAGAAAGAAACATCGAAATCTGAGATCTTCTGTTATAATTGCGGTGCTAAAGGTCATGTTTCTAATAACTGTAATAAGAAAGAACTAGGTAAGAAATGTTTCAAATCTCAGAAATTTGGTCACATTGCGAATAATTGTAAAGAAAATAAAATTAGCAAACCGAGTATAGCGACGAAACCTCCGAGTGTAAATGTAATAACTGCGAGAAATGAACACAATATGTTTAAGGAAATAATTGTTAATGATTTTAATGTAAGAGCATTGATTGATTCTGGAAGCGAAGTTTCCGTAATAAGCGATAGAATATACAATAATCTTAAATGTAAGCGTTTACAACCGTCGAAGATGGTCTTAACTGGGTTGGGAAGAGGTGAAACTCAGGTGGAGGGTTACATATGTGCTATTATTAGAATAGATGAAAATGATTTCGCGGGAACGATATATGTAGTAAGGGAAGAGGAATTAGGCAAAGACGCGGTAATAGGAAAAGATATATTAAACCAAACTAGAACGGTGTTGACTGCGACGGAAATCACAATAGAAAGGATAGACCCAGGTAATTTTTTATCAGAAATCTGCTTAGTTGAAGAAAAAACTATAGACATGGGTTATGTGGAGGACAAAGACGTACAGAAAGAATTGGTAGAGGTAGTGACGACATATGAACCGAGGAAAACAAAAGAAACGGACATAGCAATGAATATTATTGTGAAATCTGATATTCCGATTAGCCGAAACCCACGTAGGTTACCGATCGAGGAAGAAGAGGCGGTTGAAGATCAAATTGAAGAATGGTTAAGAGAGGGGATAATAGAACCGTGCGCGTCCGAGTATGCTAGTGTGGTCGTACCTGTGAAAAAGAAGGACGGAACTATACGTGTGTGCATAGATTATCGAAAGCTAAACCAAATTATTGAAAAAGACAAATATCCACTTCCTTTAATTGAGGAATTATTAGACAGATTGGGTGAGGCGCGAATTTTTAGCGTGATTGACTTGAGGAATGGGTATTTCCATGTAAAAGTTGGGGAAGAAAGCAAAAAATACACTGCGTTCATTACACGTTCGGGACAATACCAATTTTGTAAAATGCCGTTTGGATTATGTAATGCGCCTTCAGTATTTCAAAGGTTTATTAACCACATATTTCGTGACTTAGTTATGAAGGGACTAGTTTTAATTTATCTCGATGACATCATAATACCGGCAGCGGATGAGGAACAGAGTCTGGAGAGGTTGAGGTTGGTATTACAAGTGGCCAGTGAGTACGGATTAGAACTGAATGAAAGAAAGTGTAGATTCATGCGATCTAGAATAGAATTTTTGGGTCATACTATAGAAAACGGGACGATTAGACCCTCACAAGAGAAATTAGAAGCGGTGCTCAAGTTTCCAGAGCCCAAGACAATTAAAGCTGTTCAAAGCTTCCTGGGGTTATCAGGATATTTTCGCAAATTCATTCTAAATTATGCGACTATTGCGAAACCATTGAGTGACATGCTTAAAAAAGACCGGAAGTTCGAATTCAATGAAACTGAAAGGGTAGCGTTCAACGGATTGAAGGAGATGTTAACTTGCGATCCAGTGTTACTCGTATATCACCCAAAGTACGAAACTGAGTTACACACTGACGCGTGTAAAGATGGGTATGGGGCTATATTAATGCAGAAACCTCCAAATAAAGGGAGCTTTCAGCCAGTTCATTATATGAGTCGAAAAACGAAACCGGAGGAACGTAACTATTCAAGTTATGAGCTTGAGGCTTTAGCTATCGTGCGCGCTCTTGAAAAATTTCGGGTGTATCTATTGGGTATAACTTTCATGATTGTAACCGATTGTGCTGCTTTTCAGCAAACAATGACTAAAAAAGAGATGATCCCACGTATTGCCAGATGGGCGTTAGCTTTAGAAGAATATGATTATAAAATCGTCCATAGAGCCGGATCAAGAATGAAGCACGTAGACTCGTTGAGCAGGAACATTATGGTCATCAGTCGGAAGAGCGAGGATGAACAGATACTTACCAAAGTACGACGACTGCAGGAAGAGGACAGTGAGGTGAAAGCAGTCCAAGAAGTATTAAAAAATGGACCATACAACAATTATATTGTGCACCAGGGCTTATTGTATAAATACGTTGACGGTAAGGAATTGCTGGTTGTACCTAAAGCCCTAGAGCATGAAATCATAAGTGCAGCGCATCAGCGAGGTCATTTTGGCGTAAAGCGGACCGATGAGATAATTAGAGGGGAATACTACATCCCAAAATTGAAAACTAAGATTGCAGAATATATTGCATGTTGTGTGCCCTGCATCATGTCAAATGATAAACGAGGCAAAGGAGAGGGGTTCTTGCACCCATTGACCAAAAGTGATCTACCGTTGATGTTGTACCATATCGATCACTTAGGACCGTTGGAATCCACAAGTAAGAGGTACAATTTCATATTTGCAGTAATCGATGATTTTAGTAAGTTCGTGTGGCTTTACCCCACCAAGACTACCAATGCAAGAGAAGTGATTATAAGATTGGAAACACAGAAGAACATTTTCGGAAACCCAAAACAGATAGTTTCAGATAAGGGTTCAGCGTTTACTTCACACGAGTTTGAAGAATATTGCACCAGTGAGAACATTCAGCATCGAACCATCACTACTGGGCTTCCACGAGCGAACGGACAAGTGGAGCGTTTAAATAGAACAATTATATCTTTGTTAACGAAATTTACTAGCGATGATCCTACCAAGTGGTACCAATTCGTGCCTAAGTTACAGCGAGTTTTAAATTCCACGTATCATAGAAGTATCGATGCCACTCCCTTTGAAATCCTATTCGGTACCAAAATGCGCGATAAAACTGATGTAGTAATTAAGGAATTAATCGATAAAGAATTTGTGACACAGTTCGAGGATAATCGTGATGTATTGCGCCAAAGTGCAAAGATTCAGATTAGGAAGGTTCAAGAAGAGAATCGAACAACCTATAATAAAAAGCGCAAAAAGGCACTCTTGTACAGATTAGGGGACTGGGTCGCTATCAAACGAGTGCGAGGGGGTCCAGGACGTAAATTACGGGCTAAATATTTAGGGCCTTATGAAATTGTGAAAGTGAAATCGAATGACACTTACGATGTAAGTAAATTGGGAGAAGGCGAAGGACCAGCGAATACCAGTACCTGTGCTGAGTACATGAAACCCTGGAAGATGGGAAGCGAATTCATCCGAGACGGATGAAAGCAGGGTGGCCGAATTGTAGGAATGAGTGAGATAGAGAGAATGATGCTGTAAGAGTGAGTGTGATAGAGAATGAGAGGATAAGTATGCCAGGATAAAGACGCGCGAATGATTATGATTGGTTGAGCGAATGTAGCCGAATGTGTGCGAAAATTGGCGAGAATGCGGGAAGGGTGAGTGCGAAGAACGAGTCGAGACTGAGACGTTAATGAGGAAGGACATCGATTATATAATTAAACCTATTATTAAATCAGTAATCGGGAGAGTGTTATTTTATTTAAGCAATTTCCCACAATACCTTTATTAAGAGAATTCATTAAATAAGTGTATAAATAATATATATTTTTTGAATAAGGGGGTTTTTAGAAGGGGATAACTACTTGGCGTATTTTTTTACATCGGGATGTTTTTTAGAGGGATTTCACTAATTTTTGTAAGTTAGCGTTGAAAATTTATAATATTTTTTAATAGTATCTCCAACTATTTAAGTTTATATCACGTATTTTCTTATATCAAGCTCTATGACGTCATGTTGTGACGTCATTAATAAAAAGTTTTCAAGTGATAGGAAAAGTTAAAATTTATATTTTTTTCAAATTATATCCATCTATTTAGCTCCAAAACTCGTATTTCGCTATTTCATGCTCCATGACGTCACGCTCTGACGTCACTAGTGACAGATATTCAAAAGGTGTAAAAAGTAAAAAATAATAAATATTTATAATATATTTTTCAAGTTATTTCCATATATTTAGGTTCGGAAGACGATATTCCGCCATGTAAAACCATATGACATCACCCGCTGACGTCAACCATGGCAGATTTTCAAGGGTGGCTAGAAGTAAAAATTTATAATAAATATTTTTATCAAATTATTTACATCTATTTAGGTTCGGAACACGTATTTCGCTATTTCATGCTGTATGACGTCACACTCTGACGTCAAAAATGGCACATTTTCAAAGGGTGCGAAAAGTAATAAGTAACAAAAATTTATAATATTTTTTAATATTATTTCCAATTATTTAGGTTCGAAACAAGGTATTTCACTATATATAGCTATATGACGTCACGCTCTGACGTCAGTAATGGTACGTTTTCAAGTATTACGCGAAAAGTAAATAAAAAATTTTAGTTAATTAATAATTAAATAATATTACTAATTTATTATGACAATTATTCGCAAATAACAATGGTTAATTTATAAAAATAAAACAATAATTTATTAATTGTTAATTAGTTTTATTAATGTTTAGTTTATTTATTAAAATAATATGAATAATAAATAAAAAAAATTAATTTACATTGTAAAAGTATAACATTTTCAACACTATTTCCGATAATATAGGCTTAGAACACGGTATTTCGCTATATCTGTGTTTATGACGTTACGCTCTGACGTCACTAAGGGCACGCTTTCAAGCGGTGCGAAAAAGATGGAGATGGAGACGACTACGACGATGACGACCACGGAACTGAACATGGACTTTTCAAAAATTGAAAAATTGAAAAAATTATGCAACTGCACTTTTTATGCATTTTAGTGCGTTTATACGAACAATTTTTTTTTTCGTTATTTAGCTTTAGAATGTGTCAAAACATATTTTGGCGTCAAAATTTCACCAAAAAATCGACCCAAAATTTTTGATGTTTCGGGAAAAGGATACTCGGTGTCTCGCGTACAGTACATGACGTCACTGTAAGGCTATACTACTTGGCGCGAGACTCTACCGAGTCTTCTGAACTTACCTGCGGATTTGGAGATTCCTCCGTTGACAGATTTAGAGGTTATCTCTGCTGTCAAAGGTTTGCGTAATCAGGCTGCGCCTGGTTTGGATGATTTATCTGTTCCTTTTGTTAAATATTTAATTAACAATAATCTCCAGATCTTTCGTGAGATTTTTGATTATATAATAGTTAATGCGTATGTACCTGATATATGGAAGAAGCAAAAGCTTGTGCTTTTTGAAAAAAAGGACTCTGTCAAGATGCGCCCTATATGTTTGATATCCAATTCATCTAAAGTTCTGGAAAGTATTATCAAGGTTAAATTAAATCTACATTCTTTTGACAGCGGGATGTTTGACCATAAACAATACGGCTTTAGATCTGGCATGTCTAACGTAGACGCGGAACATAAACTTTTCCAGTGCTGTGATAGGTTGGATCCGGACTCGGGACGCATTATAGTAACTAAGATCTGTTGTTTTATTGGACATTTCGAATGCGTTCAACAGTATAGAGTATAGTGAAATCATCTCGAACATGATTCGCTATGACTTTCCCGCGTATCTTATCAGATTTGTCAGGGAATACTTGCGTGACAGGTCTATTATTTAATTTAATAATTTCTATCAAAAATCTTATGCGTATAGCAGGGGTGTTCCATAAGGATCTGTCCTTGGTCCTTTTCTTTGGAACATTACGTTAAATGACATCTTCGATCTTTCTCTGCCTCATGGGGTCAATTTGATTGCTTTTGCTAACGATCTTGCTCTTATAGTGCAGGGTGTTTTTCCCTCGCAGGTCAAGTCTCTGGTGGAGGTTTCTCTTTGCTGGATCCGGGATTTCTTATCTGGGAAAAATTTAAGCATCTCTTGGGATAAGACTTACGCAATTGTGAATCACTTCTATAGACATCCTAACTTAGATTTGTTATTTTTTAAAGTGGGGGGTCGGAGGATCGTTCCTGAGGCCTCGGTCAGATATCTGGGCTTTCAGCTAAATGCGAGGCTGACCTTTACGGATCATGTAAATATGATTTGCTCGAAGATTAGAAAAATATCATATTGTCTTGGCAATCTTTTCAAGTCCTGCAGGACCTTGACAATAAATCAGGTCAAATTATATACACTTACTGACAAAAGTTAAGAAACAAAAGCATAACTTTTAATTTACCGTGTAAATTTTTATCATCTGAGGTGAAACTGTTGAAATAGAGAGTATTCTATAAAGGTAGCACAGTATATAGGAGAATTAAACTATTTTTATTTAGATTATACACATCCAGAAGCTACTAATATTATAATTCTTGGAAAACTAAACAATCGCTTAGGACAAAAGTTAGGAAACATTTCGATTGCTTGAAATAAGTATAGTATACAATGTAAACAAATATATTCATGTTCATCAGTTCCCAGTTAGACATTGCTAAGCGTAGTTTGAATTATAAATTCCACTAAATATGGCAAATAAAAGGCGACATTTAACCGATGAGCAGAAACAAAGAATTATTAACATGTTTCAAAAAGGCGAAAAGAAAATAAACATTGCCAAAGTGTTTTCTGTCAATCGTAGTGTAATTAGTAAAATTATAATACGATATCAACAGTACAAAAGTATTAAAACACGATTACGAACTGGTAGACCACGGAAAACAGATAAAAGATTAGATCGTAAAATTTGTATACTTTCTAAACGCAATCCATTTTACACTACTACTGAAATTAAAAATCAATTAAACCTCGACAACATTAGCAATAGGACAATCAGCCGTCGTTTAGATAAAAATAATCTTTTTTCGCGCAAAGCATGTAAGAAACCACTTATCTCTAAAAAAAATCGAAAAGCTCGGTTAGAATTCGCTAAGGAGCATATTAATTGGTCTACTACTGAGTGGTCAAAAATTTTGTGGAGTGACGAAAGTAAGTTCTGCTTATTTGGAAATGATTCTAGAAATAATGTACGCCGCCCTGTTGGAGAGAGATTTAATATTAAATACCTGAAACCAACAGTAAAATTTGGCGGAGGTAATGTAATGGTGTGGAGATGTTTCTCATATGATGGCACTGGTCCGCTAATTCAAATAAAAGAAACAATGGACAGATTTGTGTATCGTGATATATTAGAAAATCATATGCTACCATTTGCAACCGATAAAATGACATATGGATGATCATTTCAACATGACAACGACTCAAAACATTCTTCTAAAATAATTAAGAATTTTCTCATGGAGAAAAATGTTAATGTAATAAAGTGGCCAAGTCAGTCTCCTGACTTAAACCCGATTGAACATTTGTGGGATTACGTTAAACGTCAATTAGCAAATTATTCCTATAAGAATAAAGCAGAATTGATGGAAAAAATAACGAAAATATGGTCTGAAATACCAACCACATTTTGTGTCAAATTAATTGAATCAATGTCAAGAAGATGTCATGCTGTAATAAAATCTAAGGGTTATCCAACATCGTTCTAGAGTTTTCTCAACATTTAAAACCGTTCAAACAATTAGTTGCAAGTTTCTTTATAATTATACAGTGTTAATTAATCATGTTTCCTAACTTTTGTCCTAAGCGATTGTTTAGTTTCCCAAGAATTATAATATTACTAGCTTCTGGACATGTACAATTTAAATAAAAATAGTTTAATTCTCCTATATACTGTGCTACCTTTATACAATACTCTCTATTTCAACAGTTTCACCTCAGATGATAAAAATTTACACGGTAAATTAAAAGTTATGCTTTTGTTTCTTAACTTTTGTCAGTAAGTGTATTAATATCCTACTGTCTGTAGCTTTATATGGTATCCCCGCATGGTATCATATACTGAATGATTCAAGATGCAACAACAAACTTCGAGCAGCCATAAGGATCTCCTTATGTTATCTCCTTGATTAGATCAATAGGAGCCTTATAGGTCGGTCTCGCACGAGGCGATTTTTCTGATTCACAAGCTCCCTCCTCTGCACCTTATGTTATCGTGGCGGTTGCTCCTGCGCGCGCAAGGTCGTCTTCCTCGGTCGGAGTGTATGGTGTCGCCATCTGGTGGTACTCGTCGGAACTAATTTACCAGTCGGTTTTCGACAGTGTGAGAATGCGGTTAAGGCTAACATAACTTAAGATGCCGAAACCCGGGAAACGCAAAGGCGTGTCTCGGAATGTGGGTTTACCCTCCACTTCTGCCTCCCTTTCGGGAGATGACAGACCAAAGGGTAAAAAGGTGCTTAAACCCTCTGCTAAAGAGGATAAAATTGTGGCCATGCAGGATGATTTATCCGGTTCCTCTTGTGGGGATGTACGGGTCGGTGATGCTAAAAGGTTGGCTTCAGTCAACTCGGAGAGGCTCTCTGCAATGTCATCTGTGAAATCTCCTACTTCTATTATTGAAGGTCTGGATGAGGACGCTCTATCCGTTAAAGCGATGCTGTCTATAACGAAATTGCTGGATGAATTAAAGGGTTTTGCCGATTTTTTGCATGGATGTCGGACTTCTGGTGCTTGCCAGATTGCTCTTGGAGATGTTGAAGAGGTTTATGGTAAAATTGTTGCTAGATATTTCCACCATCAGGATGATCTTCGGAATTTATGTGTGGGCTATAATGCTTTCCTTGGAAGGTTTGAGAATTTGGAGTCTAGTGTGCGGTTGTTATTAGATCAACAAAAAGCTGCTGATACAAATAAGGACACAGGCGTTAAAATGGTACCCTTTAATAAGGTGGTTGGCCGGAGGACTAGAGGTAGTATCTCAAATACCAAACAAAGGTTAAACTTTGATAAAGATGCTTGTACTATCAAGGTGACGGTCAGGAAAGATGGGGCCACCGCTGATGATTCCAAGTCTCAGCTGAATGTGATCAAAAGAGCTGTTAATCTTACGCAACTGGCTGACGGTCAAAAATATCAGAATCATTGATAAAAGTGCCTTCATTACGGTTGTTAATGGTAAAAAAGATGAGGCTGCTATTAAGGATTTCAAGGATTCTATTGATCACGCTACCAGGAATAGTTCTGAAAATGTTATCCTTGTGCATACTTCTCTTCTGGAAGTTGCCAACATTAATTTCATCAAAGATGAGGAGAATTTTGAAAGATATTTAAATGCGTATGTGAAGGTTTATGATTGCAAAATGTTTAAATATTTATACATGAAACAATATCGTGAAAATGGACCGCGGACAGAAATATTTGTAGTGGATTCTCAGTTCGCCTCTAGAATGTTACAAAGAAACGATCTTCGTTTCGGAAGGCAAAAGTGTTACTTGAAAGCTGTGACCTCCTTGAGACGTTGTTTCCAGTGTCACCGTTTGGGTCATATTCGGGCATTTTGCCCCAACAAAGAACTCGACAGATCAAATTTGTGTAATAGATGCAGAGGCATGGACCACCTGTATAGGGATTACCATCGCGACCCGATATGCGTCCCCTGTCGAGATTACATCAAATGCGAGGATTATAAGCACTTTTGTGGATCCAGGGATTGCAGGGACACCAAGGACATAAAAGACAATTTCAACTCTAAAATGAAGACAAGTGCTAGTGCTAAAAATAGTTTTTATTGTGCCTCTTTACTTTTGAACGATACACCTTTATACAGTCAACTTCTCTGTGATATAGTGTACCTGTGAGCCTCGCCCCTATTGGCGATGTGTCTGCGTTGGTTGGCCCTTATTGGCTGTAAGTGTCTTAATTTTTATTTGTGATCATTTTAAATTATTCTTTATGTGCGATTCGTTAGACTCGGTGGGTTGTTCTCCTCACTCGGTGGGTTACAATCGGTTGAGGGTTGCCTGCTGTGAATATAGATAATTGTTACCGACTTGCGATTTTTACCGACGTCAATCGGTATTACCATACGAGAGATATATCTTCGTGAGCTCTTCAGTCGACGTGTTACCGACTCGGTCGATAAAATTATCGGTCGCGGGTATCACCTGCTGGGCATATAGATACTAACCCATCGGAGTGATAATATTGAGAGCCCGGCTTGTGGTAATGATTTCTTCGCTGTCGGATACTTACCCGTGGGGATGTGGTGGTTACCCACTGGTGTAACTGCTTCCTCGCGTGGTATTAGAGTTAAATCCATGGATTAATTCCTGGATTTTCTGAATGTGTGTACATACCTGGTGATCCGTTCTGGTGGTCCTGGTCCTGGTTCGCTGGGGGTATTATTCGTGGTATTATTGGGCATCATATGAGGTGTGATTCGCGAGATGAGTTTGTACGATAATTAATCGCGCGATAGATAAGCGCGTGTGCGCCTTGACTCTTCGGAGTCCAAACAGCCCTTTTTAGGGTCACGTAGAGACATAGAGGCCTCTTTTGGGACCTTACATCAGCCTCATTACATACGCCTCATTTCGATTTGAGTCTCGCAACCTCAGACGACAGTTATTTCATGTCGTCTCTATTCTATGGTAGTGTGTCGTGTGACTTATATTTCGTTCAATTTCTCTTTGTGCGGCCAGTGCATGAGGAGCTGCTCTGATCGACTTCGTCAGCTGCTTTGCCTAGTCTCCACCCTTTTAATTATTATATTACTTGGGTAGGTTCTGCAGAGACGCCAGGCACGTTGATAGGTGGATATTCTATTACAAACCTGTTCCACGAGTCTGTTCACTAGTCCTCGTGGCGTCATATAGGTTACTCTATCCTGTGCCAATACCATTGTTTTATTATTTTCCGGTTGGAGCCTGTCTAGAGTTCTAATCTTGCCTGCTCCTTTTTCAGAAGTACTTCCTGTGCGAAGTCTCTGAAAGCACGGATTAATTTCTTTGATACCAAGTCCTGTTTCCGGACTGGCCATGCTAAGCCCTCTTGTAGTGCACAGTACTTAAGGGTGTCCCTTTCAAGTTCATGCAGCACGCATTCGAAGAGAATGTGGTCTGGAGTTTCCTCCATTCCGCATTCGCAGTAGCTGTCTTCTACTAGAGACATTTCGTTCAATTTCTTAGCGAAATCACCGTGCCCTGTAAGGAATTGCGTGGTGTAATGATCCACTTCTAGCCATGTTGCCTTGCAGCAGGCTCCGACATTTCCGAAATACTCATAGGTATTTCTGCCGGTAGTGGATGCTTCCCATCTTCTTTGCCATATTTCAATGAACTTTTCTTTCAACATTCTATGCATCTCGGCAATTCTGGTCGCGTTCAATACTTCGCGTTCATTGAACTGGATGTTCTCGAACACAAAGTTTATACCTTTCTTTGCCTTATACATAAGAGAGCTCATTTGTGCAGCCAAGTCAATGGGCAACACACCCGCAATGACAGGGCAAGCCTCTCTCGAGGTCGTTCGATATGCTCTTATGACAGTTATGAGTGCCTGTCTTTGTGCGGAAAGAAGCACTCTCTTCGCATGACAGTTCAGCTCATCTATCCAACATGGAGCCGCATAGGTAACTATTGGGACGAAGACCCCTTTATAAATAATTTTAAGGGCCCTCGCCCTTAATCCCCATTTGGCTCTAGCCATCGTGGCCAACTTGAAGAATATGTTCCTAGCCTTTGCTGCAACATATCTAGTATGGGAGTTGAATCTAAGTTCTCTTTCGATGATAACTCCCAGGTACTTTACCTCTTGTCTTAGGGCGATCGATTTCCGATTAATCCTAATTATAGGAGGTCTCTGGGCGTTCAACTTCCCCCTCATCAGGATCATCTCGGTTTTGCTCTCCGAGACGGACAGTTTTTGACTGGTAGCCCACGAGACCACTAGGTCTGTAGCCACCTGTCCTCCGTCCTGCAGCGCCTGCCTTGAGTTTCCTGCAATCAGGACCAGCAGGTCATCTGCATATGCTATCACCTCCCTTATGTTAAGGTTGGGGTCAGCCTGTTCAAGCTCTCGGAGAACTCCATCGAAAACCATATTCCATAGACATGGTCCGAGGATTGATCCCTGAGGGCAGCCTCTTGTTTGGGCTTTGTCGACCTCATCGGTGCTTGAGACTATTCTAGTCTGTCGCCCGAGAGGTAGTTGCTCATTAGGCTGTAGAGATTCCCTGGGCAGCTTCTCTTCCTCAAGCTGGCCAGGACACTCGGCCACCAGACATGGTCAAATGCGCCCGAGATGTCGAATGACAACGCCAGCAGGTATTTGTCCCCGCTCTGTTTCACAGTATTTCTCAGGGCTACTAAGGCATCCACGGTGGATTTCCCAGCCCTGAATCCATACTGTTTGTTTGAGGCAAATGCCGCATTCGAAATGACTGGGTCCAGTCTATAGAGAATTATCTTCTCTAGTATTTTGCCCAGAACCGATAGTAGGCAGATAGGTCTGTATGATTTGACCATCTGTTCATCCTTATCCGGGCTCTTGAGGAGGATCACTAATGATCCAACTTTCCAGCGTGTAGGGAAGACCCCGAACTCTAGACAGGCATTGTAGAGTCTTAGCAGCTCCTCGTGCATACATCCGTATGCACGTTTTACCGCTTCGACTTCCACCCCGTCCAGGCCAGGTGCCTTCCCACTTTTCAGGCTAGTAATTGCCTTTGCCAGTTCCTCCTTAGTGAAAGGACTTGTGTCCTCCCCCTCGGAGTCCTGCATGGCACCCCGCCTGATCTCCTTTTGTTCGGGAGAGTCGCTGGCTTCCTCGTCGTCCGGAATTAAGCCGTTCAATAGTGCTTTTGCAGTTTCCTTCCAGGTCTGTGTTACAGACCCGTCTGGCCTTCTAATGCAGCTCAGCATCTCTTCCTTCCGGACCTTACCCGCAGCCAGTTTATACGCATAGCTCCAGGGGTTCTGGTTTCCAACCCCTGTGACATATTCTTGCCAACTTTCGAGTTTAGCTTTGCGTATGGCATTCTTGTAGGCTTTTCTCCTGGTTCGATACTCTGCCTTTTTTGCCTGACGTGTGTCATTTCTAGCTGTAGAGTATACCCACCTGGCCCTTGCGACTTTTCTCTTCATTTTTGAGAGGGTCTCGTTCCACCAGGGCACAGTGGCTTTCCTCCAGCTTTTCCGTTTCATAGAGGAGTCACAAGCCTTTACTATTATTTCCTCTAATAATGTCGCGTACTCTTGTACTCCTTCGGAATTTAGGATGGCTTTTTCATCAAGCGCACATTTTTCCCTCATTAGCGTGGCCTGGAAACTTTGCCAATCTGCAGAGGAAGTAATGAAGCGCCGAAAACGCTGCGTAGTCGTTGTGCTACCAGCAGTGGTTTTTCCGGTGATCGTCTCCAGTACTCTGTGATCACTCGAGGTCAGCCCTACTTTGACTGACCATCTTTCGATTTTGTTGATCATTCCTGGAGTGGTCATAGTTATATCTATGTTCGACTCACCGGATGGACTTGCAAACGTGCTAGCATGTCCTCTTTCGTTCAAGATCATAAGGCCATGCTGAGCTATAAAGCAAGCCAGCTTATCTCCGCGGTCGTCCTGCATATCACCGCCCCAGAGGGGCGATTTTGCATTTACATCCGCACAGATAATTATGTCCTTCCCTTTTAGTGCTGTCAGCACCCTTTCAAGTCTGGTCAGACTCCTTTCGATGTCTTCCGAGAACTGGAAGTACTGGCTGACCAGGTAAAGGGAACTCAGTCCTTTTTCAATCTGGATCACCACAATATGTGAGTCCGATAGTTCAGTCAATTTGACCATACCTCCGGACTCGGCCCGGGCTGCTATTGCCGCCATGGGGGGAACCCCTTTGGCGCCCGTGACCACTGCCACGCCTGGACCCAAGCTCGGGATTTTATTTCCCAAGCTGTAGGGCTCCTGCATAAGCAGCACATCGGTTTTGTCCATACTGATCAAGTTCCTAGCCTCGTAGTGGACAGTGTTCGATCTTTGCATATTTAACTGCTTGATCGTCAGTCCGCGTGAGGAGACATTTATTGCGTTCGAAGCCACCTCTTCAGGAACCGGTGCGTTTATCCGATCTTGGGGCGCTACTCCCAAGCCCGCGACCGTATCCCTGGGGACTGTTGGGTAGGAGGAGGTGATAGCCTTCCCTTCCAGTACGTTCAATCGTTCGATTGCCACGTAACTTTCAGCCAGGGGCCCAGAGCATATATTCGAATTGCTCCGGCTGCTTGCGCCCAGCCTGGTGCTTGCTTCTGAGTTCCCGGCTTTTCGTTCAAGGAGCCTACTCTGGGATCGACACGTGGCCGTCGATCCCGCTTCGGCAGAAATATTTTTGGAACCCATGAGATGCATATTTCAATTCAGCATCGTGCGTGCCCCGGCCTCCTCAGACCCTCACGTGGAACCCTGCTTCGCAGGGCTGGGGCATCACACTAGCTATAGCTGGCTTAGACCAGCTCACCCTGAGGAGACCCCACCGAGTGGAGTACTCCTAGCCGATTGACCCTGACTGGGTTAGCCCAGGGCCTCCCGTCTAGTCCGGTACGGGGCCAAAGACAAGTGTTGGGGACGTTACACCCGCAAGTGTAGGCCCCCTCAGTGCCCAGGATCCCCTTCCCGAACGACACGGGTCGCTGTGCACGGCAAACACACAGGAGCGCCGGTTAGTTGGCACCCATTCGAAGAGGATAGAGCAGTGCTCGTGTATCCTCGCCACTAATAAGATGGCTTTCCATTTGCAACAGGATCCCGTTGTCCACTCAGCCTACGGGGAGCCGAAGGATCCGCACAAGTCCCACGCGGCGCATCGCTTTCGTGAAAGCAATACAAACGCCGGGACGGCGCGACCCCGCGTAACTCTACCCCGGCCAAGCTACTCCGGGATCCCTTCCCTGGTTGGTCCTGCTTTCCGATGCCCGGGACGCTTTTGCCTAATTCCGGCGGCCCGCGACATCGGAGGCAGCACATTGACGGTGCGCGCCACATAGGAGCCATTTCGTCTTTCGACAACGACCCGTGGCAGTGCAGTGTTGAAAAGGGGCAGAGGCACAGCTGGAAGCATGCCGCGAGGCGATCCCTGGCTGTGTCTCAGAAAACGCCCAGGTGGAGGTTTTAGTGGGTCGAACCCCACACTGCCGCCGTACCACCGGCTTCTTCGGATTGTCGTGCTGAAGGGTCGGGTCTTGCCCACTTGAGGTTTCTTGATCTGGGGGGGGGGGGGGGGTAAGTTCCCCCGGTGGGTGCTCGCCTTGACCTCGGGCCTCGGTGAGGGCTCGTTAGTAGGCCTTCAACCTGGGTGGAAGGGGGTGCGGCGGTGTCTGTCATCAGATTTCCTCCACCAGTCCCAACATACTTGACAATCTTTATCAAGGATTACTTATCACATCGCAGGCTGATTTATACTACGCCCAGCTACCTAAAGACTTACACCTCTGCTAGGGGTGTGCCACAGGGATCCATATTGGGCTCTTTGCTATGGAACATTGCAATTAACAAAATCTTCGAACTTAACCTCTCTCCAGAGATCAAAATTGTTGCTTATGCAGACGATATCACAGTCTCCGTCAAATCTATAAACAGGAAAAACTTTATTACGCTTACAGAAAATGCCTTACATATTATCAATACTTTCCTAAAATCCTTGAACCTCTCTATATCCTGGCCAAAATGTCAACTACTGTGTTTGACAGGTTATCGCAGTGACGACCTGGCACGAACCTCCATTAACATAGACGATCACTCTATTAATGCAATCCGTACTGCCACCTATTTAGGATTAATTATTAACAATAAGCTAAATTTCCGGGATCACCTTCTGCATTCCACAAAGAAAATTCAAAAAATCTCATAGAGCCTTAATAAACTCCTGAAATATAACAATTTATTATTGCTGAACAACAGCAAGTTGTACATTCAAATCATACTGTCAATAGCTCTATACGCCATCCCGGCATGGTACCAAACTCTGAATATACCTACAAATAACGCCAAACTCAACTCTGCGATACGTCCCGCACTGCGGGCTACGATTGGCGCACCTAGCTCCATCTCCAATGAAGCACTGTATCTGCTAAATGGCATCACCTCTCTTGAATTCATCATAAAGGCTCGTATGGAGGCCTACTTTACCATCAGAGAGCTGGTCCCATTGGAACATAGATTATCAATTTATCTTACGATTGACCCTATCACAACAAAACTTATCAACAATATTAGAAAAGAGGCTAAAGAGAGTGCCTTTAACACATGGCACACTCAACTAAGTCTATCTCCAAACGCTGCCATCACCAAAAAGTCGATAAACAATATCCAATCCTGGTACAATCTAAATCCACGTTCCACTCTAAATCACTACATTACGCTTTAAAAACCCCTAATAACGGCTCTTTCAACACCGATATACTCTCATATCAATTTGCACATGACTGGAAGGTCTTTCGGGACTTCTCTCAGGAACTCATTCAATACCTATATAGTATATTCAGATAAAATCTCCCTATATATTGTGACGGAGAACTTTTCCCGGGAAAGGAAAAGAACCCAAAAAGGGACAATTCCGAACTGTCGCCAGGCCATTGGAATCCGAGAGAAATCCCCCAGGAGTACAATATCGAAATATAACTAATTATTATTGCAATCTAACGTCTAGGAGGATTGGAGAGTATCGGCACCGAGTTGAGAAGTACGAACACACTTACTAAGACCAGCACGAACAATTACCGAACAGACAAGGACAAGTACCGGAAACTCATGGACGACACGAATACACGCACACACTCTCGCACACAATACCGATAGGATCCCGAGGAGGAACGAGAGGGGATCTTGTATCGGCATGATAGGGTAAGAGGGGATGGACGATGGGTCTCCGCCAACGTGGGAGGAAGGGGTGGAAGCGATTCCCGCCCCAAGAAGCAACGGGTTGCGGACTCTACGTACACTTGTACGTATGACCGGTTGTCCCACCTTTTCTCGATTCGTTCCCGGTGGGTGGTAGGATCTCCTTCCCCACCCGTAATTCAGGGTACTATATAATGCGATGCGGGGCTAATTTCGGGGACCCTTTGGGGAAAAGTCACCTGAATAGTGAAATCGTTCGAAAGTACACGAAGCCTCCCGAATTTAAATATAAGACGGTATATAATTAAATATAATGAGGGCATGCTCGCTCTTGCCTCCCTACCCTTCGGGGGTCAGGAGGCCAAAACCTGAAGCCCCTGGCTGAATGTCACGTGGCAATCGAACGTTTGAGCGTACTGGCTGGAGAGGCTATCACCTTCTCCTACCCAGCAGTTCCCAGGGACACGGTCGCGGGTTTGGGAGTAGCGCCCCAAGATCGAACAAACGTGCCTGCCCCTGAAGAGGTGGATTTGAACGCGGTGAGCGTTCCCTCGTGTGGACTAAGGATCAAATAATTAAATATGCAGAGATCCAACCTGATCCACTACGAGGCTAAGATCCTAATAAATCTGGATAAAACTGATGTGCTGCTTATGCAGGAGCCGTATAGCTTCGGGATCAAAATCCCGAGCTTGGGCCCAGGCATGACAGTAGTCACGGGCACCAGTGGGGTTCCCCCCATGGCAGCAATAGCAGCCCGGACCGAGTCTGGTGGCATGGTCAAACTGACTGAGCTGTCGGACTCGCATATTGTGGTGATCCAGATTGAAAAAGGATCTGGTTTCCTCTACCTGGTCAGTCAGTACTTCCAGTTCTCAGAAGACATCGAAAGGAGTCTGACCAGACTCGAAAGGGTGCTAACGGCACTAAGAGGGAAGAACATTATTATCTGCGCGGACGTAAATGCAAAGTCGCCCCTCTGGGGTGGTGACATGCAAGATGTCCGCGGAGATAAGCTGGCTTGCTTTATAGCTCAGCATGGCCTCATAGTTTTGAACGAAAGAGGACATGCTAGCACGTTCGCAAGCCCATCCGGTGAGTCGAACATAGATATGACTATGGTTACTCCAGGAATGGTTAATGAAATCGAAAGGTGGTCAGTCAAAGTAGGGCTGACCTCGAGTGACCAGAATACTGGAAACGATCACCGGAAAAACCACTGCTGGTAGCACAACGAATACCCAGCGCTTTCGGCGCTTCATTGCTTCCTCTGCAGACTGGCAAAGTTTTCAGGCCACGCTAATGAGGGAAAAATGTGCGCTTGTTGAAAAAGCCATCGGGAATACCGAAGAAGTACAGGAGTATGCGGCATTATTAGAGGAAATAATAATAAAGGCCTGCGACTCCTCCATGAAACGGAAAAGCTGGAGAAAGCTCACCGTGCCTTGGTGGAACGAAACTCTGTTAAAAATGAAGAGAAAAGTCACCAAGGCTAGGTGGGTATACTTAACAGCTAGAAATGACATGCGTCAAGCAAAAAAGGCAGAGCATCGGACCAAGAGAAAAGCCTACAAAAATGCCATACGCAAAGCTAAACTCGAAAGTTGGCAAGAATATGTCACAGGGGTTGGAAACCAGAACTCCTGGAGCTATGCGTATAAATTGGCTGCGGGTAATGTCCGGAAAGAAGAGATGCTGAGCTGCATTAGAATGCCAGACGGGTCCGTAACGCGGAACTGGAAGAAAACCACAGAAGCACTGTTGAACGGCTTTCTTCCGAACGACGAGGATGCTAGCGACTCTCCTGAACAAAGCGAGATCAGGTGGGGTGCCATGCAGGGCTCCGAGGGAGAGGACACAAGTCCTTTCACTGAGGAGGAACTGGTGATGGCAATAACTAACCTGAAAAGTGGAAAGGCACCTAGTCTGCATGGGATGGAGGTCAAGGCGGTGAAACATGCATACGCATGTGTGCACGGGGAGCTGCTAAGACTCTACAATGCCTGTCTAGAATTCGGGGCCTTCCCTACACGCTGGAAAGTTGAATCTTTAGTAATCCTCCTCAAGAGCCCGGATAAGGACGAACAGATGGTCAAGTCATCTGCCTCCTATCGGTCTTGGGGAAACTACTGGAAAAGTTGATTCTCCATAGATTGGACCCAGTCATTTCAAACGTGGCATTTGCCTCAAACAAGCAGTATGGATTCAGGGCTGGGAAATCCACCGTGGATGCCTTAGTAACCCTGAGGAATACTGTAAAACAGAGCAGGGATAAGTACCTGCTGGCGCTGTCATTTGACATCTCGGACGCTTTTGACCATGTCTGGTGGCCGAGTGTCCTGGCCAGCTTAAGGGAAAGACGCTGCCCAGGGAATCTCTACAGCCTACTGAGCAGCTACCTCTCGGAGCGGCAGACCAAAATAGTCTCAAGCACCGATGAGGCCGGCAAAACTCAAACAAGGGGATGTCCTCAGGGATCAATCCTCGGACCATGCCTATGGAACATGGTTTTCGATGGAGTTCTCCGAGAGCTCGAACAGGCTAACCTCAATATATGTGAGGTGATAGCATATGCAGATGACCTGCTAGTCCTGATTGCAGGGAATTCAAGGCAGGCACTGCAGGATGGGGGACAGGCGGTGACAGACCTAGTGGTCTCGTGGGCCGCCAGTCAAAAACTGTCCGTCTCGGACAGCAAAACCGAGATGATCCTACTGAGGGGAAAGCTGGACGCACAGAGACCTCCTGTAATCAGGATTAATCGAAAATCGATCGCCCTGAGATAGGAGGTAAAGTACCTGGGAGTAATCATCGAAAGGGAACTTAGATTCACCTCCCATGTTAGATATGTTGCAGCAAAAGCTAGGAACATATTCTTCAAGCTGGCCACGATGGCTAGAGCCAAATGGGGTTTGGGAACGAGGGCTCTCAAAATTATTTATAAAGGGGCCTTCAAAAACGTCGGAGCCTGTTGCAAGGCAACATGGCTAGAAGTGGATCACTACGCAACGCAGTTCCTTACAGGGCACGGCGATTTCGCTAAGAAATTGAAAGAAATGTCTCTAGTAGAAGACAGCTACTGTGAGCTGGATGGTAGGGGTTAAAGCATTAAGAACTGTCCGGCTTAAGGGGATATGGACTATTTAGCCTCAGGCGCCCCGACGTCATCTCCTTGGGGAGGTTGACCCTAGAACGGCCAACAGACATGTCTCCCCGGGCTAGGGTGATCGTCTAACCGGGGTGCTCGTCAACGGGGAGGCTCAACCTGGAGTGTCTGAGTGTGCTAGGGTGTTAAGGCTAGATGCGGCAGAAAGGTTGAAGCATGTTCCGGCGATCCCGACCTTAGGATGATTTCTGACGTTATTCTAAACACCTTCTCTTCTTAGCCATTTTTGATTTATTGCTTTTTTTAAGATATTCAATAATAAATATGACATTACTTAAACAAAGACACTCCGATAGTTGAAGTGAGACAAAGCGATGTCATCTTATTTTAACTGTTAAAGCGTCTCTGTCTAACTAATTGTATCTTTATTGTTAAAAACTTAAAGATAAAGTTTCAAATCAAAAATAGTCAAGAGGAAAAAATTCTTAGAATAGCATTAGAAATCAACTCCTGTAAAAAAATGTGATCGTTTTGTAACATTAGTTACAATACAGGGTGTTTCAAAATTGCAACACTTACTTTAAGCGGGTTATTTTTGAAGGTAAACCGTATCGAAAAGTCCTTTGCCATTTTTTAATCTAAAGCTTAGTTTTCGAGAGATTCAATGATAAAGATATCATTAGTTATACAAAGACAGATCGATAGATGAGGTGAGACAGACAAGTGCTATCTCACTTCAACTATCGGAGTTTTTATCTAACTAAAGATATCATTATCATTGAAAATCTTTAAACCTAAGCTTTAAATAAAAATATGAAAAAGAACTTTACGCCTTGGTTTACCATTAGGAGTAACCCCCTTAAAGGAAGTGCGGCAATTTTGCAACACCCTGTATATTATTCTATAAGATACAAAGATCGTTAAAGGAAATTCTTATCTTATAAAATAAACCATATTTGTACAAGGTGTCCGGAAAAAAAGGAGACATTTTTTAAGGGGTGGTTCCTGACGTTATTCGAAGAACATTTTTCTCTTGACATTTTTTAATTTGAAGCTTCATTTTTTAGATATTCAACGATAAAGATACTACTAGTTAAACAGAGACACTTTGATAGTTAAAGTAAGGTGGCACTACTCTGCCTCGCTTCAATCATTGAAGTGTCTCTGTTTAACTAGTGGTATATTTATCGTTGAATATCTAGAAAATGAAGCTTCAAATCAAACAATGCCAAGAGAAAAAAGTTCTTAGAATAGCCTCAGGAACCACCTCTCAAAAAATGTCTTCTTTATTTTCGAACTCCGTGTACATAAAATAACAAACTTTAGCTAAATATTTATTTTACTTTGATTTGCTTTTGTTCAGCTTAAAAAATGATTAGAAAATTGTATTTATATAATAATATTATATAATAATAATATAATAATAGACTTTTCTGGGTCCGACCCAAAAATATAAGAAAGTCCTTAAAGCGTGCAACAGAACACATGGCTTTACATAAAATTGGTTTTATTTCGATAATTAAAATATTCTAAAATATATATTTGATAAATATAATTTAGAGATATATTTAAACTGCATGTTAGGCATGTAACTATAAAATTACCTAAAATTAACAATAAAATATGTCATAATATTTATTTTTCATGCTTAGGACTAAATTATACCATTATTTAATTTTGATAATTTTAAGGGTTTATTCATAGAAATTCAAAATAGAAAATCAAATAAGCAAGCTCACGAAAAATGCAGTTTCAATAAGATTAAATAGAAATTTGTTACAAAATGATAAAATTATAAATTACAACCCTATTAGCACAAATTTACTGAATATGAATTGCGACTGTCGTTAGAATATTAAAATCCCGAGGATGTAAACAGTATGTATTCAGTAAGTTTGTGCTATCTGAGAAATAATACTGTATTATTATTAACTCTGAAAACAAAAACATATTTGGTTTAAACGTTATTGTGCCACATCAATTCGAAACCTAATCTTTAAGATATTCAATAATGTTGCTTTAGTTACAAAAACATAGTCAACTAATTATAATGAGATAAAGTGAAATACACTTCATTGCAATTCGTTGCATGTATTTTTATAATAAAGAGTAATAATAAACTTAAATATCTTCAGAACAAAGCTTTGAATTCAAATTGGTACAAATTCTGAAAGTCCATCACAAATATTCGTTGCATATATAGGGTCTCCGAAATAAACGCATTTCCTGTTAAGGGGTGATTTCTGACACTAAACTAAATCGGAAAGTCCTGAGTGATATTTCAATCAGGAGCTTAGTTTTCAATATTTTCGATAATAAATGTGTAATTAATAAGACAAAGACAAATAGATTGTTGAAATGAGATAGCATCACTCTGTCATTTCAAATATTTGTCTAAATTGTTAACCACAATCTGTCTGATATTATTGAATATTTTGAAAACCATGCTTCGATTTCAAAATGCACAGGAAGTACGTTTATTTCAGGACATCCAGTATAAATTTTTTCTTTTTAATAAAAAATTATTGCCACATATAAAAAATGTAAAATATTTATACGTCTTACTTAATACAAATTAAGGAATGTATGCAATAAATTAGATATACAGAGTGTCCGAAAATTGGCGCACTTCCTCTGAGGTGTAGTTTTCTGAGTAAACCGAGTCAAAAAGTCCTATATCATTTTTTAATCTACAGCTTAGTTTTTGAGATATTTAGTAATAAAGATATAATAACTATTAGTTAAACAAAGACAGACAGATAGTTGAAGTGAGATAAAGAAATGCTATCTCACTTCAATCAATTGACTGTCTCTGTCTAACTAATGGTGCCTGTATTATTAAATATCTCAAAAACTAAGCTCTAGATTAAAAAATGATATAGGACTTTTCGACTCGGTTTACCTTCAGAAAACTACACCTCAGAGGGAGTGCGGCAATTTCCGAACACCCTGTATTGCGAACTATGCACCTAATATGCAGAATGTTGTAAAATTCGAGCACTCGCTGTAAGAGAGTTAAGACTCAGGAAAAATTGAGTCGAAAAGTCCTTTACCATTTTCAGATCTAAAACTTAGTGTAAAGGGATAACTCTTTTGCTTATCGTATATAATTTATTTTTCAACTTAACATTGACGCTTTTAGTTCGATCCAAATACAAGAGTGTAACGTTTTAAAAACGATTAGTTAGTTCGACATCGCTCGTGCCACGCTTTATACAAGGACCAGCCGCCGAAAATGCAGCCAAAGATAGCCGAAAGACTCCGAAGGCCCGGAAAGAGAGGAAATCATAGCGCGCGACCATTCAAACGCATTCTATTATCCCAAATGCATAGCTTTCTCCAGCGACCTGGCACGCCACGACCCGCCCTTTTGGGCTTCCCCGTGCGTGTGGAACCCTTAAAGCCGATGGAACCCGCGTTCCCTTTAGAGTCCAACATCAGTCACGGGATGATAATAAAATCTCTAGGAGTCAGTTTATGCATTGCCATATCTTAATTCCAAATCCTTTCCTCTCCTCTTTCGTTCTTAACACTTAGTTTTTAATCTTGGAAACTGAGCATCAAATCGAAAAATGGTAAGGGACTTTTCAACTCAATTTATCCGTAGGACTAATTCTCATAAAGGGAGTGCGCGATTTTTTGATCTCACCCTGTATACATTAGTTTATACCAGGTGCATAGTTCCGGACCCACACCTATTTCAAATGTTCTCAAAGGAAGTCTGAAATTACTCAACCCTAAAAAACATCCCGATGTAAAAAAATACGCCAAGTAGTTATCCCCTTCTAAAAACCCCCTTATTCAAAAAATATATATTATTTATACACTTATTTAATGAATTCTCTTAATAAAGGTATAACAATAAAAAGAATATATTTATTTGAAATATATAGTCATTACAAAAAACACATTATTTTTCTTATCTTGTTAAAAAGTATTGAAATCATATATAGAATAAAGCCAAGTATGTAATCTTTATTTATTCTCAGCATATAGTTTATAAATAATATGTATAATAAAGAGAAACTGCATTTGAAATGCAGATAGTTTATAAACAAATTGCATAAAAGCTTTTTATATATAGTTTATAAACAATATGTTTATAATTTTTTTATACAGAACTTGGCGAGCCTCCATGCTTTTTTAAATGACATTTGATTTTACTTTAAATCCTGCCGACAAATTCTCTGCTCTTGTCCTGTAGCAACTACGAATTCCTGCTAACGAATTTTCTCTTCTTTTCATGTAATAAGAACGAATGCATGTCGCTCGCCGAATTTTCAAATGTTTTCATATAGCAGTTATGAAATTATAACATTTTCCTATATATTATAAGAAGTGAGATATTTTTAATTAACATGATTATTGTGTGTCATTTAAAAAAGCATGGAGGCTCGCCAAGTTCTGTATAAAAAAATTATAAACATATTGTTTATAAACTATATATAAAAAGCTTTTATGCAATTTGTTTATAAACTATCTGCATTTCAAATGCAGTTTCTCTTTATTATACATATTATTTATAAACTATATGCTGAGAATAAATAAAGATTACATACTTGGCTTTATTCTATATATGATTTCAATACTTTTTAACAAGATAAGAAAAATAATGTGTTTTTTGTAATGACTATATATTTCAAATAAATATATTCTTTTTATTGTTATACCTTTATTAAGAGAATTCATTAAATAAGTGTATAAATAATATATATTTTTTGAATAAGGGGGTTTTTAGAAGGGGATAACTACTTGGCGTATTTTTTTACATCGGGATGTTTTTTAGGGAGATTTCACTAATTTTTGTAAGTTAGCGATGAAAATTTATAATATTTTTTAATAGTATCTCCAACTATTTAAGTTCATATCACGCATTTCCTTATATCAAGCTCTATGACGTCATGTTTAACGTCCTTAATAAAAAGTTTTCAAGTGATAGGAAAAGTTAAAATTTATATTTTTTTCAAATTATTTCCATCTATTTAGGTTCGGAACACGTATTTCGCTATTTCATGCCCTATGACGTCATACTCTGACGTCACTAATTGCAGATTCTGAAGTGTGGCCAAAAGTAAAAATTTATAATATTTTTTTAAATTATTTCCATCTCTAATTATGTTCGGAGAACATATTTCGCTATTTCATGCTTTATGAGGTCATACTCTGATGCCTCTAATTGCAGATTTTCAAGTTTGGCGAAAAGTAAATATTTATAATATTTTTTTTAAATTATTTATATCTATTTAGGTTCGGAACACGTATTTCGCTATTTCATGCCCTATGACGTCATACTCTGATGTCACTAATTGCAGATTTTCAAGGGTGGCGAAAAGTAAAAATTTATAATATTTTTTTTTAATTATTTCCATCTATTTAGGTTCGGAACACGTATTTCGCTATTTCATGCCATATGACGTCACACCCTGACGTCACTAGTGGCATGTTTTCAAAAGGTGCGAAAAGTAATAAATAATAATAATTTTTAACATTATTTCCGACTATTTAGATACGGAACATGTTATTTCGCGATATATAGCCATATGACGTCACGCTCTGACGTCACTAATACTACGTTTTCAAGACGTTCGAAAATTAATAAACAATCAATATTAAGAATTTTTTGTCGCATTACTTCCGACAATTTTGGTCGGAATACGTTATTTCTCGATATGTAGCCATATGACGTCACTCTCTGACGTCACTAATACTACGTTTTCAAGAAGTTAGAAAATTAATAAACAATCAAAATTTAGAATTTTATGTCGCATTACTTCCGACAATTTAGTTTCGGAACACGTTATTTCACGGTATATAGCAAAATATGACGCCACGCTCTGACGTCACAAATGGCACATTTCAAAGGGTGCGAAAACCAATAAATAACTCAAATTTATAATATTTTTTAACATTATTTCCGATTTTTTTAGGTTCGAAACAAGGTATTTCACGATATATAGCCATATGACGTCACGCTCTGACGTCAGTAATGGTACGTTTTCAAGAATTACGAAAAGTAAATAAAAAATAATAATTATTTAATAATTAAATAATATTACTCATTTATTATTACAATTATTTGCAAATGACAATGGTTAATTTATAAAAATGAAACAATAATTTATTAATTATTAATTTGTTTAATTAATGTTTAGTTTATTTATTAAAATAGTATGAATAATAAATATATTAAATAAAAAAATTAATTTACATTATAAAGTTATAACATTTTCAACACTATTTCCGATAATATAGGCTTAGAACACGGTATTTCGCTATATCTGTGTTTATGACGTCACGCTCTGACGTCACTAATGGCACGCTTTCAAGCGGTGCGAAAAAGATGGAGATGGAGACGACGACGACGACGACGACGAAGACGACGGAACTGAACATGCACTTTTCAAAAATTGAAAAATTAAGAAATTTATGCAAATGCACTTTTTATGCATTTTGGTGCATTTAAACGAAAAAAATTTTTTTTTTTTTTTTTTTTTTTTTTTTTTTTCATTATTTGCTTCAGAAGGTCTTAAAACGTGTTTTTGCGTTAAAATTTCTTTAAAAAATCGACTTCAAATTTTTGATGTTTCGGGAAAAGTATACTCGGTGTCTCGCGCACAGTAGCACATGAAATCACTGTGAGGCTATACTACTTGGCGCGAGACTCTACCGAGTCTCCTGATGAGAATCTCTTCTTGTTGAGGATGACAGAATTAAGTGAAGAAAGTGACTGCATATACAGGCTGTTATAGGTTGGAGTAAAAATGAAATCACATGATCAACAAATGACTCAACAAAACAAAAAGAATATATGTCAATATTACATAGGTCTTATGATTTGTATTTTGATGAAATATTTAGAAGGCTTAATAAGAAACATATCTTCTCCATGTGCCACTAAACCATTTGAAGAGGGATATCATAGCACATATGGGTGATCATCCCACAGCACAAATGTTGATGGAGACATGCAACACTCTAATTAGCAAGATATCATTATGCAATTTATGCTTCGTTACAATCTTAGCCGATGTAAATTCAATAGAATTTATTATGACCTCATCAGCTAAGACTCGGTCCTGGACGCCTCGGTGATTAGTTTGCCGTCGCTTGACCGGTACAGCTGATCGCAGAACGTTGTTTACATTAGCGCTGGCTAATGAGGCGTCCAAGAAGGGATTTAAATAACCGAAATTTCCTTGCTGGTGCCTGATGATCTCGCGCGATCAGCAGGTCTTTACAGTAATTATCTGATCGTCAAGGCGAGAGTACGCACGAGCGTCTGATATCTAGTTATCCGTCGGTAAATTATAGAAGTTTGCGGGAAAGTGTGTTTACAATACCACGAGTAGATATTGCCACATTTCCCGTGAGGTTCGAAGGACCAGTTTGAGTCTGCTGAATGTATTCCTATAAATCTATGGGGATTAACGGGCCATACGGAACAAAGGTAATAGCAGGGACTGAGTCGTATAGCGGCAGGTCTGCTGGCGGCGCAAACTGAATCGTCGGGAATGTATCGACGTTCGCAACGCCGATTTCCTCAAATAGGCCCTTTAACTGTGCCTTGCGTCCCTTGCGTCGAGTCACCTTGCCCTTTGGAGACTTCAGTCCTTCAAGTCGTCGGAGGATTTGGTTTTTTCTGGATTCGTCAATCCCACACCTCTGAAGAAGGACTGGAGGAGGGAGTTGTTCTTTAAGTAGAACAATCAGTCGTTGTTTTCGACATTCTCGAGCCCGTTGTCCACCTCTCTTTCAGTCATTTGGAAAGCTTCGAGTCACGATAATTTGAAGCAGTTTCCTCGCTTCGAGATTTACCACGTCGGGAGGAATTCCGAAGGTAGTCAGTAGGGAGATTAAGTTTTCCAGCATCCCTTTGGTTGAATAAAGTCTTTATTCAAGATTAATATATATTTACAAATTATTGGAATTAACTGAGTTGTCAGTCACGCGGTGGACCCGATCTGATGAATCGTTCAGAATTCGCTATTTGTCCTTGAACGGTGGTTCGGGTCGAAGTGGAGGAAACAATCCTCGTATCCGGTGGTTGAGGTCAGGCCTCGATACAGCGAAGGAATTCTTCGGCGCGATCCCTTAAGAGGAGTCAGCAGGTGACGTCCTACTGCTACCTTGACCTTGAGAGCAGGTCTCAGGACAAGGTGGAGTAGACTCGGGAACGGGTTCCGGATAGGAGGCGACGCTAAAGGTTTTCCCTAAATCTGTGTTTAGAACCGCTAAATAGGACGAGCTTGGGTAAGCTGCAGTCCTGGGATTCTCTTCCTGCGCTACAAAGCGGAGGGCCCTAATTTAAGAGAGGTCAGCTATGAATACAAAAGTAACGTTGCTCGTATTAAGAGACTTGATCGTACTGCGATTGATTAGTGATAACGCTCTCATTATATATACAGGGTGGGCACTTTGATTAGCGAGAACTAAGTGTCCCGTCGCCACCTAGCGGTGAGTCGGGGAGGCTCGTAGGATTTCACGCTTTCCGTATATCGTGTGTAAACACACTCACACATCCATATACGGAACAAAGTGTGCTTGGGGTGCGTGGCTTGGTTGGGAGTATCGAGGTTGCCACTGCTCTTTGCAGCTTTGCTTGATAGCTTTTTGAGGGGTTAGTAGGTCGATTGACCACAATACAAACTGGACAATTGGTGGTTAGTGATGACGTTTATCGGCTGGCACATATTGGACAATTTCTTCTGGCTCTGGATCACTGGTGATACTCCCATACGACGACAACTTGGCAATTCCTGGATTTTTATACGATTTATTTTCGTCTTCAAGTAGTAAGTGGAGTGTCGCGCACTCGAATTCTCTAATTCATTATAGAATTTTGAATTTGAGGTAGAGCAGGTCAAGGTCAACAGACTTGACCGACTTCGGTGTAGCGTCGTCAAAGGGAATCGTGTGCTCCGGTCTTGCAGCGACCGTAGAACTCGGGATTAGGTCCTTATTCTCTAAGGTAACATCCGCTTAGGTTGCCTGAAAAGCTCCTGAGTGTTTTAGACGACCTTTTTAGTGGCATGGGGTCAGTTGTTGCCGTAGGCTCAACTGCCTCTGCGTTACCGACGCAGGCGGACTACCGTTTCAAAGTCCGCCCCGACGCAAGGCACAGGCCAAGGGGTGTACGGCACTCAGCGCGATTTATTCGGTAAAAATTAGATTAATTTTTGTACACCATTGGCGATTACTAATCGTAAAAAGAAGCGTTGATCTGTATCGAGACAGTCTGAATAAAGCCGCGCTCTCTTAGACCCAACTGTTAATTTATTTGTACGATTAGTGCCTTGTCCTCACTCAGCCTAGGGAGAACCTCCTCTGGATATCTGTGTAGACGTTGGTTTCCTCTCGGGGGAGGAAATCCACTACTACTTATTCATCTTAAAAATTTATTGTATTCGTGTGTCGGCCGTCAGAAGAATCACCTCCTTCCGAGGCTAAATAAACACCTGTTACAAATTGACCAATCTATATTGAAGACTAGGAGGTGCTTACTTAAGATCCAAGAAGGATTTCAAAGCATCAACAACTCATGGCGAGATTTCAATAATGCTTATTTACGCATCTCTACATGATGAGGAAGGAGATGTGAGAAAGAGAATGATATCAGGAATAATGTTAAGCCTACAACACATGCTAGAAGCCCGACAGACCAAATCAGTATATTCACATTAGAGATAATGAAGAATTATGATACCAATATCCATTTCATTGGTTGCCAAGACACTGTCCATGTTTGGTATGATGACAAAATAATGGTGGTGGGCAACAGAATGCAATCCTGAAAGAGGACTCTAGCTTCATCACTTTCAATACAAACTCTCTATTTATTCCATCAAACCTGCTGGGTGTTATCACGATAGAAAACCAAAATGTGCCCAAATCATAGACATGCGAACTAGTTTAGCAAACTTTATTGAAAGAAATTAGCTATGGTTTGTTGAGAGGTTTAATGAAGGAATTGTTATGGCTGCCGTAGGAAACACAAGAGATAAAGGATATTTTGCACAATTCAGGAAACTATTCATGCTGATATTTTCATACTGAAGACACAGGAGTGGTGCAGATTTATATCCTAAAACTAGAGCTTTAGGACATCCAGAGGATGTCCTAAAACTAGATTTTTAAGACACCCCGGGATGACATATCACTAGAGATCATAAAGACTCCCTATGGTAGTCTTTTTCGCGGACATTGGACATCTATAAGACTGCCATAGGCGGTTTTATAGCAATCTGTCGAATGATTCCAAAGACATTTAGGACTTCCTTCGGCAGTCTTCAAGACATCAAATTCCTATATGGAAGTTTTCTCGTAAGTAGAAGAGGTAGATGCTTCGCGGTTCACAGAAGAAACTAAGCACAGTAAGTTTTAAAACTTTATGGAAGTAAGACGTTAATTACGCTTTGTGAAATTTAACACTCTTCTTATTAAAAAAGTGATTATAATAATAAGTGAAGTTGTCTTATTTTAAAAATTTGACAATTATAAATAAGTTTTAATTGATTTTTATATATAAATACATATATATAAATATATTTTTTAAATAAATTATAATTTATTCAGTTTAAAATAATATATCCGATGAAATATTAGTGATAATCTTAGTAATTGTGCTGTGATTATATTTAGTAGTGAATATCTGTATTTGGTGAAAAGTAAAAAATGCCACAAAAAGCAAATATTTCTAATAATGAAATTTTCGACGCAATCAAAGATTTCAATGTATTTAATGATAATGGTTCACTTTGTTCTTTTAACAACATTATATAGGAAATAGTGTCATCAAAATTAAATAATATTATCACTAAAAAAACATATATATTTGTTTCCAAAAATCGCAACGATTTACTAAATCGTTTAAGGAAATTCCACGATGTGGAAGAAATGGAAAAAGTGGTGATGTTACAAACATATCTAATGATTCAAATTATTCCACCGATAATTTAAAATCTATACTGCCTTCTTTGCGGGTTGTAATAAACATACCACTTGATGAATAGTCAAAGACTACATCACACAAAGTAATATATTAAGATCGAGAATATTGCAACTTGAGAAATGGTTGGATGGATATCATTAATAAAGAAATATAGGAAGCACTTAAACTTATTTTTTGTTTTATATTTAAAACTGCTAAGTGTGATAAAGATTGTAACGATGTAAAAATCGTTACATCATTTCCAACCGATTCTTGGTTTTAATCGGTAAACCAAGAATAGGTTGAGCACACTCGGTACCGAGCGCTTACGCTGATTGTCTGGATCAGCTGGCGATATTGATGAGTCGGAGTGAGATAGACATAGGTCAAACTGTGCTCTATCCAACGGCCGGGTGTAGCACAGGCTATCCTTGTCTCGCTCACTAACGCGTCGCCAATACATGGGCTGGACTGATTTCCTCAGTAATAACAACGTCCAAAAATTCTGTATTTGTGTAGTGAGGGAAAATTGAACTGTCAAACTGACAGTTCAACAGATTTTCCTCACTTCCAAGTCAAACGTCGAATAGTTAGCTTCGTTGGCGTAAAACAATCTGATAATTGTTCGTTACCTTTCCTTGTGTAATTATATTACGTGGTGCTGTACCTCGACGAGGGTGTAACCCTTTGGAATTGGCAAGGGAGCAGCCGAAGAAAGAAGCTGCAATCCGGGAAGCCAGGAGAGGCCGGAGGAAGTCGACAGCGAAGGCATCCGGAGAGATACCGCAGCGGAGTCGCCAGGAGACAGGTCACCGAGAATCGGATTGAAATTGCGGCAGCGATTCGACATCAAGCGTAAGCGGGACGCCACTTAACGTGTCGACAGTTTTATTTTTTGTGTAAAGTTTGCGTATCAATTCCCGCGGAGGCTAGCCATCTCAACGTGTCGGAGAGTCATCGGAACCTCTCCAGGACGCGCCGTTGCACCGACCGAAACACCCATCCTCGGGTTGGAAAGTCTCCTCTCGCAGGAGTGGGTGATTTCTGTACGGTGACAGAAAGTTTCCGGTCACACGCGTTTTGCGAGTGCATCGGGTTTAGGGACGTGCCGCGTGCGTAGAGCGTAGATTTGTAGGAAAGGAAACCGTACATTGTTATAAACATGCATTATAATTGTTAATTGTTAATTGTATTTCTATGCGCGTGCAACGGTCACACCGTTGCGAGTATTGGTCGCACGTTTGAAAACAGTAAATGTTATAACCACGACTTTTTGGTGTGAGTTATTTGAGACGTCCTTTTAAAATCCTCAAGGTTTCCCGCGATCCACAAGAACCGCACCCTTCGGTCTCTTCTTCTCCCTAACCGGTCGGGAAAAAAATATATTTGGTGCGCGGATTTGTTCGTTGCTTCACCCAGTAGCGAATAACGTCGGTTTACGCATTACAAGATATGAAGAGCTTCTATATTAAAAGAAATGCAATATATTCAGAATAGAACAACCAATTAAACGCATATAATATGAACCAATTATTGTTAAATTACTAAAAATATTACCCTGTTTTATCTCGAAGCAGATAATAGTTTTATTGAAGTGATTAAAAAAGTAACTTTTATTCAAGAAAAGAAGAATCAGAGTCTTGAAAGGATCTCATAGGAATTATCTTATTTAATGATGAGTCTAGTAAATTATTTTATTATTGTTGAAAACTTTATCTAAATGCTAATATGTACTAAATGAAGAAAAGTAATTAAGTAATTTAAATAATTAATATTATAAATACTTAGTACATATTATTAAAATATTTAGTACATAATTAGTAAAAAATTTTTTAAATTATTGAATCTCGGGGATTATTATTTTTTTTAAACGTGTTACGGTGCTGTCCCGCTGACGTCACACCGACCGACATCACATATGGTACCACTTTGCGACTGACAGTCAATAAAATTACTTACATAAAAATCCTTACAACTTAAAATTTAAGCTTCGGATCGCAAAGTGGTAAAGGACTTTTCATCTTAGATTTGTGTAAGGAAGTTACCGTTCAAAGAAAGTGCGCCAATTTCCGGACACCCTATATTTTTACCACATTTATATATATACTTATTTATATATATATATATACTCACCTATTCATATATTTGGTTTAAGGATTGACATAAGATAATTTTAATTGGCGAGCGAAAGAAACATGCCGCTTGACCGAATAGCAGCATCAGCTATATGCAGTAATCTGACATAGCATTCGTTAAATTTGTTATAAAAATGGAACGAATGGTTTGATATTCATAAAATTAGGATGGAATATTCTTAAAATTGTAAACTTTAAGAAAATGTAAAAAAAATCGATTTTTTGACCAAACCTAACTAAGCGTAACATTTTAAGAAAACACATAGCAATTTTTAGGTTTTTATGTATTTTTCTATTTTATGAGAGAAAATTGAATATAAACTGAATAATAATAGTAATATAATAATAATAATAATTTAAAAAATATTTAAACCAAAGTCAAAGACATTTTTTGCAAGCTACAATTATTTTAGTATTGCATCTACCACAGACTCGTTTATGACATGTATCACAATATTGTTCGTTTTATTTTTTTTTTTTTTTTTTTATTAAGCCTTTGAACATATAAAATGTTATATAGCTGACATTTACATACTTATATAATGGTTAGAATTAAAACTTAAATACAAATATCATGGGATGTAACAAACTTAAAAATTATCCTTAATGCCTGTATGTTGGGTTTCGACAAGAACGGAGATATCCAATATGGTGAAAATAAGTGCATTTTCCTTAGGCTAGTGATCATTTCCTGTCTGCCTCTTTCGAGATTAGGACAGTTCCAAATAACATGATCAATGTCCTGGACCTCTACACCGCAGTCGCAACCGGGATCTCTCGTAAAACCAACTCTTGCCAAAGAGTAGTTCAGGTGATAGTGGTCAGATCTTAGCCTACATATGAACGTTGTGAAATTCCTAGGCAGACCTGTAGAAAAGAACCAAGGCTTGCTGGACTCCCTGAAGTGGGTGCGGAAGTAGTAGGCTCCTTTGAAATGTGCTTCGCCTATAATTTGGAGTAAGACTTTATTCCAGGCTTGGGACTCCGATAGGCACTTTAAGTCTGAGAACGGGATCTTTATTAATCTAGAATGTATTCCTGGTGCCGTTTGTGTGGCTTCTTTGGCTAGTTTGTCGACTAATTCATTGTGACTTATCCCTCTGTGGGATGGAATATAATAAAAGATAATGTTGCAGTCTCGTAGCTCCAGGGAAGTTAGAGTTTCAAAGATGTAGGATTTTATCATTTTTAGATATATATGATATGAGGAACAAAGTGACTGTGAGGATAGCGCGGAAATAGCACTGAGTGAGTCCGAATAAATGTGAACTTCATTATAAGGGTGTTCAAGTGCAATCTTTGTTGCTTCCAGAAGAGCATAACATTCGGCTGTAAAAATAGAGGCGGATGGGGGCAAATGAAATTGATAATGGATATCCAGTTCAGGAGAAGTCATAGCTGCCCCGACAGCAGGGGCACCCACAATTTTACTTCCGTCAGTAAAAATTGAAATATTGTTAGGTGACCTATTTTGATAATGCTCTAGAAAAAGTTCTTTTGGGTAATCACTTTGTTTGATACGAAGGCCTAGGTCTGTGATACAAGAGATACTATGATTAATGTTAGATAATACATAATAATCCTGCGGCCTGGTAAACAAGTCACTACAGTCTATGACAGATTCCAAGTACGGTTTTATTTCAATTAGGGCCTCAAAGAGAAGAGGCTGATCAATTTTCTGCGAGCTCAGTATATTCTGAGGGTCAAGATTTCTTAATGCATGGTAGGAATATGAGTTTCCCATCGAGAAGAGTTTGTAGAGGTAGTTTTTTGCTAACATTCTAGCTCTCTCCCTAATGGATAGGCACTTGGTTTCACCAATAATGATATTTGTAGGTGTGGAAATTCTAAAACCCATTACCGTTCTCAACGATGCGAATTGGATTCTTTCGAGCCTCAGAGCTTTAGCAGAGTTACTAGGATAAAACAGAAAACTGTTATACTCTATGATGGATCTTATATAACTCTTATATATACATAAGAGGGTAGAGGGTACCGCACCCCATCTAATAGATCCAATGAACTTTATAATGTTTAATCTTTTGAAACATTTACTTCTTAAGTGGTTTATATGATCATCAAACTTGAAGTCAAAATCGAAAATGACACCCAGAAACTTGGCCGTAGGAGAAGATTTGATCCTACAAAAGTCAATGGTAATATTAGCAGTACCTGGAGGAATTTTTTTTTTATTGAAATGTATGAGAGATGATTTCGAGGGAGAAAGCCTAAGTCCGATAGTTGACAAATTTTTTTGAATAGATTTAATAGATATCTCCATTTTCTTTTTTGTATGTTTAGGAGAGGTAACTGCTCCAAAGACCGCGATATCATCAGCAAATTGGACCTCCAGAATGCCGTCTTCCATATTTTTTGCTATATCTTTTACATAGAGAATATACAAAAGGGGGCTTAGGACTCCACCTTGTGGAAGTCCTTTAGAAACTTTGTAAATTAATTCATTTTCAATAATAGGGTCTAGAATGTGAACATATCTGTGGTGTGTTAAGAATTTTATAAAGCGAACAAGATTTATGGGGCAGCCAATTTCAGCCATTTTATTAACGAGTATATCCGGGATAACATTGTCAAAAGCGCTTTGGATGTCTAAGAAGCAAGCCAATGTGTCTCTACCTTCACTAAAGTTTTTCTGGACGTGTAGGGTAAGGGCAACTAGATTGTCCGTAACAGATCTGTGGTTTCGGAAACCCGATTGAGTATAGGGCAAGATTTTTTTATGTTCCACCCACCATTGAAATCTATTCTTGACTATACGTTCGAACAATTTACACAAGCATGAAGATAACGAAATAGGACGTACACCGGTGCCAGTGTCTTTACGGATAAAGAACAAATTAAAGTTCAACCAGGCATTTGGAAAACAACCTGAACTGTACATATCATTATAGAGACCAAGGAGAACCAATTTGTAATTGTCAGGGAGACCATAAATGATATTGTAGTCTATTTTATCAATACCTGGGGATGACCTTAAGTTACATTTTTTGAGTGCAGTGTTAAGTTCAATGATAGAGAATGTGCCATTTAGAAATTCATTTTCTTTACATGGGGGGAAGTATCCTGGGTCCGATGGGACATATGGTGGAAAGAGTCTCCTTATAGAATCACTAATTAAATCCGAGTAACCCTTAGAATTGATAGAGAGGGAGTTTTCATTAGTTACTCGAGCCCACTTATTTTTAAAAATTTTACACATTCTCCAAACATAGGTGGGATCAGTATTAATATTAAGGGAGGAGGCAAAGTTCCTAAAGCTTTCCCTTTTTTTGAAGCTGAAAGACTTTTTAGCGTTAGCAGCTGCTTTTTTGTACTCTATGTGATCCCGGGTTGATTCGGTATGTCTCCATTTTTTCAGACAGGACTTCCTGATCCTTAAGAGACTCTCACACTCTTGATCCCACCAAGTAGAGGGAGTTTTGTTAGTGTGGCTATTTCCTTGGGGTTTGAGTGGTGTAGCTTCGGTGATACTTTGAGTAATTATGTTGATAAAAGTATTATACTTGCTATCAATATCTTTGCCATCCTGAAGAGCCACCAGGAGTTTATCATACTGGTTTGTGAGCTTATTTCTATAGAAAATCCAGTTAGTTTTGTTGTTAGTTAATCTAGTCTTACGTAGTATTCTAAAATATCTCACAGCATTAATACTGATATTAATAGGAAAATGATCAGATCCCCAAGTATCGTCCAGAACATTAACTTCTGTCATGGCCAAAAGATTAGGAGTAGTTAAAATCAGGTCAATATTTGAGTATTTTTTCCTGTAGAAGTCTATATGGGTGCAACTATCCGTGTTAAGAGGAATCAGGTCCGAGTTTTCAAGTGCATCCAGAAGTCTGTTACCATTTGTGTCAGTTGAAGTGCAGTTCCAGGCATTGTGATTAGCATTAAAATCGCCCATAACGATGCATGCGTCGCTGAATCTCAGCATGGATATCAGTTGACACCATTCTTGTTGAGATAAATTCAGTCCTGGTCTTCTGTATAACGCAACTATGCTAATTTTAGGTTCGGTGTTTAGTAACTCTATGCCACAGGATTCGAATTTGTTATTATTATGACTGATTGATTGAATACCTCTGAATTGTATAGATTTCTTAATAAAGATGGCTATACCTCCACCTGATTTAAGCTCATTTTTTCTATCTTGTCGATATGTTTTAAAGTTGGAGAAGTCTATTTTATTGTTTGTTTTAAGCCATGTTTCTACCGCAACGAAGATGTCATAGTTGTTAATAAAGTTTCCTAGTTCTTCTTTACACCTGAGTAAACTTCTGGAGTTCCAGAAAATACAAGAAATGTTACTCCTTTTGTTGTTAATTTTAAAGGTGGGCCTATTTAAGTTGGAGGAAGGGTATTTAATTCCAAATCGGGAGAGTTCGAATCATGGTCCGTATCCATTTCGCTGCTACATTCCTCCGACCAAGTGGCTGTAGTGTCTAGTTTTTTGACGATTCTGGAGATTAAATTTTTAATAGATCTATCATTAAAGTTGGTATAAAGATTTCTAAGCATGTAGGATAGTTTATTGAGATCTTTAGAATATTCCATCGCAATCGGGATAATATCTCTCTTTCCTTTAACACGTCCAAGAAGTTCAGCTAATTGGATGGCGTTTAAAGGATATATTCCTTTTAGGCAGGATTCGTCAATTAGAGTCCCTACGTGTTCTAATTTTTTAAAAATATCATCTGGACTAGAAGATATATTTTGATCGGTGTTTCTAGGCTTTTTAATTGTGCGTGTAGGAACTTTGGCTTGATTCTTCGATGTAGGGTTTTTATCCCTAGAAACTTTTAAAGCTGCACTATTTGTAGAATTAATATCAGAATCATTAGAAGAAAGTGGCCGTTTAGAGCCGGTTTGTGTCGGTGAAATGGTGCTGTGCAAGTTTGTGCTTATATTTGCGTCAGTAGAGTAAATTGCCTGTGTTGCTGTTTTATCAAGTATTGGAAAGTCTAAAAGGTTTGGTCTGGTAATAGTGGAGGAGTTCTGTGGGCATTTATTTGCTAAATGCTCACTACTTTTACAGATAAAGCAGATAGGCTTCTCTGTAGAAATGAAAATCCAAAAGCTAGAATTCTCAAAGTTTAGTTGAAGACTACCAGGGAGTTTATCAATATCATCTGGAGATATAAAGATTTGTCTTCTAAAGCTCATTACGTGGGCATAAGCTGGATCCGTCACTCCAGCCTTAATAAATGACATCTTGGAAGAAAGTTTGATGTTTATTTTCTTGAGTTCTTCTTCAAGAATTGAGTGGGGAATAATAGGGCATACATTAGAAAGGATAACTCTAACCGACTTTACTATAAGAGGTCTTATTATGATATCGTGAGAGTTTATATTAATGGTTTTCTGTTTAGAGGTAACACTATTTACTATGTCTTTACTGCTGAGGAAGATACAAACTCTGTTATTTGAGATTCTTGAGGCGAACTTTATATTATTAGGACCGACTAGTGATCCTACTCCTATTATATAATCCTTGATTGATAGTTCATTAACCGCGTCCAGGACAACAGCTTCATCTTTTTTAGGAAAGAGAGAGTTCCCGATGGCATTAGCATAAGTAGAAACAGAAGGCGTTATGGAAACATTATCAGTGTTGGTATCCTTATTCTTAGTGAATGCATTTTGGGCATCATCAGACACTGGAGTGATAGGAGACATAATTACTTTTTTTTTTTTTTTTGTGTCACTGCACCGCAGCGCACAAAAATAAATTAAATTAAATTTGCCGGAGCAAATAAATCAATAACTGATCAAGCAAATTAATAGAATTGGACACTTGCACACTGTACGATGTAATAGAGATTATTCCTTATCCACTATTTATTGAATTCTACAACACGAGCAAAATCAAAACACGTCTTACTCGATTCACGTGTGAACTCCGAATTCCGTTCGTTTTATTATGAGTACAATATGCTATCTGACACTGTTTACGTTTCATTGAAATATGCGTCAGGTTTTGCGATGGTGTACATGATATTTATTTTACTTCAACTGAGGATCGACCAGTTAGTTCTTTGTAGTCACTTACAAGTTCTTCGGCCAACTAGAATAAGAAGTCTTTTCTTGAAATATTTTCTCTTGCTGTTTCTTTATATAATATCCAAGCATTTATTTCGGCAAGATCCAATATATTGTAAAATACTTGTAATGGCCGTCTTCCAGATCCAGCTTTCACAATATATTTTCAGGCCATTTGATCCGTTATATCTACGCCAAATTTGGTATTGTTATAAAATATCACTGTTTCAGATAAACGTTTACCATCTTTTTCAATTTTCACCAACTTATGTTTTGAATTGAATAATAATACTTTTTTAATGGGTTTACTTTTGTATATGGTGAGAGTATAATTTTCTGTTTTATAAAGTATTGTCGAGAACCGAGGCATGTTTTCCTTTTTTGATTTTACAGGTTTAGGTAATTCTCTCTTATTTTGTCTATTATTATTGTCTACTATTATTGTCTTCTCTCATATTTTGGCAAATATGTAAAGAAATTATCTGTTGTCGCTGTTTTTCCACAACTAATATATGGTTCCATAAGTTTTAAGATGACAAATTCACCAAAATGTACGGATAATTTCATTCCGTCTTTTCCTAAGTAGAGAAATGCATTTATAAGATATTTACTTTTTACATCCGACGCCAACCAAAATTTTATACTAAACTTATTCGGCTTGTTTGGCATATACTGGATAAATCTATATCTGATTTTGGTCAGGAATAATTGTTCATCACCTGTAATGCCAGCTCCTGGTTTATAACATATTTGCCTATTTTCAATGAATTTATTCCACATTCTGAAACTAATGCAAATTTATTTGTTTGCAATCGTTGGCATCTTTAATTTTTTTTTATCAAAACGAATTTGCCCAAGAATTTCGGCAAATTTATTCCTGCTCATTGTTTTAAACAAAAATTCTGTACCCAATATTTTGGACTGTAAATATGAAAGTTTTAGGTTTTTTTGCTTCGTGTGACTTACAGGCATATGAAATTGTTATAAATGCATTCTACTCTGCTAATGATAGAGTCCAGCTATTATCCAGATTTCGACAGACTTCTGCTTCGGTGCAAACTTTTATATGTCTTGTAATACTATTGCAGAGTATGAGAGAAAATGCTGTTCTTATACTGCCTTTTATATGTCATTTCTCATATGGGTGATTCCACGTCAAACCGGACGGCAATGGTGATGAATATTTTTGATTTTATTAAAACTTTGTAGTCATGCTATTCAAAATATGAGATATGTATTTTTTCTTTTTAAATTTGGAGATCCTTTATCGAACATACACGTAGTTGAAAATCGTGATAAATGGGGAAAATAATTAATTCATTGTATGTTGAAACTGCTGTAATTTAGGATCCCGTTGACAGAAATTAATGAATGAAAAAGATTTTTAAAGGACTTAAATTACGCTTTAAAATACTATTTTTAAAATTTTACATTTTCAATAATTATATTGTTTTTATTTATTTAAAAAGTTTTTTGTTTATTCTGTTTCATTCTGAAAAAAATCCTGAAAATTTCAAAATGGATAACGTATTGGTACTATGCCAAAAAAAATGTTAAAATTAAAAAGAAACCCTATTAGATGGAGAAAAATGGTAAATAATAAATAAATAAGTTATATTCATTTTTAAATATTTATAATATATATTTTTTATTGAGGTAGATGCAGCTAAAGTCATTTTAATCTCTATTCTATTTTTAGTATTTGAAATGAAGGCGTGAAATTTAACAGTTCCTTTTATTAATTTAGCCCTGTTAAATCTTTTTTTTAATGTTACCTCTTCATTTTTGTATTGTTTAATGGTTAAGAAAAATAAATTAATATTTATAGCATTTTTTGTATATATTTCTCTTATTGTAAAATTGTCTATAATTGTTTCAATTTCTAACAAGACATAATAAACGTTATTAGGCATTATGTCACAACCTCCCACGGAAAAGGCCCTTGCAATGGCTTAGGAGGAACAATAAAAGATGGATGGATAAAGAAAGATGTTGTAAATATTAATTCATTTTTCTGATCCTGGCATTTCTTTGAAAATGTTGTGTCCTGATGAACCTCTTAGCACTGACTCTTCTTGCTGTTTTTTCTATATAGTATTTTTTCAGTAGTATTTTACTAGTATATCCTGATCGAGATTACACACATTTCAACGTTCTGATCATTTTAATTTTCAGAATTACAGAAAGCTTGGACTCTTCTTTTTTCTACATAAACGTCAAAATCTTTCATCTTCACTGTCAGTATCGGATGATTTGCTTGTACTTTCGTTGCATGATGGTGGATGTTCATTTTCACTTCCAATTAGATCACTTTCATCATACTCGGTATTAGAACCATTTTGCTTCAAATTATTTATTTTTTCCAGTAATTTACTACTTTGTGAAAATTTTTCTACAGGTTCGAAGTAATTTTATGGGTTTATGACTAAAGGTGAAACAGTTTGCGCAATGCAACATCATCAAAAACAGAAGCATTCCAATATATACTACAGGGGTTGTACAATAAATTATTTAAAAACGTCTGGAATCACGATCCACAGTGAGATGCCAAAAGTAGAGCAAGAATAAGTACGAGATAAGAATTTTTTAATAAAATAAAACAACTTATTTAAATATAATTAGAGCTTACAAAATTTATAATATTACTAGTGGATTACACAATGTGCGTGGAGTCAATCAAGATGAAGAGCTAGGGTCTAGAACGAAAACCTAGAGAGCAAAAAATTCGCTGCGAACTCGAGTGGTCAGAGGGAAGGATTGTCCAGAGCTCTGGGAGCCCAAAGCTAAATACGGGAAGAAGAACGAGCGAGGTGTCATTAATCGTTTAGAAGTTAGATGGAAAGAAGAGAATTGTCCTCTCAACCGTTCAGGTGTAAGGAATTTAGACGACTGAGACTAATCATCATTAATCGCTGGTTAATAAGGGTCCCGCTATTAATTGCTGATAACGAGAAAGCGTCGGTAGGCGTACACTGACCGGCAATGATACAGTACAAACCATAGTCTAAAGCTGACTTCGAGTATAGCTAAAAAAGAAGAAGGTATATCTTCCTTCTCACTCGCACATGACGTCATATATCCCAAATCGGGGGAAGGCGGGTAAGTTTCAGGGGTATAGAGAGAGGCGGAGAGTATCGCGAGAACATAGGCGATACCTCCCCTTATCAGACTATCTCTCTTACAATAGATCAGCGCTGACATTTCTTTGCTTTTTTCCTCCAATACCCCTCGATTGAAAGACGGGGCTAAAGGGGAAAATTGGTGGGAGGTGTTTTGGATTCTATCCTTGTTTTTTGCTATTAAAAAGACAAGGATGCTTTTGAGGGGAAATTCTGATTTTCGGACAAAATTGGCGTCACTATCGTTGTCCTTGTCTGACAACCGCTCAGGCATGCTTTCATCTCTATCCTTTCTGGCTAGAGGGGAATGCGGAGAAGTATTGCGGGAACATAGGCAATATCTTGATTCTATTTCTTATCGACTTATACTCTTAGATTACTGTTGATTTTATAAATTATTTATTATTATATTAAGAAAAATTATAATTAAAATGAATTAATGTAATAAATGTTAATAATTTTTATTTTTAAAAATTGTAATAAATTATAATTTAATATATATTTAAGTGTCATATTTAATTATCCAATTTATTGTCTATTATTTAATTCTTAATTTCTATATATATTTATTAAATTTAGTTTTTGTACATAATGGAACAATAATATTTAGTAAATAAGTTAATTCATTACAAAAGTAGTTCTAATCACTTATAATCCAATTTTTAAATTTTCTCTTATTCCGAAGCAGCTCTTTTCGTTAGTTTACGCCTATCTTCGTTAATGTTCGACTCTCTTCGTTAGTTTTCGGATATGTTCGGTTGCGTTACAAGTAAACAGAACTACTTTTATAATTAATTAAATCATTTATTAAATATTATTGTTTCATTATATACAAAAACTAAATTAAATAAATATATATAGAAATTAAGAATTAAATAATAGACAATAAATTGGATGATCTAAAATAATATTTAATGGAATTAAATATTACATTTAAATATACATTAAATTAATTATAATTTATTACAATTTTTAAAATAAAAATTATTATCATTTATTACATTAATTCATTTTAATTATAATTTTTCTTAATATAATAATAAATAATTTATAAAATCAACAGTAATCTAAGAGTATAAGTCGATAAAAAATATTGGGTTGGCAACTAAGTGATTGCGAATTTTATCTTTTTTTTGATTGAGTTTTTTGATAGTAAAGATCAGAAATTTTACGAACGTGGAATTTTGACACTGCCAGAACGATGGCAAAACGTCATCGACAAAAACGGACAGTATCTAATTGAATAAAGTTATATTTTTAAACAAAAATTAAGAATTTTCCTTCTTATTTGAAATCCGCAATCACTTACTTGCCAACCCAATAGAATTGAGATATTGCCTATGTTCCCGCAATACTTCTCCGCATTCCCCTCTAGCCAGAAAGGATAGAGATGAAAGTATGCCTGAGCGGTGTTAGACAAGGACAACGATAGTGACGCCAATTTTGTCCGAAAATCAGAATTTCCCCTCAAAAGCATCCTTGTCTTTTTAATAGCAAAAAACAAGGATAGAATCCAAAACACCTCCCACCAATTTTCCCCTTTAGCCCCGTCTTTCAATCGAGGGGTATTGGAGGAAAAAAGCAAAGAAATGTCAGCGCTGATCTATTGTAAGAGAGATAGTCTGATAAGGGGAGGTATCGCCTATGTCTCGCGATACTCTCCGCCTCTCTCTATACCCCTGAAACTTACCCGCCTTCCCCCGATTTGGGATATATGACGTCATGTGCGAGTGAGAAGGAAGATATGCCTTCTTCTTTTTCAGCTATACTGGAAGTCAGCCATAGACTATGGTTTGTACTGCATCATTGCCGGTCAGTGTAAGTCTCGGCGGCCCTTGGAGTTCGGCCATCTAGCGACCGGAGGTAGTACTAGGATTCGAGCTCCACTTTACAGGGTGTCCGGAAAAAAAGGAGACATTTTTTGAGGGGTGGTTTCTGAGGCTATTCTAAGAACTTTTTTCTCTTGGCATTTTTTGATTTAAAGCTTTATTTCTAAGATATTCAATGATAAATTTTCCATTAGTTAGACAGAGACGCTTCGATAGTTAAAGTGAGATGGCGCCACTCTGTCTTGCTTCAGCTACCGGAGTGTCTCTGTCTAACTAATGGCATCTTTATCGTTGAATATCTCAAAAATAAAGCTTTAAATCAAAAAATACCAAGACAAAAAATGTTCTTAGAATTACGTCAGGAACCACCCCTCAAAATATGTCTCCTTTTTTTCTGGACACCCTGTATGATTTCGCACAGGGGTCATTTATCTTTATAAACATGCGATGATATAGTTACAACCACGTAACAATCTGAAGACAGGAAAAGATGTTTGCAAAAATTAAGCAAACATAATATGTCTCTTATAGTAATTTTATACAGCATACATTTGCGAAAATATACTTAGTTCTTCAAAAATATATTTGAACTATACAAACATAATATGAGAAATTTCTAAAATCACAAGTTTACCTACGTTTCGTGGGGTTCAAAATGATTCATCTCGGTATAAAAGGTATACTGCATAAAATTTTATATCAAACCGACAAAAAAAAGTTAAACAAAATTTTAGGAAACAAAATGTATTAAAAATGAATAATAAGTATAAGAAATCCCAAATAAGTAATTTTGACCCCTTTGGTAGATCTAGTGTTAAATAAATTTTCAATTAAGCTAGCTACATTGTAAAATCTTTCTTATAAATTCAAAATACTTTCGGAATGACTGCCGTCAGGATTCAAAAGTGCAAATTCACTTCTAAAATCTTCTAATGTACGATATAAGTCTGTAACACGCTTTATTCTCAATTTTACGACTGTATAATCTAATTTGTTATTTTCAATTTTTCCAAAATTGCAATTTGAGATTCAAATGACACTCGTTTTTTAATTAAAAGTTTAATTTATATACCATGGTGAAATACTCTGCATAACTAATGAGAAAAAACTTGTCATTTACTTGTAATAACTGTCCTTTTCAAATATCAGTAATTGACCAAAATTAATATACCAATCCCTCTATTATCCAAACACCTTAATTTCGCACACTACCTCACAGGAGGTACCAAATGTTTCGTCGTAAAGGATTATATATTTGATATTTTTTGGAAATATAAATAATAAGCTACAAATGCTGTGAACACATATATTTAATGATTGAATTCGTATTTATCAATTAAGCTATGTATTTTACTCATTTTACATATATTCGCTTAGGCGATTATTGCTTGTAAAGACAATGGTGATGAATTCACCCGCGTAGGTTATCGCTGATATTCGTTTTCGTGTAAAATAATTTTATATCGTAAATTTTGTATATTATATTTTACTTATGTTACATCAACCGATTGGTAGCAAATCTTTTGGGAAATTTAACGAGCAATTTCAAAAAGAAGTTCGTTTCTGTTTGTTCGTAAGAACTTCATGTTAAATTTAAGGTGCATGATCATTTGAATGCCACTCGTAATTATATAATAATCTAACTACATTCAGGTATAAATTGTTACTAACCGGACAATATAAACAATTTCATATAACGCATATCACACAGATACAATACATAAAGGGTGCCCAGAAAAAAAGGAGACATTTTTTGAGGGGTGGTTCCTGACGCAATTCTAAGAACTTTTTCTCTTGGCATTTTTTGATTTAAAACTTCATTTTCGAGATATTCAACAATGAAGATGCCATTAGTTAGACAGAGACAGTCCGGTAACTGAAGCGAAACAGAGTGGCGCTATCTCACTTTAACTATCGAAGCGTCTCTGTCTAACTAATGGGATCTTTATCGTTGAATATCTTGAAAATTAAGTTTTAGATCAAAAAGCGGTAAATAAAAATTTGCTTTAGAATCACTCTCTCTACAATCCCTTAGATTTATTGAACATGTCATTATTACACTTTGGATAAGTTTATCATTAAATATCTCGAAAATTAAGATTCAGATCAAAATGCGGTAAATTTGAAACGCCCTGTATATATTAACTAGGTACTAGATGAGTTAACTAATTACATCCAGCAATTTCATCCAAAAGATCTTCTATCCTGGGAAGAAGATTGGAATCTTTTTTAGTTATAACATTTAAGATCCTGAAATCAATACAAAATCTTGATTTTCCATCTTTCTTGATTACTATTACAACTAGTAAAGTCCATGGGTTAGATGACTTTTCTATTATTCCTTCTGCTTCCATTTCTAATATTAGATCTTTTATCATTTTCCTTCTGTGTAGTAATACTTTTCTTTATGTTTGTTTAATTGATAATGCATCTCTTGTCTCAATTTTAGGTTTGACTATTCCACTATGTCCTACTACTCCAGATTTTCCTGAAAATAATTTAACAACTTTCCCGAACAACCTCTTCAAAGAACGTACAGATTTATTTTTCAATAAAATAGAATTCTTCTTTAATAAATCTGTAATTTCTTCTATAAAATCATTTATTTTTATTATATAATTAGTTTTTTTCTCTTATTATTCATTATTTCAACAGGAATTATTTCTCTTTCATCCATTATTAATTTTAAATTTTTGGTATTTAATTCACACCTATTTATAATTAAGAAAAAAATATCACAATAATCTTCTTTCCAATTTATTTATTAGCATATTAAAATTTTTCCTATCCTCAGGGAGAAGAAAAATTAATACTGATAGAACTGGCCCTTTTGACGAATTTAATAAAACTAAAGTTTTTTTTTTCGTAGTAACCATTAGTTAGTGATATCTATCGAATTAGAATGCGACCTTAATTCTAATCTTGATGTTACATGAATTTCCTTTTTCGCTGTTCCATTATTATTTAATTGTTCCCTATTTTCTAAATTTCATATTTCTCGATTATTATTTACCTAGCCTACATTTTCTATCCTATTTCTTTCTAAATTATCTAATCTAGAATTAAATTGGAAAAGACAGGTCTGAATATTCTTCGCGAATCCATCTAGCCTCTCCAATAACCGCTCCATCATCGACATTGATATTTGCTTCTGGACGGTATCAATGATTCTTTTCTTCATCGTTGTATCCAGTTGCTCCAATATCTACGTTAATTTGTTCCTCGTTATCGTTGCCGGTTCCGTTGTTGTGCTTGGCTGCTGATACGATGGTCCATCTCCTTCCTCGAATCCGAAAAACGGTAACCCTGGTGTACTTTCCATTATGTTTATTGTTCGTTTGAAATAGTTCTGCATCACACTTCTGACACCAAATGTTACAAATTCGAGTATGCGAAGTGAACATAGTATGTGTGTGAAATTTAAATTGTAATTGTCTGAAGTATGTTCGATTGATGGATGTGATAGTAACGATTTTAAATATTTATTTTATTTTCATGTATAATTGTAAAATTATGAATAAACATTTTAATAGCAAACTCTCGAAAGTATACGATTTCTTAATATTTCTTTTTCCTTGTTAAGTTTTGTCAGTTATTATTTATTCATTTAATTTGAGCTCAAGTTAATAAAATATTAAAGCTATTTTATTATTTTGTTATTATAAGTGTTATTATTTTAATCTTAAGTACGACTTGTAACAATATATGTATACAAGGTGTAACAAAAACATATTTCATAAATTTAAAAGGTTATAGATGAAGTGATTCTAAGACGATTTTGTATTTACCTTTTTTCGATCTGACACTTAATTTTTAAGATATTCAATGATAAAGGCATTATTAGTTAGACAGACGGATAAATAATTGAAGAGAAATAAAGTGACATTATTTGACTTCACCCAATTGACTGTTTCTATCTAACTTATATCTTTATCAATATCTTGCAAAACCTTATCTTGCAAAATAAGGTTCGGATCAAAAAGTGGTAAATAAAAATTTTTTTTAAATCGCTCCTTCTATAAACCCTTAAATTTATAGAGCATGTCGTTATTACAACCTGTATATATATAAGAAACTTTACAATTCCTACCATTTTTAAATGATAAGAGATTTTCTTTAACCAATATTCTTTTAGTTTTTATACGTCCAATAATTCTTTTTACACCAAAAAATTAGAGTTTAGTAGCAATAATCAGGAAAAAAAATAATGTTTATACAAATTTACATTTATATTTATTTTATATGTTTACTTAGAACTTTTACTGGAACGAGTAATCAATTTTCATCACAAATACTTATAATAACAAAATATTATACCTATTGATATTCGGCGGAAAATACCTGGTACGACTTTATCTTGTTTTCTATCTTTGCTCATCTGGATTACTGCCAAAGTAATTTTAGCTTTTATTCGACGCTCAATAGTCTATTTTAATTCTGTGAAAGCAGAGCATAAAATGTGATAGTCTACGTATTTCCATAAACTACATATATGTATCGCCAAGCTTGATAGAAAGTTCTTAGTATATTAACGGAAATTATTCATTTTTTATTTTTGCAATACATTTCAAAATATTTCCTTATAAAGATATATTATAAAATTGTAAATAAAATAAAAATTAATTCCTACTATTAATAAAACACTTAAACAATTGAAAAATACTTATTTATCTAAAATAGAAATTACTATTACAATTTTAAATTAAAATTTTATTTTTAATGTGCTTTCTCTAATTATGAAAAGTTAATAATTAAAAACAGTTTTATTCATACTGATCTTATACATGTATATTTACAGATATATATAATTAACTAAAAAATATTTTTTTTATTAAAAAGAATCGAAAGTAAACATTGCCTATGTATTTCAGGAAGCAAAATAGAGATTATTTTAATAAAATTAATGCTTTATTTGTTTTATATATATTTAAAATGATGAATAGTTTATATATTATGAAAACTTTATAAAATAAAATGTGTCTTTAATATAATTCTATAATCAAATTATTATAATTTAATGAAATAATTTTATTAAATTTTTTCTCTAAAACTTAAATATCTCAGATATATATCGATATTTTAAATGTTATAAGTATATATGTCTATATGCATAATTGAATTCATCATTAATTATTTGTAAGTAATAAAAATAACGCTTTTTATTAATATGCTTGATTAATTTGTGAGTATAAAAATAAATTCGTACAATATACATATATATAAGTTTTGTACGCATTATATAAATCTCAGGTATGATGATGATTTGCAATAAATATTAATCTATATTCTGTAACATCTATTTACTATAAATGTTACAGTGTTTATAGGTTTTAAAATAAAGAAATAAACATTATTTTGTTTATATTATTCAGTTTAGTCTAATATTAAAACATTTTTCTCATTTAATCGTCTTTGAAAAACTTTCATTTAAATAGTTAATGGAAATAATATATTTTCTAATAAAAACATTTCTAATTTAACACAAGTTTTTAAACAATATATGTTTAATAATAATATGCACATACTTTTCAAAGTAAACTTAAATTAAAGTTAAAATGTGTTAATCATTTAACATTTAAGTGTTCTTACTTAATTCATATAAATTACTGCTAAAAATCTTAATTTGGTCGTACGTGAAGTATTCTAAAAATAATTTTTTTTTATTTACACACTCTGAATAGTAAAGTATAGTGGAAAATAGAATAAAATATTTGAAAAGTTAGAATTTTGTTTTATGCGTAGTATTTACACGCATAGTATTTTGTACTTTAGAATTTTTTGTTGGTTCATATTTAAGAAAACAAAATTAAGTTTGATAAGAAAGAATTGCATTCACTATTTAAAAACTACTTTCATGCTATAAATAGAATATTTTTATTAAAATTATATTAAATTTATTACTATATATATATTTTTATATATATTTATTCTGGATAATATATATATATATATATATACGTCCCTTACAAAAAAGTAGCAGTAGCTTTACTAATTACTACTTTAGATAAAATTAATTAAACTATGTTCCGGAATAAATTAATTCATATATTAAATTCAAAACAAATAAATTAATCTAAGATTGTGAGAGATTAGGGCGGATCAATGTTAGTTTCATGATAATTTTCGTAGTATGCTATTGGTAGAATGGTTTTAAAAATAGTCGAAATGGGTGTACCTTAGTGCTGCTTACATGTATGCGTTAAATATTTAGACGCCTTTTCTTGTATTTGTACGTGCTTTAACATGATGTGATTCGTACACATGTGAGTTTCCCACGCGGGGGAACCATGTGGCCGTTAGAAAGATACTGCCACTAGAAGATGCCAAGTCTTCATTCTGTTCTCCGACTTTAAAGATTTCGGGTCTTCGAAATCACGTTACACAAATATTTGTAAATGGTTATATATTCTTTTTATATTCAAGAAAAAGCAGAGATAACAAAAAAGTACTTAAAATTGATTAATAATAATTTAATTATATTAATTGAAGTATTCTAATTATATTTTGCAGAAATGAAATATATTATTTTTCATTTAATTTCATAAAAACTTACTTTTTTTAAACTATATTTATAGTAAATAAAGTTTCTCATGCATTGTTATGAATTTTTAAATATTCTAAACAATCATTAAACAATCTCATTGTGAAATTGTGTTGATTAATAAATACATTAATTGACTCATAAAAATCAAGTTTAATTATCAAAATAGAAAGTTCAAATTGAAATACTAATATATGTAAAAAGAGTTAAAACGTTTAAGTGAAGAGAACAAACTTTTATTTAATTAATAGTACAATTAAATATATATATTTTATTATTAAATTTATTATTAAAATTAATATAAAGAATTATATACATAATAAATATAAATTATTTTAATAATAATACCTGATTAAATAATAAGCACAACTTTTTATCAATAATAATATATATAAAAAGAAGTAATTTCTAATGGAATACTACTATAATAAAACATAATTAAAGAAAAGGCATATATGACGATGCTCAGATTATTTTTGCGATTATAATCTCTTAATATATACAATGTGAATGAAAGTGATTATGTAAATGCGCGACAATTTAACGAAAATTTTAAGTGATCTTTTATATAAAAAGTATTCATGAAATGATGACTCTCGTGACTGATAGTGTTTCTTATTCTTATAAATCTATAACACGATCATCTTACGATAGCTACCGACATCATTATTATCACAAGCATCGGCATGTATATTGTTCTTCAGAAGTCGAATACTTACAAAGTTATGCGACAAAAAATAGTATTAATAATAAAATTAAAACTAATGGTATTGATGGTAATTTGGCTTCAATCGGCTCTTCACCTTACTCTGAGGATCACATCAGGTATAAATTTTATAAAATAAAAATATGCAAACGCTATTAAATTATAAATAACATAAACTTTGTGAATAGTATGTGTTATCCAATAAGAATACATTTGATGCATTTAAAGATAAATATAATAAATCTTAATTTACATAAACAATTTCTTGTTAAAAATAATTTAAATGTAATAATTTATTTCATGTGTGTTAGCTTCTATAAAATTCAGATTTTATTTATTGAAGTTTGTTAGAATTTAAAAATTATGTAAAAATTGGTATTTTAATAATATGTTAACATTTTTTTTTATCTTTAACATCTTTATTTATTTATTTTTTTTCTTTAATGTTTCTTTTTATATGAATAAAATAAAATGCTTATTTACAGAGCAACCTAATAAGCAACCCTTAATAAGATTGATATAAATACTAAATAATAATAATAATTAAGAATTGAGGTTAAACGTAAAATTACAAAAACTTCATTGTTATGTATTTTATCTGGTAAATTCTAATATTGGTATACATGCATATCACTATGATTGAAATGTAGATACAACGACTTCGGTAAAATATGCATCCCTAATTAAGGGATGATTCTTAAAATTAAACTGAGTAGAAAAGTTATTTATTACATTTTTTGGTGACTAATTTTTCAAATACTCAATAGTAAGTGTAATATTAGCTGAACTGAGACAATTAGTTGACTGAAGTAAGGCAATATAGCTTTGTCTCACTTAAACTACTCAACTGTCTCTGTCTAATTAATACTACAATTGCTGTTGAATATCTCGAAAATTAAATTTAGGATTCAAAAGTGATACAAAACGTTTAGACTCAATTTAATGTCAAGAATCATCCCTTAACTGCGGTGAGCTCTTTCCACACCCTCTGTATAATCTAATATGAAAATTTGATATTTACTCTTTTTCATAATAAATTTGATATTTCTTAATATAATTTGAATAATTATATGATTCTCATAAAGAAACAAATTATAATATTCTTAATATTTAAATAAAGCTTATTATTTTATTTTCCTAGGTCACAAAATAGGTATATTCTCGATTCTGATGATGCATCATCGGTAATATCAGCAGATGCCTCGGCAGATTTGGAAACACCATCTGCAGATGGTGATGAAACTAATGAGAGCGAAAATGTGGAACATGTGCACCATCCTCATACGTTTGACACTAGTTCATTACATGGACCTAAGCGCTGCTTGTTATGGGCTTGTAAAGCTTGCAAGAAGAAAACAGTTACTGTCGATCGTAGGAAAGCAGCTACTTTACGTGAAAGAAGACGACTAAGAAAGGTTAGCATGTAGTTATTTTTGTTGAGACTACTAATCTTTAAAACCATTAAAAATAACATTAATCGAATAGTTAATTCAACTTGAAATAAACTTAATAGTTAACTTAAAATAAATATCCGCAGAATAACTATTATTAAAATATTCAAAATAATAGAATTTTTTAATTAGTTAATTGGTTAAAATGAAAATTTTAACATCTTAATAGAATAGCAGAAACCTAATAATTTAATAGAAACGTACAATTTTCAATAACAAAATTTAATACTATACACTATGTTAATATGTAATAAATATATTAAAAATTTATTAAAAAGTTTGATAAAATATCTTGTGATAATATTATGTGGATACTTTTCATAAAAAATAAAGTACTTCAGGGGAATAAAATTTAACAAAATATTTAAGGGTTTTTATAAAATTCTATAAAATAAAAGAATTAAAAAAATAGATAAAAATTCTATACCAGAAATATACTAAAAATATCCATGGTTTAAAAATATTTGTGCCAAATATATTTTCAAAGAGCATCAATATACTTTTGACAAGAAAATTATTGAAATTAATTATTAAGGTCAGACATACTTATATCAATTATTTCATCGTAATAACAATTATTAATATTTGTTATTCTGCTGTCAAATTTTCCTTGGCGTAAAACGCAATTTTCTTGATGACTTTCTTGATGAAGTATATATACAGAGTATTTAAGTTAGGAATGACAAAATTTTAAGAGATTGTAGAGGAAGTGATTTTAAGACGATTTTTAATTTATCACATTTTGATCTGAAACTCAGCTTTCTAGATTTTTATTGATAAACGTAATATTAATTAGACAGAAACAGATAGATAGCAGATAGTTGAAGTAAGAGAGATTTGTATAGTCTCACTTCAACCGATATTCTCTCTCTCTCTCTCTCTCTCTCTCTCTCTCTCTCTCTCTCTAACAAAGAGTAACTTTATCAATAAATGAGTCGTTCATTATACAAATAGATTAACTCCATAAAATAAAAAGTGAAAATAATGTACATTATTTTTTAAGATTTCTTTTATAGTATAAATTCAAATACTTATTGTACATTGAACACTATACTCTTTCCCTCTCTCTCTCTCTCTCTCTAAGAATGAAACTTCGAATAAAATAATACTAAAAAGAAAAACATGTCTTAGCTTCTAATATATTAAATGCCACGCCATTTCTTAGAGACCGGTGTTAAACTTTGTTATATGATATAGCAGGATAAGAACGTGAAAAGTCTCTCCTCGCGGATTCAATTTGAATCTATATTGTTCGAATGCATATGAAAAATGATGAATGTGTACCAAATTACAGTTCCTTATCTTATCTCTGTAACGAGTTAATAGCGAAAAATTCGTCTTTTAGTTTTTCTTAAATATCTTTTGATGGCATCAATATTTTAATATACGATCAGTTTCATTCGAAAGATTAAAGAAATACTCAAAAATTAAGTCTAACTGCAAATTTTTCGGCACCAAATACGATTGAGCAAAGAAAAAAGAATTAGTAAATAAGTGAAAATACGCGATTTTGAGATATTCAATTATAAAGATACCTTTAGTTAGACAGAAACATTCTGATAGTTGAAGCGAGATAGAGTAGCGCCACCTCACTTCAACTATAGGAATGACTCTGTCTAACTAAAGGTACCTTTATCATTGATATCTCAAAATCGCGTATTTCCACTTGTTTATTAATTTTTTTTTCTCTAATAATTTTTTAAACGATGAGGCAAAGTTGATATAATTTAAAGAAAAGTAAAATAGATTATTTAAGTATATTCCAGCAACAAATTATGTCGAAAAATCAGAAAAAAAATTATTTTAAATTTTTTCACTTATTGTTCCCACTTGTATACAGCTTTATAATATATCTTTGAAGAGTACCTGAAAAAACACTTTCAGATAAAATTTGTTATTTTATGGCACCTCTAACAGGGTCCTAAAAAATTAAGTTTGAATATTTAAAATTGTTCTTAAAAATCGTATTTGGCACCGAAAAATTTTCAGTTAGACTTAAATTTTGGGCATTATTATAATCTTTCGAATGAAATTGGTCGCATATTAAAATATTTATGCGATCAAAATATATTTAAGAAAAACTAAAAAACAGATTTTTCGCTATAACTCGTTTCAGAGATAAGATAAGGAACTGTAATTTAGTATACATTTATTACTTTCCATATAAATCCGTGAGGAGGAACTGTTCACGTTCTTATCCTGCTATACCTTTTGTACTGTATATTTTTGAAATGAGTTTATAAAAATATTAATTAATATTAAATGTAAGAGTCCATATTAATTAATTATTTATGCATTTTTATAGTATCTCTAATTTGTAATTTTATAACAATTTGTTAAATATGGGCATTTGTCAGATTTTACTTTATCAAAGTTAGGAAAAAAATATGATCACAGATTTTAATTGACAAAAGATCTTTTAATTTTATAAATAATTCTAAATTTAAAAGAAATATGAAATGTTTTTCTGAATTTAGTCTTTGGACTATATGTTTGAAAAAAAAAATAAAAGATGTACTATTTTATTTTTTATCGTCATACATTTTATGAAAACATAATTTTCTAGGTTAATGAAGCATTTGAAGCACTAAAGAGAAGGACGAGTAATAACCCCAATCAACGTTTACCAAAAGTAGAAATTTTACGAAATGCCATAGAGTATATTGAAAGTTTAGAAGCACTTTTACAAGGAAATCGTCCTGTTGGTGCTCAAAATCATTTTTCTTCAGAAAATATAGTAAGTTCGCAAAAATTTTTCTAACTTATATTCTAATATAATACAATTTTATAATAATAATATATATAATTAAGGGGAATATTCTTGAAGTTAAATCGCGGTGAAGCGTCTTTTACTCATTTTCAATTAATACTATTACTTAGACAAAGACAGGCAAATAATTGAACTCAGACAATGCTATTCTTACTTTTGCCTATCTCGCTTCAACTTTCTGTCTTTGTCTAACTAACAGTATCTTTACTATTGAATATTGCAAAAACTAAGTTCAGAATCAAAAAGTGGTACACATTATTCGACTCGATTTATCCTCAAAAGTAACACTCAAAAAAGTACACGAAGTTTTGAATACCCTGTCATACTTTCTAGTTAACTGTTTTCTGTTTTCTGAAAGTCCTCTTAATCTAGGATTATAAATTATGAAAGAAAAAGCATTTATCTAACTAAGGTGTTAGCTAATTAATCATGTAACCGAAAAGTGATTTATAAACGTGAAATTTAACCTCTTTACGCCATTGGTCACATATGTGGACGTTTAGTTTTTTATAATTATAATTACTGAATAATAAATAGAAGAAAAATTTGATAAGAATTTATTCACTACAGAATCCCTCAATAAGAGAAGTAAGAATTGTTTGGTTTAAGCCTAAAGAAAAATCGTCCCTGAAGAGGTTAAAATAATTTTCAAGAATAAATTTTTAATGTAATCTATTTTGTTCAAGTAATATATAGGTCAAGCTGATTACTATTCTATTTTCTTTCTTAATTATTATAGAATACCACGAAATAAAAACTCATAATTTTAAAATTATAACAATTATAATAACAAAATATATCGGTTACATAAATTTTTAAACAAAATAGCTCAATGAATATGAATATAATAGACATATGAATTTATCAAAAAACTTTTTATTTGATATTTTTGATTTAGATAATTTTTATCATTATTCATTAAAATAAAAAATTTATTTCTTATTTTCTTATTTATTTTGAAGCAAACACATATGAAAAATTTTTATTACTTTTTTATTTAATATATATTTAAAATTTTACGAGATTTTCTTCTACAATATAGTGTTCGAGACAATATTTTATTAATATTGTAAAAACTCTACACATTTTTTCACTGATAATGAATTTTTACTGTTGTATTGGAAGCTATTTACTTTAATATTACCAGCATAAAAAACCATTTTTATATACAGGGTGTGATAATGACCATAGGGAAAATTTTAAAGGGCCATATAGAAACTAATTCTAAGACGATTTTTTATTTACAACTTTTCAATATGAAGATTAGTTTTCAAAACATTCAAGGATAAACATATCATTAATTAGATAGGGATAGTCGTCTAGTTAAAGTAAAAAATAATAGTGTATCTTTCTTCGACTACTCAATTGAATTTAGTTAATGATATCGTTATCATTGAATATTTTAAAAATTAAGTGTCAGATCGAAAAAATGTAAATGAAAAATCACCTTAGAATTATCTCTTCTATCACCCTTTATAATTTTTCTCAGGTTCATTGTTTATTACACTCTGTACAAGTGAATGATATGTTTTTAAAGTATACAAAGTATATAAATGAGGTATAGCCAAGCATTAAAGGGTCGTAGAAGAAATGATTCTAAGATAATTTTTCATTAGAATTAATACTATTATACAGGATGTAGCAGAGCCCTAGGCTAAACTTTAATGGGTTGTAGATGGGACGATTCTGAAACGCCAGAGCTCATATAATAATATAAAATATTTTAATTTTATTAAATGAAATTAACATTAATATTAACTATTAGATAAATAATATTAACATAATTTCTCTTGCTTAATTTGAAAGATACTCGTAATAATATCTAAATGAACAATTTAGTAATACAGGATATTGCAAAATTGCCGCACTTCCTTCAAGGAGGTTACTCATGAGGGTAAACCGAGTCGAAAAGTCCTATACCATTTTTTGATCTAGAGCTTAGTTTTCGAGATATTTAATGATAAAAATGCCATTAATTAGATATAGACACTCCGATAGTTGAAGTGAGACAAACAAGTGCTATTTTACTTCAATTATCTGTTTGTCTTTATCTAACTAATTGGTACTTTTATTATTAAATATCTCGAAAATTAAGCTCTAAATCAAAAAATGATACAGGACTTTTCGACTCGGTTTACCCTCAGGAGTATCCACCTTAAAGTAAGTGCGGCAATTTTGCAACATCCTGTATATTCATGAAGACAAAATGATAGTATGTGTGCTATAATTAAGTTCTCATGAATAAAGCTAAAATTTTCTAGTTTAACGAATAATACATAAAAAGTATTATTAATGTAAGTAATATCGCTTGTGATCATTTTTATATTCTTTGATAAGATACATCAAATAATATATTTTAAAAAACATGAAGTTTATTCTACGTTAAATTAAATAAAAATCAAATAAATATTTTACTTAAAAGTTCATTGACTAATATTATCCACTATCTCTAATATTCAGTCTGAGAAACAATGATGTAATTTTTAAAGAAAACTTTTTATAATGAATCGTTACATTATTCTTATTAGTATTTTAAAAATTAAATATATTTTCACATATTATCGAATTTCTTTATACAGGATGTTCCGGAAAAAGAGTGGATTTTTTTAGGGGTGATTCCTGACGCTATTTTAAGAACATTTTCCCATTGGCATTTTTTTATTTGAAGTTTTATTTCTAATATTTTCAATGATAAAAATATTTATATAGTTAAAGTTAGACAGAGATTTCTGATAGTTGAAGTGATACAGATTGGCGCTTTCTCACTTCAACTATCGGAGTATTTCTATCTTAACTAATGACATTATTTATCACTGAATATTTTAAAAATGATGCTTCAAATCAAAAAATGCCAAAAGGAAAACATTTTTAGAATATCGTCAGGAATCACCTTCTTTTAAGGAAGTGCAATCATTTTGTGGTATCCTGTATTACTTGAAATCAAGTTTGTCTACTATTCTTGTCTTGCGTATGTGTAAAATAAAATTCCAAATTTACGATCTTATGTCTTACTCAAGGAAGAATACGAGTATTCAAATTGACAGATTTTTTATTATTGTAATTAGAAGGGAAACGATTTTATAAGGTCAGGGACACAGATAAGAAATCCATCCGAGACTAAGGACAGGGACTTCTTTGCAAAAAACTTGCTGTTTGAGCTATGTCCATGTGTCTTCTGCGGGACATACATGCAACCCTTTGACAGATTTTCGGGAAACTATTTTAATAGTATTCATACATTAAAAAAGCATTGACTTTTTAGATATAAATTCAAGAAATCTGACTGTATTTTTTTCAAATTTGTAGAACTATGACCTTTTGGTTAAATTTTTAAGCAAACAATTTATTGATATTTTATTGTTTAAACATTAATATTATAAATGAAACAATTATAACTGTAAAGAATATATGTTTCTAACTAAATTGAAAAAGAAAAACAAGTTTCTAAGACTGATAACTAAAAAGATAAAATTAAATACATGCATGCGTATGTTTGATATTTCAAATTTAATGTAACATACTTACGAAAATAGGAAAAATCTATCAAATTTACGACTCAAACCGGCCTTGTTTTGGTACAATATCATATTTCAATTTTATTAAAATATTTGATTTTTTAGTCAAATTAATAAAATTTATTTAATTTAATAAACAATTAAATTCTTAAAATCAAATAACTTGACTTATCTACCTACATACGTTACTAAATAGTCACATACCCATTGACAAGGTTACTCTTGAAGAAAAGCCAGATTAACAAATTCTTTACTATTTCTTAATAATGAGCTTAGTTCTTGTGATATACAGGGTGACTAGAGATAAATGCACCCCCAATTAAGTGGTAATTCCTGGCACTGAACTAAGTCGAAAAGTTCTTAGCCACATTTCAACTCGGAGCTTGATTTTCAAGATATTCAATAATAAAGATATTAATAAAATAGAGATAACGCTTCTCCATCTCACTTCTAGTATCTGTCCGTCTGTCTTACCAATAATATCTTTATTATTGAATATCTTGAAAACCAAGCTCTGGGTTGGAATGCGACAAACAACCTTACGATTTAACTTAATGCCAGGAATCACCCCTTAAATGGGGATGCCTTTATTTCCGGACACTTTGTATAATAATATAGGCACTATTCATTAGACAAATATGAAATAAATAAAAGACAAAAATGTTATCTTATTTAAATGATATGTTTATTTATGTATAACTAATAGTATTTTTATTCTGAAATATCTCAGAAACTAAGCTTCGAATCGATAAGTAGTGTAGTAATTTTTAACCTGATTTACTGTTTGAAGTACGTAAAGAGTGTACGCTTATAACACGCTAGCTAATAACCCTTTGTATTGTCCTTGAATATTGTGTTCAAATATAATCTGTCTAGATATGTAAGTTCAAAATCCAAGACTTTGAAGGACATAAAGAAATAGACCAACTTTTCACCACTGTTTAAGGAAGAATAGCAATCCTTGTTAAGGATATTCAGGAAAAAATGTTTATCTTCCCTTATCCAAATAGACTTCCTCAGATCAGTTCATTATAATGTTATAATAGTTCATTGGTTTGCTTCCATTTCGAGTCGAACCTCCAATCCTGATTTTTCTTTCTTTAACCAAGAATCCGAAAAAATATCAATTAAATCGCTTCAGAAAACACTAACGATCAGATTTATTTATTTTAACAGAAAGACATGGAATAAAATGTGTGAGGGAATTATGATTTCCCATATAATATAGGAATTTCCATATAGGAATTATTATTTTCCATATAAAAACATATTAATTTTATTAAATTTTGTTCTTACACAAAATGAAAGTGGATTAGTTTTTACTTCATACCAAACTAAGTAACTAATTCATATATTAATGTTTTTTCTAACTAATTCATGTATTAATTCTATAATTCTCTTTCCAATTCCCTTACAAGGTGTTTAGAAAATATGTACTCTCATTAAAGGGCAATTTCTGACACTAAACTGAGCCGAAAAGTCCTTAAACACCTTTTGTATAAATAAATTTTTAAATTATAAGGATTTTTCTGTACGTAATTTTATTAGCTGTTGCTCGTGAAGCAGTATGAGGTATGATATCAGATCGATGTGACATCGGGGAATAATATCGTTATACATTTAGCCCCATAAAAAACAAATTAATTTCGGATTTTGGATCAGAAAATAAGTGATTTTTTTATATAGAAATTTAATATTTATATATAATTAAGAGGGAAAAATTAATTTTTATAGTGAAACAGGTTGATTTTATCTAGAAAAACTGATAAACAAATTTTTAAGTATGCTTTATTTCCTACTAATGTAGCGTAGTAGATATCACAAAAAATATCTCAAAAACCAGAAAGATAATTAATTTTGTATATAATAATATTGTGTGTATAATTACACAGTACTATATAATTTTTATACATTATACTATATAACTATATAAAATATAGGGTGTAACAATGATATGTTCCATGAATTTAAAGGATTATAGGAGTGATTCTAAGAAGAATTCGAATTTACCAATTTTTGATTATGGCTTAATTTTCAAGATATTCCAAAATAAAGGTACTACTAGTTAGTCAGAGACACATAGATAGTTGAAATGAGACATAATAGAGTTATCTCATTTTAACCAAATGACTGTCTCTGTCTAATTAATAGTACCTTTATCGTCGAATATCTTGAAAATTAAACCTCAGATCAAAAAATAGTAAATAAAAAATTGTCTTTGTATCACTCTTTTTACAATGCTTTAAATTTATAGAATATGTTCTTGATACATTCTATATAACAAAATAACTACCTAATAACTACATAAAACTACGTAAAATTTTTTTTTTTATTTTATTTAAATATATATAATATTAATATTTATATTTGAAAAAATATTACATGTAAAAATTAATATGAATATGAATTTATAAAAGATTCAATTCGGTTAAAAAGATAGTTTGAAATTTAGCGTCTGTCCATGAATGTCACGGACACGTTCAAAATTACTAATAAACATTATCCATGAACTTTAAGGGTTGAAAAATGTAAATGGTCTAAATTTCAAAAATTGAAATATTTTTTAACAATTCTCTATTAAATATTTTAATGTACTTTAAACTATTTTTTATACAATTATCTGATTGACTTTTCTTATTTACTGCAGACTAGCATTAACAATAATCTTTCATCACTAATACAATTATTGATTAGACTCACTGTTAACTACAAAATCATAGGAGATCCGTTTCATGTTTTTGATTGTTCTACTGATTCATTAATAAACAATAATTAATTTTTTAAATTATGAAAAATTACTGACACAAATTAATGCTAAACTTATCCATAATTGTTAATGCACAAACTTATCACTTCACATCACCAGTATGCACATTTTTTCACTTCATTTATTTATTCATTTATTTATCAACAATTTATTCACTTCATAAATTAATTACTGATTAGTATCTAATATCTGATTGATAAATCGACAATGTCCATGCGCTTGAATGCATGTAAATAAACTATAACCCTGCGCAAAAGGGTCATGCACCTTTATTTTTATGCAATATTATCAAAACTCTTATTCTTTATATTACTTATAATTACGTATATACTTAAACACAGTATAAATTTACCTTTTTTATCAATATTTAGTTATTTCACCCTTAGCTTTAATAACTGCAGCGATTCTTTGAGGCACGGCACAACTAGTCTATAACATTCCTGGTCATTTATAGCGTCCCACTCTACTTTCAGAGTATTTAAAAGTGTCAGTTTTGATGATATAGTGTAACCACGTATCTTTCTCTTCAAAATAACCCATAAATACTCGATAGGGTTAAGACTGGAGGACTGTGGAGGCCAATGTAGTAATTCAATAGAATTTTCATACATCCATTTCGTCGTTATAACATGGATTTATGGTATGGTGCATTATTTTATTGAAATTTTATCTTTCGAGCATTTGTATCACCGAAAACTTCGCATATCACATATTTAAAGCAGTTTCTAGGACATGAGTTTCTAAGTCTTCACATAAAATCATTTTTCCAACACCGTAAGCTGCCATGCAGCCTCATATCATTATTCTCCCTCCCTATACCTGCTTAACAGTAGGTATTAGACACTCAGGATTGTATTCTTCACCCACTCTTTGCCTTATGTAATTTATACCAGAGGTGTTAGAAACTTTAAAATTGACTAAAATATTAAGTATTTATCTCTTAATAATTTACAATTTTTATAACATTATGTGATAGTACTAATTTTTTTTTAAATATAAAGGATATAATAAATGTACCTCAAAATTATATTTATTATACAATAAAATATTTGACGAATCTTCTATAGTCCAATTTTGATGACGTCGAACCCATTTTAACTGAAGTTTTGTTTTTTTCTGAAAGCCGTGACTTTTTTCTGGTGTTATAATCCTTGACACCAGTTTTAATTAGTCTTCTTCTTACAGTACTCGAACTTACTCCGATATTTTTTAATAAAATATAAAATATAAAATATTTTTTATAACATAGTCGCGAACTCTGGAGATTTTTTATGATTTTGTAATAATTATCACCCTAATAATCGATCCTCACGTACATCAGTTACTATTTTTCTGTCTCTTTTTGGACTATTCAGATGTGAACCAGTCTCCTTAAAGTGTTTTTAATGTATAATGTACTGTGCAACGCGAACAGTTGACTTTTTGGGCTATTTTAACTTGAGGCACTCCTTATTCAGATAAAAACTTAATTTACAAACACTGTTGCACACTCAGTTCTATTTTTCTAATCATTAGTGATTAAAGAGATATAAGGTGTTAAAAATACATGCAATAGAAAACGAAATCATCAATCTACTTCTATTATGAATACTGATGATAGAGTAATAAGTTATTACAAAACTACAAAAACCGTAATTAATGCTTTCTAATAGATTTCATATTCGCTTAAAATCTTATTTATTCGAAATTTTAAAGAGTTGTGTAAAAATGGTGATTCTAAGACGATTATTTATTTACCATTTTTTATATTATTAAATATTAAATATAATTAAATTAAATTAATATTAATATTAATATAATAAAATATATAATTTATTTTAATTATAAACAAAATAAGTGTAAGGGAAATATTTATAATAATGAGTATAATTGTCTTTTCTTTCTTTTATCTTTATCATTTTTAAAAAGATAATGATTTATATAAATTTTTAATTTTAGTTGTGATAAACCATTTCACTCCTATATAATAATTTTTTTAAATCGTGAATAGCATCAAATTATCGTCCCTTAGCATCACCACAACAATCCCCAATATTTTTCTATTATATTAATATAAGGAGAAAACATATCGGGTATTTAAGGAATGAAATACTTTTATTTGAAAAATGTTCTTTTATAACTTCTGCCGTATGGACAGTTGCATTATCTTGTTGGAATATACAGGGTGTCCGGAAAAAAAGAAGACATCTTTTGTGGGGTGGTTCCTGAGGCTATTATAAGAACTTCTTTCTCTTGGCATATTTTGATTTAAAGCTTTATTTCTGAGATATTCAATGATAAATTTGCCATTAGTTAGACAGAGACGCTTCGATAGTTAAAGTGAGATGGCGCCACTCTGTCTCGCTTCAGTTACAGGAGTGTCTCTGTCTAACTAATGGCATCTTTATCGTTGAATATCTCAAAAAAAAAGCTTTAAATCAAAAAATACCAAGACAAAAAAAGTTCTCAGAATTGCGTCAGGAAGCACGCCTCAAAATATGTCTCCTTTTTTCCGGACACCCTGTATATACAGGGTATTTCAGTGAGATACGGCCAAATTTTAAGGGGTTGTAAAGGGGATGATTCTAAGACGAATTTTCATTTACCACATTTTGATCTGAAGTTTAGTTTTTGAGATATTTAATTATAAAGGTATTATTAGTTAGACAGAGACAGATAAATAGTTGAAATAAGACAAAATGGTGTTATCTCACTTCAATCAACTGACTGTCTCTATCTAACTAATAGTACCTTTATCATTAAATATCTCAAAAACTAAGTTTCAGATCAAAATGTGGTAAAGGAAAAATCGCCTCAGAATCACTTTCTCTAGAACCCCTTAAAATTTAGTCGTACCCCACTGAAACATCCTGTATGTACATTATACATATTGCAATTGATTAAAAATAAAAAGTATTATTCTTATTGAAAGAGAAAAATGGATAGTTAAAATAAAATTAATAATTGAATTGAAAAATAGTTAAAAAGTAAATTCAAATAAAAAAAGAATTTAATATTTATATTTGAAGGAATTATAAGTAAAATATAAAAGTAATTTTACAAAAGGAAGCTACATAAAGAAAATGTAATAGTTATTAATGTTGAGAGTAAAAAAAGATTCATAAGTGAGAGATGAAATTTCGCACGAATTAGAAATGATTTCAAGTTGGGCGGGCTGCGAGCCACTTCAGAATTCCTCTCGAGGGGATTACACAATGAAATATATTTCCCAGTCTTTTTCGTGTGGAGTTGGCGTTCCTCTTCTAAATATAAGCATGATGTCAAGTTGATTTAACCTAAGGGTTACAAGTCAAAATTTTACATTAAGATAAAAATTAAATTTACTACTATACTTGCTTATTATTTTCTTCCTGTACCATTAATTATTTCTTCTCTGCTATTTTTTTAATTTTCAGTCACCTTATTTACATGTTTGCATATTATTCATTGCTAAATTGAATAATTCATTGAATTTTAAAAAATATTTTGTTACCTTTTAAAAATTTTATAATCCATTTAAATATTTATTACACAATATAGGATGTCCGAAAATAAACGCAACCTTAGCTAAGGGGTTATTCCTAATACTAAACTAAGTCGAAAAGTTCTTAACAAATTTTTAATCCGAAGCTTAATTTTTAACATATGTAATTATAATTGTTACCATTAGTTAGACAAAAATAGATATATAGTTGAAGTGAGACAGAGTGGTACTATCTCACTCGAACTATCTGTCTTTTTTTGTCTTACTCATACATTTATTATTGGATATCTTAAAAACCAAGCTCCGGATTAAAAAGTGGCTAAGGACTTTTCGATTTAGTTTAGTGTCAGGAATCATCCCTTAACTAGGGGATGCGTCTATTTCTGGACGCCCTGTATATATATACCATTAATCGTTTTTAGAAATATAAAAGTGAGTGATTATTTTTAGACATTCTATATATAAAATCACGCGCGCGCACGTGCGCGTATCTGCTGTGTAGAATAATTCCACACACTTTTTTCTAATTTTAAATGATAATCATAATAAAAGAATTTTTAAATTAAAAAATAAACCGTTAAAATTACAAAACAATTTTCCAAAATAGGTTAATAAATAAACGATTACTTGCGTATAAATAAATTAAAAAATCTAAAGTATATTTTGAGTTAACAGATATATTTCAAAAACAATATGTTCTAACAAATTTCCTTGAAAGAATATACTCTTGAAGCCAAATCAAGTAGAAAATTCCTTTGCCACTTTTTAATGTTAAATTTAGTGCCCAAAAGTTCCAGCGAAATCTTTTAATTTAGAGTTTTTCAGTGCGTGTTTTTACTATAATGATTAATCGAAATTGTACTAAACTCAAATAAAGTACTAAATATATTTAAAAAGATGTATATAATATCTAATTATAGCGCAAAGACATGTTTTAAGAGATTATAGAACAGGTTAACCTAAGAAACGATTTTTCACACTTATCATAATATTAATTAAACAGAGGCAATTAATTACTTCGAATAGGATTTGATTACGTTGTTTTACTTTAGTTATCTATGAATATCTGTTTAACTAATAAACTCAACCAAAAAGGTATTTAATACTGACAAAAATGTTCATTAAATGAATAATTTATTTATTAAAATTTCTTCAATTAGCAGTTTAATCAATTAAATGAATGAACTATGCTAAATTAATTATATTCAATATATGAATAAATAATTATTAATATCAAAATGACAATAGTTAATTTTATATAGATATTTTATTGCTTCTATATAAATCTAAATTATTAATATAACTAACGTTGTTTATTGAGCCCATAACCAATAAATATCTTTTATTCAATTAAGGAACACATTGTTCCTAAGAAAAAATTACGCTCAATATTTAAATCTATTCTGTTCCTTGGGCTTATAATATTTTATATTTTCAATTATTAAAATTTTGAATATTTTTGAAAATTCTTTGAAATTTACATACTATACATAAACATCATACATGCTTCCAATTAATAGAAAATATTTATCTTTGCTCAAAAAAAGGAGAAATAAGTATATTTTCTTTTTGTATAACTTTGTCTTTTTTTTTATAATTGATTGTATATTTCCAACAATATTCTTGATATTATTTCTATTACTTTTAATAATTGAGAAATATCTATTATTTTCTGAAATAATGTGAAATACTTTAATCATGAGAATTTAAGAGGCCAATATTTTTACAATATGCATGTTACGAATGCATTAAAAAAATTAAATGCATGTATAAATAAACAGAAAAAAATTAATCACTCCAATTTATATTAGCCCTTAAAGGGTACACCGTGGGTCAAAATAACCCATTCCAATTTTGCTTCGTAATTTTAGCCCTCTTAAAAGTCGAATTTAATACTCGTTTTATTATTATTATTATTATTATTATTATTATACTGTATTATTATATTAACATTCTCCCACAATTATAAATAGTTAATAACATTTATAAATATTTTAGGTGGGTAATATGCGTCCCCAGAATTTTATAAGCATTCTAGGTGTGTTGGGTCAATTGGACCCAGTGTTCTGTTAATATTAAAAAAATAAGGTATACCCTTCAACAATTAAGAAAGTTCTACTATATTTATAAAATAATTAGGGAGGATCTCCGATTAAAACCAGCATCTTTACCAGTTTTATATCTGAAGCTTAGTTTTCGAAATATTCAATAATACAAATGTATTATATAATATTCAAGAATATAAAAGTAGTTAAAAATAAATAGTGCTGTTATCTCTCTTCAACTATCTGTCTGTTTGTTTCTATCTAATAGTACATATATTATTGAATATCTCGAAAACTAAGCTTTAGATTAAAAAATCGCAAAAGGAAAAAGGACAAAAAGGCATGCCTTATCTTCCAAGCTGGTGTCGCCAGGTTTGAAACAGGCAAAACATTTCCTGCATCCATCCTGATGCATGAATGAATGAGAAGTTCGTTGATATCACGAAATGACTACGCTGCTTTCCATTCTTTCTCAAAGTTGTACAGCATAATATGACGAATATGAATATAATTGTCGACACGTATTTTTATAAGCTAAAAGTAGAAGAATATTTTCATTCATATATTTATAAAATATTGTGAATTTTTATTAAAATATAACATGTCAAAAAAACGCTGGATAATTATGCACCAACCTAGTAGTAATGTTTTTCATTTTATAATTAGTACGATTTCTATCTAAGAAGTACTTTATTGTTTTTTTTTAGTGGTGGGATGAATCCTAACTTTTATTGAATCCGAATCCGAATCCGAATATTAGAAGATTCTTGAATCTTTCGAATCTCGTAATTTTTATAATTTTTAAAAATATTGTATTTCAAGTATTAAATATATGGACCATTTATTTTGAAAGTGGTATAAGTCAATTTTTTGGCAAAATTGAGATATCACTTAATTTATGTTTAATTCAGTGTAAACATTTTATTTTTTTAATAAATTTATTTAATAATAAAATGGACTTACATCACTTTCAAAATAAACGGTCCATATACAGAATGTTTCAAAAGTATGGATACACCAAAATATTTTGAAAAGTGTACGTTTTAGAGAAAAATTAAGAAAAACGTGGTTTTAGTATTTTAAAGATCTATTTGATGTGGTGCTGATATTGTTTTGACCTTAAGGTGTATCAGGAAGGTCATATGAAGGTCAAGTTGATTTTTTGAAATAGATCCCCCTATTTTTTATTACATATTCTTCTAGCGTATCTTATTAGCTTTCTAAAACACTATATTGAAATATATTTTTTTAAATATTTTTTAATTTATCGTACGTACTATAAAAATGTCACTACTACCAATAGTGGTGAGTTACTTCTTAAATGAAAACACTTTAATTTTAATGAAAAATGACACACTTTATTTCAAACAACATTTGTATTATAAATGTTCAAACCGTGCACCATCAACAGTTTGAAAGTGTGCCAAACGATCATAAAAACATTGAAGCACTTTTTTAAACGTTTCTGGATTAATTAAATCAACTTCACTGAGAATTCGCTTTTTCAGATCATCCAAGTTTTGAGGTTTTGTATTGAATACTCAGTCTTTTAAATAGCCCCAAAAGAAAAAATCTAAGGGATTTAAGTCAGATGATCGAGGTGACCACTCGATCGGTCCTCTCCTTCCTATCCATCTCTCAGGAAAAGTTTCATTTAAATATTTTCGCACTTCAGAACCAAAATGTGGAGGAGCACCATCTTGCTGAAAACAAATTTCACTCAAATTTATAGAAATTTGACGAATTTCTGGAATAAGATTATTTCGAAGCATGGTAAGATACTTTGGAGCTGTTAAAGTATCTTCAATAAAGATTGGTCCTATTATGTGCATTCCAATTATTTCTGCCCACACATTAATTTTTTGTGGATGTTGAGTTTTTGATTCTCTCATCCAATGCGGATTAGAATCACTCTAATAACGACAATTATGTCTATTTACGGAACCATTTAATTGAAACGTGGCCTCGTCTGAGAAAATAATCTTATTTATTAATTGAGGATTTTCGTCAATTTTTTGCATCATAATATCACAAAATTTCATTCCACGATCAAAATCATCTGCAATTAATTCTTGAACACATTTTATTTTAAATGCATGAAATTTTTCACGCTTAAGTACTCTAGAAACAGACGCTATGCTATTATCATGTGCTTCAGCAGCTTTTCGAGTAGAAAGATGAGGATTTTCTATAAATGATTGTAATATCTCTATCGAGGAGCCTTTACTTGTCGCGACATTAGGTCTACCCAATCTTTCTTTGTCCTTAGCGCTTCCTGTTTCTTGAAAACGTTTACACGTTTTCTGAACAGTAGATGCGGAAATGCCAATTTTATTCAATCGAAATTTATTATTAAATAAACGTTGAACGTCTCTAAAAGAGCACTCACGGTCTCCATATCCACGCATCATGAAAATAGTTATTCTCTCTCTTTCGGTAAGCTCCATTTTAATTTTTAAAATGCACACCTTAATGAACAATTTACTATTTATAATAATAAACACATTATCTGATTAAATTAAAGCCTAATAGAGATACTGTAAGTACTAATTACTTTGTATAGTTCAGAAATAAAGATAAACTTTTGTTTACATTTATATTTTCAAATACTGGAAGTTTTTCTTTTTGAATAATCAGGAGACTCGGTAGAGTCTCGCGCCAAGTAGTATAGCCTTACAGTCACGTCATGTGCTACTGTACGCGAGACACCGAGTATCCTTTTCCCGAAACATTAAAAATTTTGGGTCGATTTTTTGAAGAAATTTTAACGCCAAAATATGTTTTGACACATTATGAAACATATTAACGAAAAAAAAAAAAATTTCGTATAAATGCACTAAAATGCAAAAAAAGTGCAGTTGCATAATTTTTTCAATTTTTCAATTTTTGAAAAGTGCATGTTCAGTTCCGTCGTCGTCATCGTCGTCGTCGTCGTCTCCATCTCCATCTTTTTCGCACCGCTTGAAAGCGTGCCATTAGAGACGTCAGAGCGTGACGTTATTAACACAGATGTAGCGAAATACCGTGTTCTAAGCCTATATTATGGGAAATAGTGTTGAAAATGTTATACCTTTACAATGTAAATTAATTTTTTTATTTATTATATTTATTATTCATATTATTTTAATAAATAAACTAAACATTAATAAAACTAATTAATAATTAATAAATTATTGTTTGATTTTTATAAATTAACCATTGTCATTTGCGAATAATTGTAATAATAAATGAGTAATATTATTTAATTATTAATTAATTATTATTTTTTATTTACTTTTCGTAATGCTTGAAAACGTACCATTACTGACGTCAGAGCGTGACGTCATATGGCTGTATATCGTGAAATACCTTGTTGCGAACCTAAAAAAATCGGAAATAATGTTAAAAAATATTATAAATTTTTGTTATTTATTGGTTTTCGCACCCTTTGAAAATATGCCATTTGTGACGTCAGAGCGTGACGTCATATTTTGCTATATACCGCGAAATAACGTGTTCCGAAGCTAAATTGTCGGAAGTAATGCGACAGAAAATTCTAAATTTTGATTGTTTATTAATTTTCGACCGTCTTGAAAACGTAGTATTAGTGACGTCAGAGCGTGACGTCATTTGGCTACATAACGAGAAATAACGTATTCCGACAAAAATAGTCAGAAGTAATGCGACAGAAAATTCTAAATTTTGATTGTTTATTAATTTTCGAACGTCTTGAAAACGTAGCATTAGTGTCGTCAGAGCGTGACGTCATATGGCAACATATTGCGAAGTAACGAGTTCCGAAGCTAACTTGTCTTGGAAGTAATGTGACAGAAAATTCTATGAAAATGTGTCATTTGTGACGTCACAGCGTGACGTCATAGAGCATGAAATAGCGAATTACGTGTTCCGAACCTAAATAGATGTAAATAATTTGAAAAAAATATTATAAATTTTTACTTTCGCACTCCTTGAAAATCTGCCATTAGTGACGTCAGACGGTGACGTCTAAATAGATGAAAATAATTTGAAAAAAATATAAATTTTAACTTTTCTTATCACTTGAAAACTTTTTATTAGTGACGTCACAACATGACGTCATAGAGCTTGATCTAAGGAAATACGTGATATGAACTTAAATAGTTGGAGATACTATTAAAAAATATTATAAATTTTCAACGCTAACTTACAAAAATTAGTGAAATCCCCTTAAAAAACATCCCGATGTAAAAAAATACGCCAAGTAGTTATCCCCTTCTAAAAACCCCCTTATTCAAAAAATATATATTATTTATACACCTATTTAATGAATTCTCTTAATAAAGGTCTAACAATAAAAAGAATATATTTATTTAAAATATATAGTCACTACAAAAAATACATTATTTTTCTTATCTTGTTAAAAAGTATTGAAATCATATATAGAATAAAGCCAAGTATGTAATCTTTATTTATTCTCAGCATATAGTTTATAAACAATATGCATAAAAAAGAGAAACTGCATTTGAAACGCTGATAGTTTTTAAACAAATTGCATAAAAGCTTTTTATATATAGTTTATAAACAATTTGTTTATAATTTTTATATACAGAACTTCATTTAAAAAAGCATGGCGAGCCTCCATGCTTTTTTAAATGACACACAATAATCATGTTAATTAAAAATGTCACACTTCTTATAATATATAGGAAAACGTTATAATTTCATAACTGCTACATGAAAACATCCGAAAATTCGTCGAGCGACATGCATTCGTACTTATTACATGAAAAGAAGAGAAAATTCGTTGGCAGGAATTCGTAGTTGCTACAGGAGAATAGCAGAGAAATTGTCGGCAGGATTTAAAGTAAAATCAAATGTTATTTAAAAAAGCATGGAGGCTCGCCAAGTTCTGTATAAAAAAATTATAAACAAATTGTTTATAAACTATATATAAAAAACTTTTATGCAATTTGCTTATAAACTATCTGCGTTTCAAATGCAGTTTCTCTTTTTTATGCATATTGGTTATAAACTATATGCTGAGAATAAATAAAGTTTACATACTTGGCTTTATTCTATATATGATATCAATACTTTTTAACAAGATAAGTAAAATAATGTATTTTTTGTAGTGACTACATATTTTAAATAAATATATTCTTTTTATTGTTATATACCTTTTATTAAGAGAACTCATTAAATAAGCGTATAAATAATATGTATTTTTTGAATAAGGGGGTTTTTAGAAGAGGATAACTACTTGGCGTATTTTTTTACATCGGGATGTTTTTTAGGGGGTAGAAGTATATGTAAAGTCTTATAATTCAAACAGTATTTAAAAACAGAATATTTCAATATATATATAGTGTTTTGGAAAGCCAATAAGATACGTTAGAAGAATATGTAATAAAAAATAGGGGGCTCTACTTAAAAAAATCAACTTGACCTTCATATGCCCTTCCTGATACACCTCAAAGTGAAAATAATATTAGCATCGAATAGATCTTTTAAAATACTAAAATCACGTTTTTGTTAATTTTTCCATAAAATTTTTCTATAAAACGTATAGTTTTCAAAATATTTAGCTGTATCCAGTATTATAGCTGTATTAGCAATATTTAGCTGCATTAGAAAATAGCCAAAGGGAAAAGTTCTTAGAATAGCGTCAGGAATCACTCCCTTTAAGGAAGTACGGTTATTTTGTTATACCCTATTTAATTAATATATTAATAATAATAATTTATTAATATTTAATATATAATATATACGTATTTAATTTAAATAATTATTTAATTTGAATAATTAAGTGAGATAATACCATTCTGTCTCACTTCAATCATCTATCTGTCTCTGTCTAATTAATATAATACCTGTTCGCGTCGTTTGTACAAATTAGGAATTTCAAGTTTTGCGCCATTAGACTAGGAGGGGATTGACCACTCGCTGTGCGGTAAAGTGGGGGCAAGTTCGGGAGGAATTGGGCGAAACAAAAAGGGTGACGAGCAGTTGCATGAGGAGCGCAAGGAATGTGTGCGACCAGCGGTGTATTTCTCACTCTCTTTGTACTTCAATATACGGATAATTTTGACTGCGATCCATTGTGTGAGATAAAGGAACGGACAATTAGCCTTGTAAGAGTTTCCCACCAGGTTCGTGGGTTTTCTCCCAAAATAAGGTATTTGCAAAGGGTTTTTCTCTTGCCCAGTTCGCAAGAGTTTTCCCTTCATTTTCCCAAACAAAATACAATTAATTTGCAACGGGATATTATAATTGTTTCATTTTTTTTTTACCTCCAATCTTCCTTGATCGAATTGCTATAACAGCTTGAGATCGCTGCAAATAGAGTATACGTGAACATTTTGGTCTTTCGAGCCGGATCAAGGAAGGTCGAGAGGTGAGTTTGAGATCAAGCCTATTGCTTTGATACAATTCATTAAGTACGTATACTGTTAGTAATTAAGCTTTCTTTCTCTTTGTAATATATAAGTTTTATTCATTAAGTTGCATTAAGTATATATATATATATATATATATATATATATATGTATATATTCAGTGATCTATATATAGCATGCCTATAATATTCTATTAATTTAAAAGTAAGTTCAACGGTGACTTTGAGGATAAGTCCTTTTTATGATTAGTACTAGCAAGAATGATGTAGTTATCATTCGTCTATTTGTTCAATTTCGGCTTTGTACACGCGCGTCTAGTTGGTAACCGGATGTGCTTATAAGCCGACAAAGAGCGGTCTTTTCTTTTCTTCTCCTTCACTATAGTAACCATCATGGCTCCTATTTCAACGAAAAAGTTGATAATACAACAACGAGATCGTGCTAATAATATAGCGCGTATTTTACCAGCAATTCGATCCGTCCCGGGCAACCGAATGACAAAAGCTATGATTCGCGATCGCACAGAAAAACTGCGTAAATACTGGGCGGAATTTTGTAAAAGCCACGAGGAAATTATCACTCGTGATGATATTGAAGGTGATCCATATTTGGTTGATTCCGTTTTCGCTAAAACAGAAATCGTTCGCGATGAATGCAACGACGAGCTTGAGCGTATTCATCTAGATGACCCTGTCGAGGGCTCCTCGCGTGCGAGTACCGAAGGCGAGGCAAATCAAACATTATGTCACAATGTTCATTTACCAAAAATAGATTTGCCTCATTTTTCGGGACATCATGAGGATTGGGACGCCTTCGAGAACCGTTTCACATCACTGATTCATGACAAGCCTCAGTTAACTAATGTCGTGAAACTCGAATTTCTTTTGGGATGCCTGCGTGGATAGGCCGCGGAATTTGTGAAGGATGTTAAGGTCTCTGACGCTAATTATTTGTCGACTTGGGCTGCGTTGCAGGAAAGATATTCAAATTTACGCTTACAAATTTACAATTTGACGTTAGCTCTTGTCAAGATTTCTCCGTTAAAACGGGAATCCGCAGCGGGACTTAGATCTTTAGTGGATGAAACCACTCATTGTGTAAGGATGCTACGTAATTTAGGAAGACCTGTTGATACCTGGGACGATTTATTGGTAGTTCTCGTAAGTGAACGATTGGACCCCGCTACCCGTCGATCATGGGAATCCTATTTAAACATAAGACACAGTCAAGCCGAGGCGGGACCACATGGTATACTTGCAGCACGAAAAAGACCACCTTCATTTAAGGAACTAACTGAATTCCTAGAAGGGGCTATTCAAGCAATGCGATCGGTGCAGACGGATCCTCCATCGTTCAAGGATATGCCACCTGGAAAACGCCCTCATCCTAATACTTTCAGAATACCTGTGAAATTTCACCATATTGGAACAAGGGCCAAATCGCAAAATACGAGCTCCTCGGTTGCTGCTTCCGTGAATCAAATGAAATGCCCTTTGTGTTCTAAAGAACATTATATTGGCCGTTGCGAAAGATTCAGAGCGTTGAACAGTGATGAGAGACGTGGCGTAATTAATCGTATAGGACTGTGCTTTAATTGCATGGGCCGACATCAGGTACGAAATTATATCTCGAAACGTGTCTGTAAAAAGTGCCAGGGCTCTTATCACAGTTTATTACGAGGATCCACTGGGGTTCTCATACGGGCTAGGGCACTATTGGATCAGGGTTCGGAAGTCACTTTTATATCTGAGGCAATGGTACAAAATTTGAATCTGGCTCGTCTAAAAGTTCATGTACCTATAGTTGGCGTTGGAGCAAAGCGGAATTTGACGGCACGTAACTGTGTGTCTCTTTGCTTGCGATTTGCTTGCGGAAAGTGAATTTCCTGCTTTAATTTTACCTCGTACCACTATGCAGCTTCTGTCGAGATCACTACCAATCTCTGACCTGTCTCCGTTTTTTAAAATGAAATGCGCTGACTCTCATTTTCACATACCAGGAAAAATCGACGTAATACTAGGTGTGGAAGTTTATGCTGCAGCACTTCGATCAGGATTTAAAAGATTTGAACCATATAATATCATAGGACAGAGTACGTCTTTGGGATGGATATTTTCAGGATCTGTTAATGACGACTCCCATCCTATACCGACGAAACCTGCAAGCCTTCCTCGCGCCGTAACTCACACAATCGTTGAAGATGAATTATCTGAATTACTCAGTCGATTCTGGACCCTAGAAGAGGTTCCTCCTCCTGCGTCTTCATTGAGTCCGGACGAGGAATTTTGTGAGTCACTATTTAAAGCTACAACTCTTCGTAACTCTGAAGGACGATATGTGGCGAAGATCCCAATAAAGGATGGATTTCTCTCCTCTATGGAAGAATCAAGGTCCATGGGAATGATGTCATTCCGATCTCTCATGAAGCGACTTGATCGCGATCATGGATTAGCAAAACAGTATCGCCAATTCATGAAAGAATATGAAGACCTCGGTCATATGGTCCTAATCCCGAAGGAAGAGATTCCTTCCACAAGGGTTTGGTATCTGCCGCATCATGCGGTGATTCAGAGGACTGTGTCAGGCACTAAATTGAGAGTCGTGTTTGATGCATCACGTCATACAGTTGGCAAGCATAGTTTAAATGATTTTTTTTTGCCAGGACCCAAACTGCAAGGAGATCTCTCTCCATCCTCTCAATAGCCATCCGTGATCAATTGGTTGCTTTACTACAGACCGCTGGGATAAAGTTGGATAAGTGATCGGCTAATATGCCAGAGCTATTTCCAAAAGATGATTCTGCGCCCGTTGAGAAACATAAGTTGATTGAACTGGATCATTTTGTGAAGATTTTGGGTCTTCTTTGGCATCCACTTGATGACTCGTTTGGATTCAATGTCACTGAATCGCCAATGCCAGAGAAAGATATGACGAAGCGCACAATTCTTTCCAATTTAGCAAGATTGTTCGATCCACTCGGTTGGTTAGCTCCAGTGGTAGTAAAGGCAAAAATCCTGTTGCAGGATTTATGGATCCTGAAAATAGGATGGAAGACAGCGCTGTCGTCGGAGATTACTCAGCGTTGGAATGATTACCGGAAAGATCTAGTTCATGTATCCAGTATTAAGGTAGCACGATGGTTGAGTACCTCTGATTCAGTAAGTTGTGAATTGCATGGGTTTTCCGATGCATCTATGCGTGCTTACGCTGACACTGTTTATCTGAGAAGCTGTGACTCAAATGGAAGATGGACAAGTTATCTATTGATGGCTAAGTCAAAGGTAGCGCCGGTACGAACTATAACGATTCCGAGGTTGGAATTATGTGGTGCTGTACTGCTGGTCAAACTCATCAAACATGTGAGGAAACTTGACCTGTTCAAAACCTTACCTATTATCTGCTGGTCAGACAGTCGAGATGCCTTGACATGGATTAGCAAGCACCCATCCCAGTGGAAGGTTTTTATTGCAAACCGGGTGTCATACATCCAGACTGAGCTACCTAGAGCGATTTGGAAATTTGTTCCTACACAAGATAACCCTGCGGATCTCGCTACAAGAGGGATTGACGTATTAGCTCTTAAAGAAGCTCATCTTTGGTGGCATGGACCGGAGTGGCTTAAAGGGAATGAGGATTGTTGGCCAAAGCAACCAGCAGCTACCTAAGCAGTTGTTAGCAAAATTGGAGCGTTTGTCGCAATGCCGGAACGCACTAAATTCTCACTGCTAACTAGGTATTCTACATTACCTACATTGTTAAGGATCACAGCTGTGTGTTTGCGCTTCTGGGCAAACTGTCAGAAAAAAAGGGATGGTAAACCTCTCACCACCGGATTCGTAAATGCCCCTGAATTGGAAAATGCGAAGACTCGTTTAATTTTAGCGGCACAACGTTCTGCATTTTCCGAAGAGTTATCAAGTTTTCAAATGGATAAGGCCCTAGCTCGGCACAGTCTATTACGCAAACTAAAACTTTTCATAGACCATAAGGGTGTCATCCGAGTAGGGGGACGCCTCGTACACTCGGCTCTAGCATTTCCGGCAAAACATCCACCAATTTTGTCTAAGACCTCTGAACTGAGTAAGCTTTTTATTCAGTCTGATCACTTGGCAGCCCTTCATGGAGGGCCTACCCTCACACTTACCACATTGATACAGAATGTCTGGATCATCGGTGCACCAGGACTTGTAAAGCGCCATGTTCACGCGTGTAGACGATGCTTCCGTGTCAAACCAAAGTTACACACGCAGCAAATGGGTGATTTGCCGTTGTCGAGAGTGACACCGTCCAGGCCATTTTCTATCGTTGGTTTGGATTATGCAGGCCCATTTAAAGTAAAAACCGACAAAGGTAGAGGACAACGTTCTTATAAGGGTTATATCGCATTGTTCATCTGTTTCTCGACGAAGGCAATTCACCTCGAGGCTGTAAGCGATCTAACCATCAAAACATTTTTGTTGGTGTTTCGACGGTTTGTAAGTCGAAGAGGTGAATGTAAACGTATAGTGAGCGACAATGGGACAAATTTCCAGGGCGCCGACAAAGAGTTGCGTGCGATGTTTAACGAAGCATCGCGGTTTTATGTCCATGTCTGTGCGGATCTTGCTGGACTAGGAGTTGTGTGGGAGTTTATTCCCCCGCGGGCGCCACATTTCGGAGGACTGTGGTAGGCAGGAGTGCGGTCTACAAAACATCATTTACTTCGTGTTCTTGAGGACCACCCCTTGATTTTCGAAGAATTCTCAACCATTTTGACTGAAATAGAAGCATGCCTCAATTCAAGACCGTTATGTCCACTGTCTGGTGGTATCGAGGACTTGCAGGCGCTGACCCCGGCTCACTTTCTCATGGGATGCTTCTCCGGCGTGATCCCAGAAGTCCCAGTCCCAGATGTTGCTGAAAATCGGCTATCTCGATTTCAAGTGATGTCCAGGATGCAGCAAAACTTTTGGAAGCGTTGGTCACGTGAATATTTACATCATTTACAGCAACGTCATAAGTGGAGGACTCCTGAGAAGAACTTTAGGGTGGGTCAACTCGTGGTCGTCCAAGATGAGCGGTATCTGCCTTCTAAGTGGCCTCTTGGTCAGATTACTCATGTTCATCCAGGGACTGATGGGCTAGTGCGTGTAGTTACCGTAAAAACTTCTACCTCAACTTTGAAGCGACCCATCACTCGGCTGAGTCCACTTCCAATGCCGGATGAGGCAGGAAGCCATCCTGTCATGGCGGGCGGTCCAGAACAATCATGATTTCGTCTGATCAACGAAGGCGGGCGGGATGTTCGCGTCGTTTGTACAAATGAGGAATTTCAAGTTTTGCGCCATTAGACTAGGAGGGGATTGACCACTCGCTGTGCGGTAAAGTGGGGACAAGTTCGGGAGGAATTGGGCGAAACAAAAAGGGTGACGAGCAGTTGCATGAGGAGCGCAAGGAATGTGTGTGACCAGCGGTGTATTTCTCACTCTCTTTGTACTTCAATATACGGATAATTTTGACTGCGATCCATTGTGTGAGATAAAGGAACGGACAATTAGCCTTGTAAGAGTTTCCCACCAGGTTCGTGGGTTTTCTCCCAAAATAAGGTATTTGCAAAGGGTTTTTCTCTTGCCCAGTTCGCAAGAGTTTTCCCTTCATTTTCCCAAACAAAATACAATTAATTTGCAACGGGATATTATAATTGTTTCATTTTTTTTTACCTCCAATCTTCCTTGATCGAATTGCTATAACAGCTTGAGATCGCTGCAAATAGAGTATACGTGAACAATACCTTTATCATTAAATATCTCAAAAACTAAACTTCAGATAAAAATGTGGTAGAGGAAAAATCGTTTTAGGATTAATCCCTCTATAACCCCTTAAAATTTCGAAGGGTATCATTGTTGATGAAAACGATGACTACGACGACGATGATGACGACGGAACAGAACATGCACTTTCTAAAAATTGAAAAATTAAAAAAATTTGCAACTGCATTTGTTATGCATTTTGGTGCATTAAAAAAAAACATTTTCGTTATTTAGCTTTAAAATATATAAAATTAAGTTTTGGCGTTAAAATTTCTTTAAAAAATCAACCTACAATTTTTGATGTTTCGGGGAAAGGATTAGCACATTCGTGTACATTAGCACATGACGTCACTGTAAGGTTATACTACTTAGCGCGAGACTCTATCGAGTCTCCTGATATAAAATTGTTCTCTTTCAATTATAAGTATTATAAATTAATTTGAAACATTTCCATTTACACTGCTATGATTGCTATATCGTATTTTTTTTTATTATTTAAATATTTCAAATAATAAATATATAATAAATGTAAAGTGTAAAATGATACTTAAAAAATTTCAGAATAGATGCTCACCTCAATACGTGTCTAACAAATTCCGTCAGTTTTCAAATCCTTTGGCAAGGTTTCAACCAATTAATGGTAAGTACAATGAACTATTAATTTTTGCTTTTAAATTGGAGCCCCTTATATTTTTTAATTTATTAATGAATAAATTAATTAAATATAAAAGGAAAAGCTTAAAAATAATTTAAATTAAATAATTCAAATCAATGGAGATATATTCATAGTACGTATTAGTTCCTCATTACATGTTACATTAATTGTTACATATTATTAATAGATTTAAATAATTAAATATTAGCTTGTAATAATTATTTTTATGGACTTCGTGTGTACTTCATAATTTTAATTACAGTTCTTGTATTGAATACTGTACTTTAATTTTATATTACTTATGATACACTGTTAATATTATTTTTAGTTTTATTATTTTTTGATTTAATAGTTGTCTTGTATAGTGAATACATTTAATTACAAAATCAATGAATTTTAACCAATAAAAAATAGAAAAACGATTAAAGTTCTTTACTATAATCTTAAGTAAAATTAAAAATTTAGTTAATAAAATTATCTAATGAAAATGATTCTTTTTCTATTTATTAACTTTAACTTATCTTCTTATAAAATATTGTTTAATTAAATTTTTGAAATTAAAAATAATTTTCTAATTTATTTTCAATTGAAAATACTTCATATTATTTGTATTACACAAGATATCAATGGCAACAAATGTACCCTCAGTTTAAGGAATGATTCATGATACTAAACTAAGCCGAAATGTCCTTAGCAACTTTTCAATGCGGATCTTGATTTTCAAGATATTCAATAATCGGAAACTTTGGCGGGCTCGCTCAATCGTGATTATGTCTCTTTCTCTCGTTCGAGCAGATTACTAGGTAGATGTTTAGAGCTGCATTAGTGCCCGATTATGGGTCTCAATTTTGGGTCTGCAGAGAGACACATAAGCGGAGTAAGGAACGGTTTTTTTTTACTTAATTCGAGAAGCGTATACTGAATCGAGAAGTGAAAAAAAATAAGGAAACGGGACATTTAAATAGCTATTAATTAGTAAAAATTAAAAATTTTACAATTCTAATTAAAAAATAGTTTTATAATTATTATTAATGCATTCCTTATATTCTTACGATGAAAATGAGCCTAAACACGGTAAAATTCGGATAATTTCTTATTATTCATAAAGTAATATCCGGTTATAAGATCCTACATTTTCTTCCGATTATGTCTCTTTTCGCAAAACCTAAATTTAAGATTTAAAATCGGACTATTATATATAATATAATTCATATTTTACAATTAACTTTAATTTTTTTGTCTTTAATATTTGATTTGATAATCTATTTTTTTAATTTGATTTTTAATATTTTTAGAGACAATATTTAATTGTATATAAATAAATTAATTTAAGATACTAACATATTTTTAATTTCATATTTTAAATCAAGATATTTCTCTTAATAATATTTTAATTTTTTTTTATTAATTTAAATTTAAATTTTTTATAATATAACTAATATCTAGGGGGAGAAAGGAAATAGAAAAGTCATTTTTAATGGGAAATCATAATTTTATTTTTTTTTTTTGATCTAATCCATGTGACTAGATCTTTAAACATACTTTCCATTCTTTTATTACTAAGAGTAGCTTCACTAAATCGTCCTCTTTGGTCTCCGTCTTCATTTGGTTCTGAATAGCCTCTTTCGGCTTCCTCACACATATTAACCATGCTTTAATTTCGTCTTCATCGATGTTTTGCTCCGTGAAACTTGTGTTCATTGTCTCCTACACATGTTGATCCATGTTATCCTCTTTCGTGTCTATGTGTAATTTCCCAATTAATTTTTTCCAGCTATTGCGGATATCGCTTCTTGTTACAGTGTTCCAAGCATCGTTTAATAAATTTAAATAAGACTTAATGTGGTAGTTTTTATAAAATTCACTGATTCCATCGGTAAACTTTACAATGTCTTTTAGCATTTTATGCCTGAAGGATCTTTTAAATTTTTCTATTATTCCTTGATCTATTGATTGCAAAATGGATGTAATATTTGCTGTAAGGAATGGGATTTCTATATTATTTTCTTCCAGTTTCATTGTTTCCGGTAGCTCGTGATTTTTATTAATATTATCGTCTGTTTACGATGCGTTGTAATTAAAGTTAATAACATCACTAGCTTTTTCGTAAGCTGCTGTAAGTCTGAACTTTCGACCGGAAATATTCCTTCAGTCTTTCATTATATGTTCCTCGTAGTAGTCTAGATACCACTGAATATCTGCTTATTTTTTCTTTGCAAATAAATCCCAAAGCTGCTGTACAAGTATTAAGTGTTCCGAATGATATTCCTTTCTCATATATCATTGTGAACCAGGACACTACTAAACCTATTTCAGGGCCGAAAATATTTTTCATCTTTTTTGTGGCAAAATGGGGGTGCCCCAGATCTACACAAACCCAATTCTATACAGATCGTTTGTACCTTACCGACACATATAGGGCGTTTTCCAACTAAGTGACACAAAGTAACACAAAATGACACAGTGTATTTATGTGTGTCGTCCTAAAAGAAACAACCAAAGTTAAATTTATAGTCTATGTTCGGAAAATATTTAATTAAATTTTGTGTGTCAGTTTACCTATCTTATTACTGTAATATCTATGTTCCATTAGAATTAAAATGTTTAAATATTTTTATATTAAATTTATATATATATATATTTTAATATTATATTTTGTATAAATTCATTTTATACAAAAGTGTACAAATAAATTTTATATCACAAAGGTATGTTGATTTTAATTATTATCTAGCATAATTAATAAGGATAAATTAAACACAGCTGTTACAAAATAATCCTTTTCATTAAGAATATTTACTAAATATCATTTTATTTATTAATACAATATTAAAATTAAAAAAGAAATTTATTGAGCAGTAAGTTATTCAATTACAAACAAAAATGAATGTACTTCCAAACTCTTTCAGGATGGTTTCCACATAAAATTGAAGCCGTATTCAACCTTTTTAAGTTTGATCGTTTCAAAACATATAGCCAATATACATTTCACACATTTTAATACCAACCACAATAAACGATAAAACTATTTTGTACCACACGACACAAATCAACTCAGCTATTTTTCTGTGTTCAATTGTGTCGGTTTTAGTCGCTAAGATTTATAGATGGAACACGCTTTGTATCATTTTGTGTCGACTTGTGTCTAGTAACTTGCTTGTTAGAAAACGCCCATAGTTACCGACACTGTATAATTCTATTTAATTTTCTATTAAATTAGAGAACGCGTTTATGTTATTTGAATTTAATAATTTATCTATTTAGATAATGATTCTTTTATTTATATTTAAAATTAATGCATTTCCATCTCAATTGTGAATAATTTATCTATACATTTTCCACCTTACCCTTTGAACAATGCACACGAATAATAACACACCCAACCAGGTGATAAGTACTTATAACCTAATTCTCACGTTATAATTATAGTTCAAATAATGATTTACCTAATTTTTTTTCTTTAAAAATCTCGTCTGTCAATTAGACTTATTACCAAATGAAATGAATTATTTAACTCAAAATGCATAAACGCATAAAATTAATTTGAATTATAAAATGTCATGAACCTGTCGGTAAGTACAGATTACACTCAGTTTGTGCAGAATCGGACTTGTGTACAAACGGGCATCACGCTTGCAAAATTCTGACCAATCCCTAATTGACATTATATATTGTTTCAATGTTGATTCTGAAACTGACGCCATCAACAGGTTTATGAAGATGGCGGATCAAGAGGAGAAAAAACGTGAGGTTTATTTCCATGTAGGCTAAAAGAGTGTGGCGACACCTGGCAAACAAACGGTACTACCTAGTAATCTACTCGAACAAGAAAGAGTCATAATATAAAGATATTATTTGTAAGATAATTAAGCTTCGGATCAAAAATTGAATAAGAACTTTTCGACTTGGTTTAATGTAAAAATTCATCTATTAACTGATGCACGTGAAGTTAGCCCCGCCATTTTGTATATTCGAAAATATGTTTATTATATTCATTTGTACTCAAATTTCACCATGTTGTACCGTTGGAAAAATTCAAATCGAGTGGATACTTTTTGAAAAAATAAAAAATATTGATTTTTTTACTAGCCTTGTCATTTTGGATTTTAATATTTTTTATGACTATATTAGTTTGTACTTGCTTTGTACTGCATTATACCTTTAGAAAAATTCAAATTGAACAACCGGTTTTTGAAAAAATCTAAAAAAACGATTTTGATTATGCTGTGTTTTCAGATTATTGTGCCGTTTGAAACAATCCAGTATTTTGTATAGTTTTCGAGAAAATTAGCAAGAAAAATAAAAGAAACATATTTTTGCAATAAATCCTGAAAAAGTAACTAATCAGGCTGAAATTTCATATATAAGCTTTATTTAAAAAGTACTACAAAGAGCCATAATATCATATTTGGTAACATTCGGAAAAGAGTGGTTTACCTGAAAAGGTAGAGGAAAAGACAATTTTTTTGTATTAAAATCTAGAGGAAATTTGTAGGAAATCTGAAACTTTAAAATCTAAGCTCTAATTATGGAATATTTATACCCACTCAAAAAATACACTCGACTTTTAAATGTTATAAATATCCAAATGAATTAAAAAAACTTAATAGAAATTTATTATACGGGTTTACTATATAAGCATGTAATTACTGTGTCTAAACCCAGGCGACATGTCCTTTACTATATTTTAATATAATACTTAGTTCTCGAGATATTCAATAATAAAGGTACCATTAGCTAGACAGAGACAGGACAGACAAATTATTGATGTGAAACAGAATGGTGTTATCTTATTTCAGCTATTTATGTGTCTCTGACAACCTAATAGTACTTTTAGTACTGAATGTTACGAAAACTAAGCTTTAGATTAAACAATGGTAAAGGACTTTTTGCTTCGTAAACTATCAGGAGACTCGGTAGAGTCTCGCGCCAAGTAGTATAGCCTTACAGTCACGTCATGTGCTACTGTACGCGAGACACCGAGTATCCTTTTCCCGAAACATTAAAAATTTTGGATCGATTTTTTGAAGAAATTTTAACGCCAAAATATGTTTTGACACATTATGAAACATATTAACGAAAAAAACGCGAATATACCGCGAAATAACGTGTTCCGACAAAAATAGTCAGAAGTAATGCGACAGAAAATTCTAAATTTTGATTGTTTACTAATTTTCGACCGTCTTGAAAACGTAGTATTAGTGACGTCAGAGCGTGACGTCATTTGGCTATATAACGAGAAATAACGTATTCCGACAAAAATAGTCAGAAGTAATGCGACAGAACATTCTAAATTTTGATTGTTTATTAATTTTCGAACGTCTTGAAAACGTAGCATTAGTGTCGTCAGAGCGTGACGTCATATGGCAACATATTGCGAAGTAACGAGTTCCGAAGCTAACTTGTCTTGGAAGTAATGTGACAGAAAATTCTAAATTTTTATTATTTATTAATGATTTCACGTCATTAAAACGTATCATTAGTGACGTCAGAGCGTGACGTTATATGGCGGTATATTGCGAAATCCCTTGTTCCGAACCTAAATACTTGGAAGTAATGTTAAAAAATATTATAAATTTTTGTCACTTATTACTTTTCGCACCCTTTGAAAATGTATCATTTGTGACGTCACAGTGTGACGTCATAGAGCATGAAATAGCGAATTACGTGTTCCGAACCTAAATAGATGTAAATAATTTGAAAAAAATATTATAAATTTTTACTTTCGCACTCCTTGAAAATCTGCCATTAGTGACGTCAGACGGTGACGGCATAAAGCTTGATATAATGAAATACGTTTTCTGAATCTAAATAGATGAAAATAATTTGAAAAAAATATAAATTTTAACTTTTCCTATCACTTGAAAACTTTTTATTAATGACGTCACAACATAACGTCATAGAACTTGATATAAGGAAATACGTGATATGAACTTAAATAGTTGGAGATACTATTAAAAAATATTATAAATTTTCAACGCAAACTTACAAAAATTAGTGAAATCCCCTTAAAAAACATCCCGATGTAAAAAAATACGCCAAGTAGTTATCCCCTTCTAAAAACCCCCTTATTCAAAAAATATATATTATTTATACACCTATTTAATGAATTCTCTTAATAAAGGTCTAACAATAAAAAGAATATATTTATTTAAAATATATAGTCACTACAAAAAATACATTATTTTTCTTATCTTGTTAAAAAGTATTGAAATCATATATAGAATAAAGCCAAGTATGTAATCTTTATTTATTCTCAGCATATAGTTTATAAACAATATGCATAAAAAAGAGAAACTGCATTTGAAACGCTGATAGTTTTTAAACAAATTGCATAAAAGCTTTTTATATATAGTTTATAATTTTTTTATATAGAACTTGGCGAGCCTCCATGCTTTTTTAAATGACACACAATAATTATGTTAATTAAAAATGTCTCACTCCTTATAATATATAGGAAAATGTTATAATTTCATAACTGCTATATGAAAACATTTCAAAATTCGTCGAGCGACATGCATTCGTTGGCAGGAATTCGTAGTTGCTACAGGAGAATAGCAGAGAAATTGTCGGCAGGATTTAAAGTAAAATCAAATGTTATTTAAAAAAGCATGGAGGCTCGCCAAGTTCTGTATAAAAAAATTATAAACAAATTGTTTATAAACTATATATAAAAAACTTTTATGCAATTTGTTTATAAACTATCTGCGTTTCAAATGCAGTTTCTCTTTTTTATGCATATTGTTTATAAACTATATGCTGAGAATAAATAAAGATTACATACTTGGCTTTATTCTATATATGATATCAACACTTTTTAACGAGATAAGAAAAATAATGTATTTTTTGTAGTGACTACATATTTTAAATAAATATATTCTTTTTATTGTTATACCTTTTATTAAGAGAACTCATTAAATAAGCGTATAAATAATATATATTTTTTGAATAAGGGTAGACAAATATTGTCAGCCTCGTTTCGAATCTCGTTCAAAAAACGAGACGAGACAATACAAAACTCTCGAAAATGAGACTCATGCGCATCACTGTAACTAATATAGTACGTTTATTATTAACTATCTCAAAAACTAAACTTCTGATCAAAATATTGTAAAGGAAAAATCGTCTCAGAATCACCTCTTTTACAACCCCTTAACCCATTCGAGACGGCAATTTTTTTTGAACGCGGTCCTCAGGAACAAAATTTGCACACGCGGTGTGCAATCGGTCTTATAGTCTGTGACCAATGCTCGGTTAACCCCGGAAGAAGGTGAATTTCCCGACGGTCAGAACACCGTCACAATTAATATTTATTTATAGTAAATGAATTTCCCTCACCCGTGAGGAAACCAACAACTACACAAGGGGCCCAGAGGAGGTTCTCCCAAGATTGAGGGCCAGGCACTTATCGTACAATAAAAGTCATACAATATATATGACTTCATCGCGGCTTTTATTATGTCGGATTCGATACAATACAATTTAATACTAAAAATACCACCGAAGGTGGCCGCTGGAATACAATTCTCTAATTATGTAATAATTCGCGCTGGGTGCCCGTACACCCTCTCTTAGCCTGTGCCTAGCGTCGGGGCGGACTTTACCCGGTAATCCGCTGGCGTCGGTAACGCAGAGACCGTTGAGCCTACAGCAACAACGGACTCTACGCCACTGGCGGGAAGGCCGTACAATATACCCAGGAGCTTTTCAGGCAACCTGGGCGGACGTTCCCTGGAAATAAGGACTAAGTCCCGAGCTCCACGGCCGCTGCAACGACCGGAGCACACAATCCCGTTGGCGACGCTAACCGGGCTCGGTCAAGTCCGTTGACCTTGACCGGCTCTATCACAATTTCGAACTTATTCTACTTTTGCAACTTTGGGTGCGTGGCACTCCACTTACTATTTGAAGAGTGATCCGTTAGAGATATTCCCAATCCGCTCCGGTTCCGTGTCGAATTCCGTGCTAGGTGGTACTCCGTGGGTACGCGATCCAGGTCCCATCTTATCCAGACTCCGTCCACTGTTCTTTGTCTCCCGCACCCACTCCTCTTGATCAATCAACCGCAGTCCTCAGCCGATTCCACTAAACTCCAACTCAGCGACTGTATCACTACTTAATTTTCGAATTTTCACACGACACGCGTCCGGTCGTCGCAACGATCATCAAATAACTGTACCGACCGGCTGATCGCGCGAGATCAGCAGGTACCAGCAAAGGAATTTAAACAGTTTAAATTCCCTTATGGAACGCCTCATTAGCCAGCGCTAATGTAAACAAAGTTTACAGCGATTAGCTGTGCCTGACAAACAACAGCAAACCGATCACCGAGGTGTCCTGAACCGAGTCTCAGCCGATGATACTGTTACGACCCCTACCCTATCAAAAGCCGTGGCTTATAATAATGGTAGATGAATCTTAAGTGTGGTTAAGAGTGCTTGCGCGTTTTCAGAAGAATATGGTCAACAATTTAATGCTTTACCTGTTTCCTCTAAAATAATCTTAACCGATGGCCTTTTTAGGTTGCAACTTAATGCTTTATTCCTAGGATAGGCCTAAATGCTCTATTTAACTCGTGTAATGGAAATGAGATCTGAGATGGTTTTAGTATTGAATCTGTGCACTTACCTGGTTATTAGCTGTACTAGCAATAGTGACTGGGTTTGATAACAAATGAATGAAAATGATTTTAATTTACTGACACTTATTTAATGAACTGTTCAACCTTTTGAATTGAGATACTTTTACAAGTCTAACCGAACTGACTAATTGTCTTACAAATGTTATAATATCGAAGTCTGATCTATCTGTACTACTGGTCTGTCTGAAGAAGTCTAATGAAGTCTCTGCCTGTACTGCTGAGGTCTGGTCGAAGTCTGAGGTCTGAGAGTTGGATTGTGAGAGAGCGAGTCGAGGCTGGACCTGCCTTTTTATGTTTCCCAAAAGGCCTACGTGTCGATTCCTAAATGTTTAAACATTTAGGCTCTTCCCTTTTGGTTAGATGTCTGTTTCGTATTGGTTAATGATTCTTGGGAGGGGATATTCGGCTGTTCTCCGATTTTATTACTCTGCCGACATATGCACGACCACCCGTGGAAAGTTTGCTAAGGGTATTTTATGGCTTAAGGGTCGGCACTCGATAATCCTCCAAAGGATCAGTTTTCTGAGGTTGTACTTAAAATTATCAGTATCTGGTATAAAACATTTGGGTTGCCTGCATATGTCAGCTGGTCTATGTGCCGATGCAACAACTAAGAGCGTTACAAAGACTCGCGCATGTAACAATACCATGCTAAATTCTATAGAATTTACCTCGGCTAAGATTGTAACGCATTTTTAGAAAAATGCCACGTTACAAGCCTCGGAAATCAATTGCACATACGGTGTGCAATCGGTCTCACTTGGCCTCGGAAATTTGGCCTCACTGAAACACTCTGTATATACAGGGTGACCTAATGTAAACTAAATATGGCCGATTTTTCATATGTATCGTTTGCAGAAAAAAATCGATGAATCATGCTGATTTTTATTTGGAAGGGGAAGTCTTTTTTTACATATGTTTTCAAACGTATCGAAGGAAAACTGAGGCGATCAGGAGTTTTCCAGTGCTTGCAAGTACTCGACAGGTACAGCAGTTTTTGGGTCTCACGGGATATTTTAGAAAATTTATATTGGGATATTCAATTGTAGCACGACCACATTGACAAACTTATTAAAGGGTGATGGGATGTTCAAATTCGGGATGGAAAAAGAGGTCACATTTGAGCGTTTAAAGGTAGCACTCGCAACAAAGTCGTTATTGAACCTGTACCGGAGCGGAGCAGTGCTTGTGCACACTGATGCGTCTGCACAAGGATATAGAGCAATACTCCTACAAAAAAATAGTGAATATGAGTGGACGCATCCGGTACATTATACGAGAGAGAAGATAATGGAAGATGATTGTGTCGCAAGAATTGGTTCGAGTTATACACAAAGATATTGAATACGGCCTATTATGCACTGCCTGATTATACACAGTTGAATTGCACACATATTATATACGACCATATAGTACACAGTTTTTGGGTGATAAATTATAACCTGAGTTAAAATTATAATATGAAAATTAGGTTGTAAGTAGTTATCACTTAGAGGTGTGTTTCTCCCGTATATACAGGGTGTCTGAAAAAAAAGAGACATTTTTTGAGGAGTGGTTTCTGAGGCTATTCTAAGAACTTTTTTCTCCAGTCATTTTTTGATTTAAAGCTTTATTTATACTCCGATAGTTGAAGTGAGTGGCGCCACTCTGTCTTGCTTCAACTATTGGAGTGTCTCTCTCTTACTAGTGGCATCTTTACCATTGAATATCTTGAAATTAAAGCTTTAAATCAAAAAATGCCAAGAGGAAAAGTTCTTAGAATTGCGTCAGGAACCACCCCTCAAACTATGTCTCCTTTTTTCCCGGACACCCTGTATTGGACAATGTTCAAGATGTGAAATGTATAAATAAATCACTCACGAAGAAAATATGAAAATGTATTAACTTTTTAAGCAAATGTGGGCACGCATCGTAAAAAAAGCAATAAGACAATCTATTTGTGCATATTTCGGTCGTGTACAGTTATATAAATGTACAATTTGGCTGTACACAAATAGGTCGTATTCAATTCGTCCGTGCGCAAATAGTCTGTGTACATACTAGCTCCTCATGCGTCGCTGATGATTTGGGGCGCCTACAAAAGGGTCCACTTTTCGATCACACAGACTAGGAACACTATAATAAGAGATTGGTCATAAATTAAATATATTCTGATCAGCCCGCCATTTATTATATACGTTAATGTCAAATCCTATATGTGTAATGCCACTTATTTTTATTTTAATTTAAGGAAAATAATTTGTTTCTTATTTACTTTTAGTATTGGAGAGACTAAACTTTTAGTCTCCTTAATAACTTTTAAGAATTTCCACATAAATATATGAGCGAGTGATAATTAATAAAACCGACGTAAGTGGGCACTTCATTGTTTGGCCACGGCTTTTTCTGAGCTAAATCGTAGTGCAAGGGGTTAGTGCAATATAAAATAGTAATGCAATTGTATGTTGGTTTTATACAATTTTACGAATTGGTAGGCTTTACTCAAAAAGCTTCCTAAATCCTATAGAAATAGTTGAGCAATTTTGACAAAGCATTATTAGGGGTAATAGCAAGAGTATTTGCATGGTATACAGATTAAAAACCTTATCTTGATCGCAGCTATAAATTTCTTAATGGAAATTCTTCGCTTTTATCAGTTTCATTTTAACAACTGGATATTTGTCATTATGTTAATAACATTTATCGCTAGAAAGCATTACAGAATTTATCCAATCCTCATGTAGGAAAATTTTATAAAATTATATTTAGTCAAATTGACCATGAAACAGACTTCTCATTTAAAAGATATTTTATGGTCAATTATTATTTTATCTAATAGTAATTTTTATGAAGACACGAAAGAAGATTGTAAATCCCTAATAGAAGATTTATATATTGTTCTAAAATATTAAATAAAAAACTTACAAGAACCTGAACATTCGTATAACGGAATGTAATTATGATTTTTCGAATTATATTGCCTTTTAAAGAAATACAAAACGCTAATAATTTAATCTTAATGTTGATACATTAAATCTTTCTTCGGTCGATTAACACTGACACCTGCTAATGTTTAATCATTTATTCCACAAAATAATGATACTTGTAACAAAGGCTTAATTTTTCTAAACAACTTTATTAAAACAAAATCATACTTTATATAAAAAACGAGCAGAAGTTTCACAAAAAATTGAACAATTGGAAATAGTTCAAACAGAAAGTATTATAACTATAAATTGTACTTCTAACATATCAAATTTGTGTGCATACTTTTTTCCACAAAATTCAAATTAACAAAAAACTAAAAAGTGAAAATATATCTATTCAGTATAGTAAAATTCTTTTATAGATTGTACAGATTTTGGTATGCCATTTATGTATTTATACGGAGATATAAATTAAATAATGACTAAACAAACTAATAAATTTCTATTAATTCTTTATTAATTCCGTTCGATATTTATAATATTTAGAAGTCGAGTATTCTTTTTGAGTGGGTAGGTTCTTGGGTGCAAACAAAGGAATACTAGATTAAAATGACTACCTTTGACTACTTATTTATATTCCATAATTAGAGTTTAAATTAAAAATTTCAAGTTTGCTAAAAACTTTCTCTAAATTTTAATCCAAAAAAATTTGTTTTTTTCCTTTACCTTTTCAGGTAAACCACTCTTTTCCGATTATTACCAACCATGATATTATGACATTTTCTAGTACTCTTCAAATAAAGCTTACATGAAATTTCAGCCTGCTTAATTACTTTTTTCAGGATTTATTGCAAAAATATGCTTATGTTTTTTTTATTTTTCTTGCTAATTTTCTCGAAGACTATACAAAATACTGGGTTTTTTCAAACGGCACAATAATCTGAGAGCTGAGCACGACATGGTGAAATTTAAGAGCAAATGAGTACAATAAGTAAATTGTCCAATACCCAAAATGGTGAAGCCAACTACATATACATTCTTAACTGGAAGTGTGTTTATTTCTGAATTCTCTGTATACAGGGTGCCCAGAAATAAAGGAGACATTTTGTAAGGTGTGGTTCCTGAGGCTATTCTAAGAACCTTTTTTAGTATTTTTTGATTTGAAGCTTCATTTTCGAGATATTGAACAAAAAAGATGCCACTAGTTAGAGACACTCCGATAGTTGAAATGAAATGGCGTCACTCTGTTTCACTTCAATTACCGAAGTACCTCTGTCTAACTAATGGTTTCTTTATCATTGAATATCTCGAAAATGAAGCTTCAATTCAAAAAATGCCAAGAGGAAAAAGTTCTTAGAATAGTGTCAAGAATCATCCTTCAAAAAAGTCTCTTTTTTTCGGAGACACTGTATAATAAATATGTGCGGTCACTATTTAAGTTTTGTAATATTGTTCTGGAATATGATTTTTATTCAAATAGGTAGACAATTAATTTTGATTTAACAACTAAATATTTCAAGATATGAGAAAAGTGTCTTGAGAATTTAATCATATGGTGAACTAAATAAATAATTTTACTATTATGTTAATTTAACTTGCATATTAATCTGCATTAAGCCGTAAATAGTAATAGTTTTGTAGAAATAAAAGAGATCTCTGATTTTTTAATAAATAATTATAATCTTAGTTACATACTTTATGAAACAGCGAAGATCACTCTTGGAGTCTCTAACTTCCTAACTGTCTAATAAAAAGAGATTGTAAAATTGTGTTAAAAATCACCCCCTCAAAGAAAGTGCAATTGTTTTATAGCACTTTGTATATGTCAAAGATATATAAATTAGTATAAATATAAGGTTTGTATTTAAATATCAATAAAGTTTTGCGAAAATATTATTGAATATGAATATTAAATAATTTTATAATATATTGGTATAAAAAAGACATATTGTAAACTTTAAAAATATTACAAATTTAATAATGATATATTTTTTTTACAAAAAATAAATAGTTTTAATTATTTAAAAATTGTTAGTAGTTAACAACAAATATTTTAGTTTAATTAAAATAGCAAAATCTTAATAATAATTATTATTTTTTGTTTTAGGATATGAACAAATCGAGACAATAGCATCCCAAAACAATGGAAACAGCTTAGATTGTTTAAGTATGATCGTACAGAGTATCAATGGACCACCACAAATATCAATCAATAGTCATTATTCATCGCATCACTGAAACTATATGCAGTATTAAAATAATTATACAAAAATTGTCAAGAATTATTACCGAAAATAACACTCAATTGTAATTGTCAATTGATTTATATTCCTTGAAATAATAAAAATAATAGTTTGAACAATAAATTACAGAGTTCAAATTTAGTTTTAGTAGGATGTAAGTTTAATTTAAATATACAGGGTGAGTGTTGTAAGATAATCGCAAATCCATTAAGGGAGTAATTTCTAACAGAATGATAAAAACCTTTTTCAATATGACATTTTGTAAGTTAGGACTTTAATTTCTAATTATTAGTGATCTGATGTATGCAATGTGATTAGCTCTCAATCATAGATTGGTATTAGCTGTAATTTTCACACATTGTACTAAGCGCAAAAAGTATTATGTTGTCCGGAGAAACTTAATTACTCTATCCTTTATTAAAAATTTTTAGAATAATATTCACATAGTCATTAACAATTTGTTGATATATAATTATTTCATTAAAAAAATCTCAAGACCGTTTTTATTGCACAATTAGCATAGTCCTGTAAAAATGTTTATTTTTTCAGTTAAATATCTGTAATTTTAGTTATTTTAAAAGAAACATAACTAAATTATAATCATTTAAAAATTATAAAAAGTATCTTTTACTATAAAATATCAAACAATTATTTTTTAGAATTTAGCCAGCTTGCGAACGAATATCAAAAATTACACAAAAATCATAAATAATTTAAAATCGAGGCCTTAACTTACAAAGTGTTAAAGAAAAACATTTTTAGAATTGTGTTAGAAATCATCCCTTTCAAGAAAGTGCGATCGTTGTGTAAAATCCTGTATATTATTTAATATTTGTATTTAATTTATAAATTTAATTATTATTTTTTATGAAACATTATTTATTATATAGTATGATTAAAAAACTTTAAGAAAGTAAAAGCCAATAGAAAATACATAAAAAATTAATTATTTTTACGAAAAATGAGAAATCTGAGAAATAACAAAAAGGAAATTTGTTTCCTTTTTTTAATAATGTAAAGGATGCCGTATTATAATCCTTCATGTATACTCTCTCTTTCTTCTATATAATTATTTTAATAACCCATAATGGTTAATGAATCCACATCTTTTAAAAAAGTAATTAATATTTTATGTACTTGGTTTTTATTTTTATAATATTTTTCTTTTGCCAGATTTTTCTATTTTTTCAAATATGTTTGATAAATAATTATATAAAATTTTATAATACGCTGTATATATACAAGGTGTAACAATGATCCCCTTCGAAATTTTAAGAAATTGTAGAAGGGATGATTCTAAAACAATTTTTCATTTACCACTTTTTTATTACAGGCTTAGTTTCCAAAATATTCAATGACAAAGATGCTATTAGTTAGACAGAGACAGTCAACTAGTTAAAATGAGATAAAATCACTCTTTCTTACTTCAACCTACGATCCTCTCTGTCTAGCTAATAGCATATTTATCAGTGAATATTTTTAAAACTAAGCTTTAGATTAAAAAATAGTAAATAAAAAATCATCTTAGAATTACCTCTCCTACAACCTCTTAAAATTTAAAAGGGGATCATTGTTACCTCGTGTATACAAGGTGTCTAGAAATAAAGGAGACATTTTGTGAGAGGTGGTTCTTGAGACTATTCTAAGAACTTTTTTCTCTTGGCATTTTTTAATTTGAAGCTTCATTTTTGAGATATTTAACGATAAAGATACCAATAGGGAGACAGAGACACTGCGATAGTTGAAGTGAGATGACGCCACTCTGTCTCGCTTCAGCTATTGGAGAGTCTGTCTAACTAATGGCATTTTTATCATTGAATATCTTTAAAATAACACTTTAAATAAAAAAATGCCAAAAGAAAAAGTTCTTAGAATTATGTCAGGAATTATCCCTCAAAAAATGTCTTCTTTTTTTCCGGACGCCCTGTATATAAGGTGTTTATACAATATGGCGCGTTATGGCACAGAAGTGTGTTGCAAAATTGTCGTACTTCCTGTAAAGGGGATTCTCTTGCTTGTAAATTATGACGAAAAGTCCTTTAAAATTTTTCAATGCGGAGTTCAATTTTTGATATTTAATTCTAAAGATGCTATTAATTAGATGGAGACAAACCAAAAGTTACAAAGAGATAAACAAAAGTCAGAATGGTGCTATCTCACTATAAGGGTATATAAGGGTGATCCTTGACGTTATTCTAAGAACTTTTTCCTCTATGCATTTTTTGATATTCAACTTAATTTTCAAGATTTTCAACGCTAATGGTGCCATTAGTTAGACAGAAACACTTTAATAGTTTAAATGAAGTGGCGTCACTCTGTTTCACTTCAATTACCGAAGTGTCTCTGCCTAACTAATGGCATCTTTATCATTGATTATCTGGAAAATAAAGCTTTAAATCGAATAATGCCAAGAGGAAAAAGTTCTTAGAATAGCTTCAGGAACCACCCCCTTTAAAGAAGTGCGATCGTTTTGTAACACCCTATATACATGGTGTTTCGATGAAGTACGGTAAACTTTAACCAGTTAGCTGTGATGGATAATTATACTCGTCATAGAGAAATGGCAATGTTTTGGTATTATGATGAATATACTCGTCATGTGTAAAAAGTAATTACCCCCCCCCCCACTTTTATTAAGTTAAGTAAATAAAAATTCCTAAAAAAATTACTAATTTCATAAATATAAAACAGTCATTTAATTATAGCTTAATTCAATATAATAACATGTACATGTACTCTGTCTTTATATACACCCTGTATAAAGTAAAAATTTAGGTATACACTTTATAAAGAGTTCGCCACAATTAATTGGTTAAGGAGTTGTAAAGGGGATAGATTCTAAGAGGACTATTCATATACCATATTTTAATCTGAAGTTTAAGACAGAGAAAATCAGTTGATTAAAATGAAATAAAGCTACTCTATCTTAATTTAATGATCTCTTTTTAACTTTTATTAATAGTACTTTTATTATTAAGTATCTCGAGAACTAAACTTCAGATCAAAATATGGTACATGACAAATCCTCTTAGAAACACTTTCTCTATAACCCATTAAAGTTTGGCATAGGGTCCTTATGTTTAAGGGGTGATTCCTGACGTTATTCCAAGAATTATTGTATCTTAGCAGTTTTTGATTTTAAACTTCATTTTCAAGATATTCAACGCTAAAGATGCCATTAGTTAGACACATACTCCAATAGTTAAAATGAAGTGGCGTCACTCTGTCCCACTTCGGTTAATAGAGTGTTTTTGTTTTACTAATGGTATGTCTATTGTTGAATATTTTTAAAATGAAACTTCAAATCAAAAAATACCAAGAGGAACAAATTTTTAAAATGGCATAGGAATCATTCCTCAATAATATCCGCTTTTTTCCCGAATAGCCTGTATATTGTGTACACAGAATATTGTAAAATTACAGCACTTCTTTTAACCCTTTCAGGGATACTTTTTCCTAGTGAACAATTTTTGAAAATCACATGCCATATAATAATTTTCAGGATCGCTGATTACAATTTTGAAATTTGAATTACAAAATTCAAAATAGCACATACAATATGGCTACTAATTTAGGTTTTTATGATTTATTTTTAATAATTTATTTATTAAGTGTTTTTGGCAGCTGATATTACTTTGAGTGAGCCCAGTGAGGACGACGTACATCAGTGTTAATGTAGCCTCTTGTTCTATTGTTTAAATTATAAATATTCATCTATACATCAAACTTCAGCCTTTATGAATAAACCCTACATTAATAAGTCATCAGTAATAATTTGTAAAACAAACTACACACTTTAAATACCTTAGAGTCTAAAAAGTAATTCATGTGCATTATAACTGTAAAGTTAATTGGATAAATAGAAAAATTTAAAATGTAAGAGGTTGGACATAAACGTCCCATCGCCCTTGAAATGGTTGAAACGGCAATCAAATATTACATAAAATCAAGATAATAAGTCCTATATCATTTTCCAATTTGAAGTTTAGTTTATAAGCTATTTAATAATACAAATTCAATTAATTAGACAGAAACAGACAAATATTTGAAGAAAAACAAACAAAAATCAGAATGGTGTTATCTGTCTTTTTGATATTTATATGGTGTTATCTATGAATGGCTTCTCTTTCTTTAATTAAAAGTATCTTTAGTTTTTAATATCTTGTAAATTAAGCTTTTGATTGAAATGTAGTACAAAAATTTTGAATTCGATTTACTCTCAAGAATTTATTCTTCAAAAGAAGTATGGCAACACTCTGTATATACAGGGTGTAACATTGACATATTCCATAAATTTAAGGGATTGTAGAGGGAGTGATTGTAAACTAATTTTTCATTTACCACTTTTTGATCAGAGGTTTAATTTTCAAGATATTCTATGATAAAGATATTATTAGTTAGACAGAGACAGATAGATAGTTGAAGTGAGACATAGTGGCATTATTTTACTTCAACCAATTGATTGTCTCTGTCTAACTAATAGTACCTTTATAGTTGAATATCTTGAAAATTAAGCCTCTGATCAAAAAGTAGTAAAGGAAAATTCGTTTTAGAATCGCCCCCTCTATAACCCCTTAAATTTATGGAATATGTCAATATTACACCCTGTATACAATTACATTATTTTAATACATCATTATTATTATTATATAATTTAACACAACAAAGTATATACATATAGTTTTAATTTGTATTAGTCTATGCAGGTAACCCCCATATGACACGGGAGTTACGTTTCAAAAAATGATCGTGTTATGCGAATCCGATTATGTTCCAAAAATTAAAAAACATTATTATATTTTCATAATTAAGATAAATATCTTTATTAAAATTTTCTTAAGAAGTAATACATATTAATATGAATTAAACAATGTTTTCTTCGTCATTACTAAGCACTATTAACTGCGGGCATTTTCTTTTTGGCAAGATATTCTCTAAGCATTTTTCTGCATTATCTTCAGATCTATCCTCTACCTTTTGCAAAAAATCTATTATTTTAGATTGCATGGTTTTAGTTATAAGATCTTTATAAATTTCCTTATGTGGTGCTAACAAGGAGAGGCTCAGGGTAAGAGGAAACGGATTTTTATGAGATTTATTGCAGACCGTCATTTGGGTCCAAAACTAACTTCTGTAAAATATTTCAGGTCAACACTCAATATTTTTTAAGTTAATTAACAATTTAATTATGACAACCGATCGATTCAAAAACGGAAGGAATCGATATTGGACAAAAAATGGAATATTTTTTCTTTCGCAACGAAAAAACGAGTGAACAAACTTATAATTTCAAAATTATTATTGATTTTTTATTTTCGGTATTTCTCCTTATAAGCGCCAGCGACAACACTTCAATTCAAGTGCTCTGGTGCAGGCGTTAGGAAGGCCGGCTGTGATGCGTTTTTTTTTTTTTTTTCCAGGTGAGGGGAATCTGACTTCAAGACACCCCTGGTTGAACTTCCCCGCGAACAAGCGCCTCCTAACAGGACCCAGCCACATTGAGAAGAGAGCCGGACACCCCCCTCAGGTAAGTGCCCCACCCACCCCCCAACGCGAACAGGACCCCACAAGAACCCACCCCGTCCTCGCGGCCGCCCCCCCAGGGGTAGTGTGGAGTTCGATCCACTATACCCCTCACCAAGAGAGTCTTATTGAGACGTTTCCAGGAATCGCCTAATGCATGCTTTTGGAAACGCCTCTGCCCTCTAGATATGACCTCTTGGCCCCTGACAGGATCAGTTGGTGAACACGGAACAAACCTGTGTGAATCTATTAAGGTTTACTACCTGTAACTAAAGTTCCCAGAATAACCCCAAAGAAATACCCCAGAATTTACCGGGAAGAATTGATCAATGACAGTAGACCTTCTATATATTTGCACTTTAGCGTTCCAAAAGTTGGTTTTGACAGGTGTCAACAAAGTTATGAATTAGGGAAGACATTAGAGATATTAGAGATATTTCGACATATTTATAATGAAATGTATCTGTTTGTCCTAAAGAAATGAAAAGAAATGGAGAGAAAAATTTGTTTTTTACTCAATTTATCGATAGTTAGTGATCAATGGCGGAGGGAGTAACAGTCGAGTATGTTCTAAAAATAGGGCTATTTACAATTGTATATATAATATTTACAGGAAAGTTTGAGACTTAATGGGAAATGCTGTGGAAATAATTGCATAGATCACGTGCAAAGTTGCGGAAAATTGCCCAGTTAACCTCTAAATTTAGAAGGTTTAAAATGTTTTCTGGAGAGAACGGACCTTTGAATTCACACACACACACAGCAATGTATTTCCTACGTATATTTACTATAGTTTCGTCGTTGCAATGGAAACAGATGTACACTGACCGGCAATGAACGAGTCTAGCATAAAGCAGGCTGGACAAATTTTCGCTCTCTCTTGCACGTGACATCAAAATGCTTTTTGGCAGGGTGGTAGGAGAAGCGCCATGTCAATGTGTGTGTATCAAGTATAGGCCAGTGTATGGCAATACATTATATTATGCCTATAGGTTGACTGGCGGGGGCAAAGGAGAACGTGGTGGGAGGTGTTTCGATTCCTCATCCTCGTCTTACGCACGCTAAATGATAAGGATAGCTTTATATGGGACGAAAAATCTGTGGACAAAACTCGAGTCCCTATCGGCGTCCTTGTTTGGCAGCCGCCTTAGCATACTCTCTAACTTATTAAACTTACCTTTTCTATCTAAGGAGCGCGCGCAACGCTAGGCCGCTCTTTGACACTTCCAACTTCTGCGTCGCACTCTCACCTGTCTTTTCTACTTAATGTTATAGGAATCATCTTTTTTCAGGGAAAATAAATTATTACTATTATAATTTTATAATTTATTTTTATTCAAATATTTTTAGAGGCAGAGGCAGTTCCTAGTATAATAAATATAGGGTTCTTAAAAGAACCGATTTCTACATACTTTTTTTACATCTTTTTCTTTTCTTTAAATCTCAAATATTTTTCATTATTAATTAAAATAAATTTTTACAGGTTCAGTTCTTTTCAGAAGCACACAACTTAATTAAAAAGAAAATATGTAAAGGAATCGGTTCTTTTAAGAACCCTATATTTATTATACAAGGAACTGCCTCTGCCTCTAAAAATATTTGAATAAATATAAATTATAAAATTATTATAGTAATAATTTATTTTCCCTGCAAAAAGATCATTCCTATAACATTAAGTAGAAAAGACAGGTGAGAGTGCGACACATAAGTTGGAAGTGTGTGAAGTATAGAATTTAAAAAATTCAATAAAAAGAAGTTCTTACTACAATGCAATAGTTTCCCAATGATTAAGAATGTATTGATTGCCGAAAGACAGAAGAGATTCCTAAAGTTCATTTGACTTTAGTCTCCAATTGCATAGATCAATCACCACACGTGCCTCGAAAATTCATTTTTATCAGAAACGTATTTCTTAATACTTCCTGAACATCGGTAATTGGGAACATACAGGAAGTAAATTGCATTGTTAACTGCTCATGGCAACCAGAAAATAGGGCATTAACGTCACGCATTTCACCATCTAGAATGCAAGCTCAGCGGACCCTCTTCATGGTCCGATATCTTTGCTTAAAAGAGGTAGTATCAAAACTTTATATTCAGTATTCACTTGACTTGAGAGATTAATAATTAACGTATTGAATTGTTCCGTGATTTACTACGGCATCAATAACGTAAATTCTCAGATTCGACTTGCACTTGTCGCTTGAAGATTATTCCTCTTTAATAGGAAATCTTCTAGAACCAAAATACTAGATTATCGTCAGCCGGTTATTAGTGCATAACGACGTGAGAACGGATAATACTAGATTTCGTGAATCCTAGTGATACTCCTCTTTTACATAGATTCGTTTAAAATATAACATCTTTGTGAAGAGTCATTCTTGTGTATTAGTGAGTGCGTAACCAGTATTCAGCAGAAATACTACACCTCCACGAATCACTTCGCTACCGTCCTGGTTGCTACATCTAAAGGTTATCTTTTAATTATTATTTATCGATAAATTCTGTATTGAATTCAGAATTTACACATCCCTCTCCTTGAAAATTAACTGTTTCGGGGAATTGTTTAATAAAGATAACTTTAGTCGTATATCGGATATCTCCGAGGTTACTTAAAGAATTGTTATAATTATTTATGAGAATTGTAATTGTTTCGAGATTGTAATAAACTATTATAATTCATTCTTAATTTATTCTTAGTCATTTTACCTAAAAATCAGATAAGGTACGCTTAGCGTTTTGACCAAAGGAAAAGCCCACCTCAGCAGTAATTCTAGCCGCTCGGAATTATTGTTGAAATTGAACGCGTCTTTAACTCCCAAGTTTCGGCCTCTATTCAAAATTGACCTAATTCCCCAATATCATTCTAAAGATTCGTTCAGAACATTTATTGACATCTATTCTCCGATATCTCCATTCCTATTGACAAGGATCATATTTAAGGATTATAGATTTAAATAAATAAACAACCGTACACGCTCCGCAGTACGTAACAAGTGTCAAAGAGCGGCCTAGCGTTGCGCGCGCTCCTTAGATAGAAAAGGTAAGTTTAATAAGTTAGAGAGTATGCTAAAGCGGCTGCCAAATAAGGACGCCGATACGGACTCGACTTTTGTCCGCAGAAATTTTGTCCATATAAAGCTATCCTTCTTATTTAGCGTGCGTAAGACGAGGATGAGGAATCGAAACACCTCCCACCACGTTTTCCTTTGCCCCCGCCAGTCAACCTATAGGCATAATATAATGTATTGCCATATACTGGCCTATACTTTATACACACACATTGACATCGCGCTTCTCCTACCACCCTGCCAACAAGCATTTTGACGTCACGTGCAAGAGAGAGCGAAAATTTGTCCAGCCTGCTTTATGCTATACTCGATGCCTAACAGGGACTCGTTCATTGCCGGTTAGTGTACTTATTTACAAAAGTGAGCATTTGAACTAGTATGAAAACAGTATTCAAAATGCCATACCTGTGCATCTTAGAAGTTACATGAACAAATATAAGTCAATTTGCAATTGCGTTTCAACATAAATTTTTATATACCAACTAATAAACAGTCAAAAGAAAAATATATATAATGATTATAATTATTTATTTTATAAGTATAAGATATGTGAATTTTTATGCAAAATGCAGACTTAGTGTGAAATACTTGTTTGAAAGTATTACATCGCTCTTATACAGATGTGTTGATTATATGGTGAAGAGGCATATACATCTACCTTACTAGATGCAATATTGCTACTATAGCGATGCATTCTCTGTAGTCTGATCCATTTATTTTTTATATTTTTCAAACGTAATGTCAAGTGGACGTCGCATTTTCTCGTCCAAATATCGCTTGTGTGTTGACACAATAACGCTTAAAGAAAATATTTACAAATTTTATTAAATATATAAAAAATAATCTTTAAATAACGTTTAAAGTTTGCACTAAGTTTAAATTAATGTCAATTACTACAATGTAAATATTCTAAAATTAATAAGCTTTTTTTAAAGACAAAATATACTACTTATTTATATAATTTTTCTTTTTAAACTTCTTAATTATTTTTATTTTCTAATATCTTTTAATGTGATTTTTTAAGTGATTTTGATAAATAATAATAATAAAGTAAATTTTGATAAAAGTTTTATCTTATATTTGTCGAAATGTACTTAAAGATTACTTGCATTCATATTGCATTCTATTTTAAATAATTTTAAGTTTATAAATCAACACAATTGTCAAAATTATTTGTTAAATAAAATTCAGTCTTATATAAATTTTTGTGATCATTCAAAAAATATTTATAATCTTTTATAAAAAATTTTTTTAATTATTTCTTTCCGATCAGCTGGTACTAAAGCCAAGGGAGTTTTGCCTTGACGATTTTGAATATTGGTTTGTCCACCCGCATGAAGTAAAATTAAATAAATTTCTTTCTGTTTTTCTAAACTAATATTTTTGGATGTAACTGCTGCCACATGTAGTGGTGTATTACAGTTATAATTAGGTACATTTACTGCTTCAGTATCCGATTTAGATAAAAGTACCTAATAAGGAATTAATTAATTAAAACAAATATGAATGTATTAAAATGATAATAATAATAATAATATATATGCATGTGATATACAAAACACGGGTTAGAATAAATACATACTTTTATAAGCGCAGGATCGCTGCTTAATGAAACAGCCATATGAAGTGCAGTATCACCACATTTAGTTTCTTTTATTTTTATATCAGCTCCATTGTTTAGAAGAAGGCTTACTGTATTTATGGATTTAATGCCTTTAGTATTAGGATTATGCGCTTCTACCGCTACATGAAGTGCAGTTCTTCCTTTAAAAGTTAACATCCGTTAGATTAAACTAGAAAAAGTCGAAAAATAAGGAAATAATACTTTAGCATCATAACTTACCGTCATAATTCCTTTTAGATAAATCAAAAACAGCATTCCCTTGTGCAGTTTTTAAAGATAGAAGTTCTGCTAAAACTTCATGATGAGAATCTCCTCTCGCTGCTACAGAATGTATTAATGTATCACCCTAAAATAACATAAACATAATTCTTTATATACAAGGTGTAATAATGATCTTGTTAAATTTAAAGGTGTTATAGAGACGGAGGGGGTTCTATGATGATTTTTAATTCACCATTTTTCGAATTGAAATACTTAGTTTTAAAAATATTAAACAATAGAAATATTACTAACTAAACAGAGACAGTCAGCCAGTTAAAGCGAGATGAATAACACTGTTTCTTACTTCCACCAACTGATTATCTCTGGCTAATTAATAACATTTTTGTCAATGAATATTTTGTAAACCAAGTCGCAAAATAAAAAGTGATAAATAAAAGATCGTCTTAGAATCACCCCCTCTATAATCTCCTTAAATTTCGAAGGAGATGAATGTTGCACCCTGTATGTTAAAACTAAACTATATAATATTAAAATATAATTTAAATAAATTTTCAATATTTACTCGAGTATGATAAAGCTTTTGATTAATATCTATTCCTTTCTGTAGCATTGCAGCAGCTAGATATCCAGTGATATAAGCCATTTGCGGACAGTTCATTGCTGTAAGATATAAAGCATCTTCTCCTCTGTTATTTGTCATAGATAAAGCCCCTCTGATCGTACCAAGTCTTTCTACTAATGGTACTAGGTAAGCCTTTTTCTTTGACAATTCTTCTGAATTACCCACCAAGCACATTAACATTCTGAAAAAAATATTATTTAATATTAATACAGGTTGTAAAAATGATCCCCTTCTAAATTTTAAAAAATTGTAGAGTGAGTGATTCTAAGACGATTTTTCATTTACCACATTTTAATTTGAAGCTTAGTTTTTGAAATATTTAATGATAAAGATACTATTAGTTAGACCGAGATAGATATCTATCTATCTCTATCTATCTATAGATATCTATAGATAGTTGAAGTGAGACAGAATGGTGTTATCTCACTTCAACCAATTGACTGTCTCTGTCTAACTAATATAGTACCTTTATTATTAAATATCTCAAAAACTAAACTTTAGATTAAAATGTGGTAAATGAAAAATTATCTTAGAATTACTTCCTCTTCAACCTCTTAAAATTTTAATGGGGATCATTATTACACTCCGTATATATCGGGTGTAACACCTGGAAGATGAAGATGAATTTTGTTGAACAGTCTTGTACAACTTTTGCCGAAAATGCATAATTACTGAATTAGTATAATTTAGAATAATTAGAATTTTAATTAGAATTTTACTGAATTAGAATAATTTTTAGTCACCTGTTAATCCAAGTTAATCATTAAAGTAAAAATCTTATCACGCATGTGTTTCATCAATAATTATTCTATCATATTCGTGTTTGGCCTTATTTTTATCACAAAGATGCCAGAAATTTATTAAAATTAAAAATTATGAGTGAGTCACTGACGCTCAAGTTACTACCATCAAAAAAATGTCAAAGAGCGCTCAAGACTACCGCTTTTCAATAGACCAAGTCAATGGGTGAGAAAGAGGTGGGGAAGCCACGCCTGTTCATATGCCCATTTTGAAAGAAATTGCCATCGCTGCTTAAATAAGTTCCGAGATTGGTCTATACCAATTAATATTAAATTTGCAATAACTCAGTAATTATGCATTTTCGGCAAAAGTTGTGCAGGGATTTTCAGTTTAATTCACCCTCATCTTTCAGTTGTGTAAAGGATTACTATTGATTCAGTTACACTTTGTATATGTTAAATTATAAATAAAAAATTTTATATTAAAATTAACTAACGTATCTCCGTCAACATCTCCTTTAGCCAATTCTTCTACAGGTTTTTTTAAGAGTCTTATCATTGCTTTCTCTACATCTTTTGGACTTAACTCTTCCTTCAACTTATCGCTTGCAGGAATAGCAGGTAAATTTAAAGAGGGCCATGGCACTATAATTCGTTCTGTGTTCCTACAAAATTTTTTATATGTATCTCTGTTTTTCACATTCTTATTTTATTAATTTCATGCCGGTTAAATGTTTTCACAATTTCTATATTTTTAATTTAAAATAAAATATGAAATGAGGCAAGCAAGTATCTTTCATCACACATATATATCATTCTTGATAAAATAAATTAAAATTTAAAATCAAACCAACTGAATAATAAAATTAGTGTTTTTTATAATAATAAATAAATATCTCTTATATAAATAAATGTAAGCGTAATATTTGAAAATGTAATTATATTAAAAATATATTTAATTATACAGAATTATTTATAGATATTTTTTTACTATATTAAATTTATTATAAATTAAAATATATAAAAATTAAGCAAAAGTAAATTTTTAAATAAAAAAGGGATATCTCTTAGTTTCCGGATAAATACAGCATTCGAAATTATTACCAACATTTTAAAAATATTGTGAAACGTCCGCAATTAATGAATAATTCCAAACGCGATTTCTTCCAAAAACCAAGAAATATTATAATAATAACCGAGAACGCCTTAAAACTAATCAAAAGGGGAATATCTTTTTCTTACCTTTGAAAAGGGCGATTTGATTTAAACGATGAAACCATCTCAGGTATTTGAAACTCACTGAATTCAGATAGTGATTTTATATTATTAGAAGTCATTGAATCAAAAGATCCATAATCATAAATTACTTTTGAAAATGTTTCAAATTCTTGAGGTTGCCAGTTATACGCCTCAGTATATACAGTATCATCCTTTCGATTTTGAGTAATTTGGTTTTTTTCATATTGCTCTGATGGATTTTTATTCAATATATTTGTATTATATAAGTTATTTTCTATAGAAGAGTTTGGAATTTTGTCTTCAGTATTCGAATTGTTTGTTACTTCTTCATAATTTTGATATGAATATGAAGTATTGTTTACTTTTGGCGAATGAATCGTATTTAATGAATTATTAGACAAACTTTTTATTGAACTCTCAGGATTATAATTACTAGCATGTCCTTCTGTATAATATATATTTTGATTATTTTCATTGGTTGGATAGTGCATTTTAATAGGTTGTATATTATGAGAGCTATTATATTCTGGATAACACGTATTACTTATTTCACTCAAGTGATTATTAGAAATTACAGTATTATTGGATAAAATGGTTTGTATATTATTTTCTAAACTTTGCAAGCCATCACATTTATTGTCTTGTTTAGAAAACGATATTTGAGATTTAGGAACAACTTGCATATCATCCATCATTTCATTTCTTCTACCCAAATCTCCTAATACAACTTCTTCAACGAGTTCTAATTCGTTACTGTCAATGGGATAGACAGTGTCACAACTATTAATAACAGTTTCAGAAGAATTATAATCAATTCTCCAATTATTTAAACCTTCAAATTTTTCATTAAATTGTTCTTCAATTCTTGGATTCAAACAATTTTGATAATTTGATGGACTTGGTGTATTACTGTAAGATTGATTTGAAGATGAAGAAGATGATAAACCTTGTGGAACTCGATATACAGTTGAAATCTAGGCAAAATAAAATTCAATTTTAATAATACAAGGTGTTATAAAACAATCGCACTTCCTTAAGGGGAGGGGAGATTCCAGACGCTATTCTAAGAAATTTTTTGTAAAAATGAACTAATCTTATTGGAGAACAGTATAAATTCAATCCAAATTAGCTTATTGTTAAGAGAATAACGCTTAGCATAAAAATATTAACTAAATATTAGCTAGAGGAATTCTTTAAAAATTTGAAAATAATATAATACAAACTAAGACAGAGAATTGGAAAAATAACTTATTTTCTATTTAGTTTAGTCACAGAAGTATATTTTTTCATAGTATTGCGAAAATGTTATAATACCTGTATAAGGTGTTACAAAACGATTGTACTTCCTTAAAAAGGAGCGATTCCTGATGCTATTCTAAGAAATTTTTCTTGTAAGCATTTTTTGATTTGAAGCTTTATCTTCAAGATATTCAATTATAAATATGTCATTAGTTAAACAAACATACTCCGATAGTAGAAACGAGACAGAGTGGCATTACCTTATTTCAACTATCAGAGTGTCTTTGTTTAACTAGTGACATCTTTATCATATATTGAATATATATTGAATATCTTGAACATAAAGCTTCAAATAAAAAAATGCCAAGAGGAAAAAGTTTTTAGCATAGTGTCAGGAATCGCTCCTTTTAAGGAAATGCGATCGTTTTGCAACACCCTGTATACAGGGTGTAACCAATGGCATATATAATTAGACCAAGCATTCGTGAGGGGAAATGAAGCCGGAAACGGAAAAAGTGAGAAAACAAATCGGGCTCGGTGCTATCTCACTCTAATCCATAGGCGATAAGTCTTAAAAGAATACGAAGTAAATGTAACAAAATTATAACATTTAAAAATCAATAAATAATTTACATAATTAAATGTCTGTATGTTTATTTATATTATCATTTAAATAAATTGCTTATTTTAAGGAATGCACAATCAAAACAGTACAAATAACTATAACAATTTTAATAAGATTCTGAGTTATAAGAAGGATAAGTATTATTTTTTTATTTATTTATAAATAAATATAATAAAATTATATACAAAAATTTATTTTCTTAGTGTGTAAAGTCTCGTAATTATAGACATTATATTTGTTAGCCATCTGGTGTTACTTTAGTGAATTTTTTTCCTATAAATTCTATAAGAGAGAGTGAGATAGCACTGAGCCCGATCTACTTTCTCACTCTTTCCGTTTCCGACTTCACTCCCCTCGCCAACAAACTTTGAGAATGCTTGGTCTAGTTATATATGTCATTGTGTATAACAATGAACCCCTTCAAAATTTTAAGGAATTGTAGATGAGATTCTACGATGATTTTGTATTTACTATTTTTTGATCTGAAACTTAATTTTACAAATATTTAGCAATTAAAATACTATTAGGTAGACAGAGACAGTCAGCTAGTTGAAGTCAGATAATGTCGCTCTTTTACTTCAATCAACTGACTGTCTCTGTCTAACTAATAGCATCTTTGTCATTGAATATCTTTAAAACTAAGTCTAGAATCGAAAAGTGATAAATGAAAAGTCATCATAGAATCACCTCTTCTACAACCCCTTAAAATTTCGAAGGGGATCATTATTACACCTTGTATACAAGGTGTAACAATTCCTCACGAAAAATGTTGATTGTAAAAGAGATGAGTTTCCAATTGCCACTTTCAAATTTGAAATTTCATTTTCAAATATTCAATGACAAAATTATTATTAATTAGACTAAGATAATATGCTAGGTGAAGTGAGACAATGTCACTCTGTCTATCTGTGTAACTAATATAATTCCTTTATTATAAAATATTTTGAAAAAGAAAGTTTCAAATCTAAAAATTTTAAATGAAAGTTATTTTATAAACTGACCATTACCAAATCTTACAATGTTTTCGTTGGTTATTGTTACACCCTGTATAAGTGAAATTTATATTTTATACAAATATATTTTAAGCAATAAGATATTTTTAATTTTTGCCGCACATATAAGAAACTTATAACTTTTAATTATACCAATATTAAAATTATTATGATTAGATGAAATAACATAAATATAGTATGAAGTTACTTTAACTTTTACTAACAGCTAATTCGAAAATTTTATTTTTAAAAGTTTTCTAATTAAAAGTTATTTATTACATAACCAGTTATATTGTAATAATTTTAAAAACATTAAAAAAATGTTATATATTTAAAATACAAATTTACCTGTGGTGATCCTATTGGACTACCCGTTGTATTAGAATGTGTTCTGGATAATTCCAAATTTATTCCTGGAGATTGAGCAGGACTTGACGAGCGACTACATGGTCTTGAAATATTAACATTGTAACCGCTAACTGGTGAATCAGTCCAGGTATCAGCTTTAGCTAATGGTGATGATACCGAATTGCTTCCTGTATCAGACGATACTTGAGCAGATTGAAAGCCACCTTGGGATAGAATTTTTAATAATGATTCTTCTGGAGAATCATTGACAGTGATATGTGGTATAGACACATCCTACATAAAAGAAAACAAAATATTCAGATATAATTAAAAACTTTATATACAGGGTGTTCCAAAATCTCTTCTGAGGGTAAATCGAGTCGAAAAGTGCTTTATCAATTTTCGATTCGAAACATAAGTTTTGTAATATTAAATAATAAAGATACTATTAGTAGACAGAGACAGATAGATAGTTGAAGCGAAATAAAATCTTTTTGTATATTCTCTGCCCTTGTTAAACTAATATATATAATATATTTAATATTGAATATCACAAAATTTATTTTCCGAATCGAAAAATGGTAAAGCACTTTTCAACTTGGTTTATTCTCAGGAATAACTCGCTTTAATGAGGTGCACGAGTTTTGGAATGACCTGTATAATAATATAATATATATAATAATAATTTTTTAATTTTGTATTAAATAAATAATAAATAAAGTTAAATTTTTATCGATATTCTTACTTAAAATAAATAAACACAGAAAAATATTAATTTTTTATAAAAATATTAATATTAACATACTTTATTATTACTAATATTTTCATGAAGAATTTTTTCTCTATTACTTGACCAATTATCTTCCTCCGATGTGCATTCCTTAGAAAATGTTTGTAAATTTATATCTTTATCAAATCCACGATTTGGATTAAATAAGTTTTCATCAGTAGAATTTTGAAATTGATCCATAGCAGAATTTATTATTTCATTATATTTTTTATCTATTACAATTTGTTCAGCAGTCAAGTTAAATTCTGGATTATAAGAGGGATCTTTTATTCCTGTATTTACTAACCAATCAACTATAGGTATATAAGGTTGTTTTCGAGATAACTGATGTATTGTTGGTCTAATTGGTCCTCGTTCAATCAATTCACCCTCATTTTTATTTTCGTTCTCAATTTTAACTTGATTTTTATCATTATCTTCATTTTCCTCTGTGATGTAATTATCATTATACACTTGAAGGTAGAGCTCATTTTTCTTAACACAGTTAGTAAAAATATTTGATTCATAATTATTCTTTTTATAATAAAAAGGATATAACTTTCTTGCAGCAGTTACATCTAATTGCCACATTTCGTTACTCAGATTCTCAGGACTGTTGAGATTTTTAGTAAATGTTATAGTCTTCGTTGAATTTCGGTTAGCATTTTTATTAACTTCCGGGTCGTTTAGGTTGACCTTATACGACTTAACGTCTTTTTCACTTAAATGTATTTCTTTCTTGTGATTGAATTCTTCGTTTGAGTTTATTTTGACTTTTAGTCGTGTTGGAAAATTGTGATTCATTTTGTAAAATGTTTCCACTTTTTCATTATTTCTATTTATGTTTTTCTCATCAGCATATAGCATATTATTTTTGCTAACAACGTCCAAGCATTGAAACGATTCTTTTTCTGTAATTTTCATCTCTTCTTCACAAACAAGCCGCAAAGATTCAATTTTTTCAATAATATTATCAAAATTTTTTATGTTAATTTCCATATTATGAAAACTACTTTGAATCATTTTATTAGTTTCTTTGCTCGACTGACATGAGCTATTTATGTCAAGACCCATTTTTTCAGTTATCATTTCAAAATCTTTCCTGTAGAGATAATTAGAATCTATTGCATGATTCAATAAAGCTTCTTGGATGCAAATTGGTGATATAGCTTCTGTATTAGCCATTTGTAACTTTTAAATTTTTAAATTAAAATTAAAAGGTTTAACCATTTGTTAATGATTATTTTAATATATGAATAGTAGACGATATTGTTCCAAGACCTTGCCGCCAATTCATGGAGTGACTAAACAGAAAATAAATATAAAAAAGATTAAATTAGAATAAGAATATGTTTCATTAAATATATTATATTTGAATTACAGAAAACATTCAAATGGAGATGTGAAATTTTTAATAAACTCTTGAAAAAACTTAAACAATCTAATTTTTCTTATTTTTAAATACCTGTAAAGTTTTCTTTCTTTATAAAATATACGAATTTAATTAAAAAAAGATTTAGAAAAACTTATATTTTACTTTTATGGTAAAATTTTAAACGTAACACTTTTAGAAAAACTTAAAATTTTTAAATGACATTCACACAAAGAAATATTGTCACTTTAATGATTAATTGTATTTTATATTTTATAAGGCGAATCATTTTACACATATATTTAAAAATCATATTACAAATAATAAAAATTTGCATATGATTAAGACTTATATTCAAAAATTTTATCCAAAAATGTAATACAACCTAATCTTTTAAAAATCGAACATTAAATGCGAAGATCTTAAATAAAAAAAGAAATAAATAAAAATTTATTTTCTAAAGTCAAAAACATTTTTCAATAAATTTAAATTTGATGTATAAAGAAAATATACAAGGTGTTCCAAAAGTACTATCTATACTTTCAAATTTCCTTTAAGGAAAATTTTCTTTATTACTCTTAGGAGCGATACTCTTGGAATTAAACTCAGATAAAAATCTTTTATTCCTTTTGAATCCGGAGCTTAGTTTTCAAAACATTTAATAATAAAGATGCTATTAGTTGGATAGAGAAAGAAATACAAAAATCAGAATGGTGTATTCTCACTTCTACTATCTGTCCGCCTCTATCTAACTAATAGCGTATTTAATTTTTAATATTTCAAACACTAAGCTTTATATAGAAAAATAGTATAGAAGAATTTTTCGCCTCGATTTATCCTCAAGAAGTAGCCCTTCAAAGTATATGTGGCAAGTATAGTGAATTTGCCACACCCTCTATTTAGTATTATATCGTATAATAATAATGTTAAGTGTTTCTAATTCTCAAATTCAATTTCATCATTTTACTATTTTACTTCTAAATAATAAAAAACTTGAAATGTTTATGTACTATAAAATCTTGTATTTCTTTAATATCTACAGTATAGATGCACCGTAACGTTTCATATGTACATGGATTAATAGATAATTATAAAATTAGCAAAAACATTTTCAATATTCCTGATATTATTCATTTTAAATCTTCGCGATTAATACAACGATCTAATACAAAAATGGCACAATTTTTACAGGATTGATGTTATTTGCTTCTTCATTTAATTAAAATTAATTTTCTTTTTTAAAATACAGGATGTTATAAAATTTGAGCACTTTCTATAAAAGGAATACTCTCGACAATAAACCGCGACGAAATGTCCTTTACCATCTCTTAATCCGAAGAACAGTTTCTAAGATATTTAATAATAAATATACTATTACTTAGGCAGAAACAAACCGATAGTATGTATATGTATGTTGAAAAGACAAAAAAAAGTCAGAATGGTATTATCTCACTTCAATAATATGTCTATCTCTGTCTAACTAATAGCACTTACAGTTTTAAATATCTTTTATAAAAAAAATGCATTTCAATGGAAGAGATGCAATTTTATAAGATAAAGATAATGCGATAGTTGAAGTGAGATAGCGTCACTCTGTCTTAAATTGAATATTATCAAAATAAAGCTCCAAATAAAAAAATGCTAAGAGGAAAAGTACTTAGAGTAGCATCAGGGATCATCCCCTTTAAAGAAGTGCGATTGTTTTGTAACACCCTATATACACATTGGTTTCAATATGTATGATATCTTGAGTAAAACACTTAAACCTAGTTGTTTGTAGTTACTAAAATTAGTTTTATCTATGCAGATACGATTAAGCAAAAAATATTGATATATAGGATATCCAAAAATATCCGTATTTCCTCGAAAAAGCACACCCTTCCTTACCTTTACGAAATATTTTCCCTTCGAAAGAAAAGTAAATAATAATACCAATAATTATTGAGTAGTTCATGTACAGGGTGTAATAGGAACCCTGAGCCAAATTTTATGGAGATTATAGAGAGAGCGATTCTAAGACGACTTTTTATTTATTACTTTTTGATCCGAATTTTAATTTTCAAAATAATCAATGATAAAGGTATTATTAGACATTGATAGTCAAGTAGCTGAAATAAGACAAACTAGCTTATCTCACTTCAGCTGGCTAATTGACTGTTTTTAACTAATAATACCTTTATCATTGAATACCTTTAAAACTAAGCTTTAGCTTAAAATGTAGTAGATGAAAAAATTGTTTTAAAATTACCCCCTCTACAACTCATTAAAGTTTAGCCGAGGGTCCCTATTACACCCTGTATGTAAGATAGATCAATTACGATGCCTCATTTATATTGTTTATTATTATAATTCATCTCAAAATATTTTAATATTCTATAGAAGTTTATTATTATATAAATTATACATATTAATTTATTATCAATAAATATTTATTCAATTTACAAACAAAATGATTCATAATTTACATAATTTGTTTTGTTTCAATATGTACAGGGTCTAACAATGACCCTTGGTCAAATTTTAGAGGGTTGTAGAAGGAGTGATTCTAAGACGATTTTTCATTTACCACATTTTAACCTGAAGCTTAGTTTTTGAGATATTGATTAATAAAGGTACTATTAGTTAGAGAGAGGCAGTCAATTGGTTAAAGTGAGATAACACCATTCTGTCTCACTTCAACTATCTATCTGTTTCTGTCTAACTAATAGTGCCTTTATCATTAAATATCTCAAAAACTATGCTTCGGATTAAAATGTGGTACATAAAAAATCGTCTTAAAATCACTCTCTTTACAACCTCCTAAAATTTGACTAAGGGTCATTGTTACGCCATGTATAAAAATTAAATAAACATTAGTATACTGTAATTATAGATATAGTGTTTTTACATCTGTAATGTAACTATAAGCATAAATTTTATTACAGTATTATAGTATACCAGTGATTTCAAAGTAAATACACACTTTTTAAATGAATGATTCTTTTACCATTTTTGATTTAGAAATTTACTTTCAAAATATTTAATAATAAAGTTAAATTAGGTGGTTCAATTTTTAACACTAAAGGTCTGAATTAAAAAGAGTCAAGGAAAAAATTGTCTTTGTTTAAGGTTAGGAATTAGTTTATTAAAAAGAAAGCGCTTATTTTGGAATACCCTATATAATTTATTTATAATTAAATTCCAATAATACTATAAGTATGAATAAACTAAAAGGAAATGACATCATAAGACAATTTTTCAAATTATATTAGATTCTTCTTTTTAAAAATAACATTTTTGCTCGTTTTAATTAAGAATTATAAATTATAAAATGTGCGTATGCATATCAAAGAAAATAATTTTATTTTACATTTTAAACACGTTTAATAAGTTTTAAGATAGTTGGCTTATTTTTAATGCAGTCTTATTTATCATAAACTCTTTATGATATGAATAATTACGCTGATGATATATTATGAATTGCATAACAAATATTTATTGTCATTATTTACTGATAAAAATAAATATATTTCAATACTCTGTTTTAAATTAAGTATAAATTTTGTATTAATTAATATTATTTTGCGTAAAATATAATAGAAAATGTATGACCTGTTATTTAAATCTAATACATGCAGGTTGCTATTTTTCCTTTAAAGGGTGACTTCCATAAAATAAATCGAGTCGAAATATTCTTTACTACTCTTCTATCCAAAGTTTAGTTTTCGAGACATTTGAAACTAAAAGTGCTATTAGATAGAGACAAGTAGATAGTTGAAGTGAAATAGCACTATTCTAACTTTTTTCTGTTTGTCTCTGTCTAACTAATGGTATCTTTATTATTAAATATCTCAAAACCTTAATTCCGGATTAAAAAATAGGAACGGACTTTTCGTCTCGTCTTACCTTTAGAGTATTTTTCTTAAAGGAAGTACAGCAATTTTGTAACACCTTACACAACTAATTTGAATTATATATTGAAGCTAAATAATTTTTTCTAGAACATAGAGTATTTTACAGAAAATTATTTTATTATATTGTTATATTTAATCTGTTAAAAATTTGAAAGATTTATTTAATTTTACTATATCCTTAATTGTTTTAATGCTCTATTTTAATTTAAAAAATCATATATCACGAAAAGGGAAATTGTAAAATAATTTATGTATTTTATATTTTCTTTTTGTTTAAAACTGAAATGAATTATTGTTCTATTTTTAAATGCTAAATAATAGAATATCAAAACTAAACTAGCAATAAAATGAGAAAAATAATTAAGTTTAACAAATATAAATGCGTGTTAATTATTAAAAATTGAAATTACTAGTAAATATACTTTTTGTATAAAGCTTTGTTTTTCGTAGAAACCCTACACGTATGATTCTTTTCGCATAAAATGAGTTATCGAATTTAATTGAAATTACTATAGTTCAAGAATTTAAAACTACGTTATAATTTATTATATATATCTTTACACAAATACATTCTATGCTATTAAATAATAATCAATAATGGCGTATATATTTCCTGTGGATTTTCCAAACGTAATCTTATTATTTTCCTTAGAATTTATTGTGATACCGCGAATACAATCATGCGACCAAAATATCATGGTGCAATCTAGAACTTTGCATGCTTCAAACGCATCGACGTAATGTTTTCTATATTTCATTGTCACAGATGTTCCTGGAAAGATTCCAGCTGTTTTGATCTGTTTTGCACATTACATACTATACTGTACTCAAATCGCGTTAAATTCTGACAATTTGAGCAGACAAATCATATATAAAAACATACAATTCTTCTGATCAAACTTTATCTACTCTTGACCTATGATCTTATCAATATTTTATTCTTCACTATCATCATTTTATTTCCATATATCAGACAGAAAACTATTATTTAGTTTTATTAATTTTTTATAATTAATACTTTATGCTTTTAATGACTTTACTACTTTTACAAAAATTTAATTTTAAAATAAAATATATCAAATAATATATAATCTTACACTTTTTTATATTAAACATACGTTACAGAAGTATATTACATTTAAATATTGTATAAAATAAAAAATGTTTAAAATATTATTGTGCTATTTGTAAAAGGTATAAAACTGGAAACAAATAACTTTTCAAAGATGAATAAAATTCAAAGTTTGCGTGTTTTTGAATTCATGTACTGAAAAGAAATAAAAAACATTTCTTACGCAACCAAAAAATTATCGTTCTTTATAATATTTTTATATACATACCGTTTTCAAAAAATACATGTCATTTGAGGTAGTGACAGTGTATTTGTGTATGGCTATGTATATGTATTTGTGTTGTGTGTGTATATATATATATATATATATATACATTCATTCTCATTTGCTCTTAAGTTTAATAATCTTATCAGAAAGATTTTTCTGATGTCGCTTCGTTTGCGTATATCTTACCCGTATGAACAGTCGAGGTCGAGAATGTACAAATGCATATTCCGTGACTCTCCACAAGCAATTAAATTTACTTAATATTTACCAGGGATTTATATATATATATATATATATATATATATATATAAATATAGGATTCTTTAATAAACTACGTAAAAAGAAATTAATAAAATTTCATAATTTACATAGATTAGATCTTATATTTTTTAACATGTAAGAAAGAATACCAAAAGGAAGAAAAGCAAGAGATAAATGGAGAGGGACAACTAGAGAGAGAGAGAGAGAAAGATAGAGCTTAACAATATTTGCGGGAACCTAAACGAGTTTGGACTTACTATTTAAATTTTCACACCATATTTTTATTGGCACTTATCGAAGGACACTCCAAGCACTAGTACTCTTAAGTTTTTAATATTTAAAAAATGGTATTAAAAGTGAATATCACTAAGAATAGAATTAACTTTACTTAAATATATTTAAAACTAACATAAACAGTTTATCTATAACTAAAACTGCAATGATTAGTGTATATAACTGTTGAAACTAATAGAAACGGGTTTCAGCACACGCACAGTTAGAATCCACTTATTCGACTGCGCAATCTACGCGTCTCGCGCCAAGTTGGACGCATGATATAGCCAGTCAACTTGGTTGCTGTTCGTCTGCCTGTCTGTCCGTCTGTCCGTTCGTCTGTCTGTTCGCCTGTCTGTTCGTCTGTCCATCGGTCCGACCGACTGCTACCGACCGAACGTTAGTTTGCTTCTCCGCTCACCATATCATTCTTATACACGGTTTCTTAAAATTCACAGACTTATCGTTTGCCAGTTTTGTCTTACCTTGTCTTACTTTGCCTTGTCTTACTTTGGCTTGTTATTTCTTACCTCACCTTACGTCCCAACTCTCCTCACCACCATAATCTACAGGAACGTATAATATCGTAAAACTGGATATAAACTATCTTTTTATCACTTACTATACGTACTTACTTTTTACCAAATCTTTTTATAATATTTTACGAATTACGTTTCACTTTATAATAATGTACTTTATTTTTAATCAAATATTTTGCATGAGATTCAAGTAAAAAATAAATATTTTTCTAATATGGTTTTGTAAAACCACAGAAAGTTTTATTTGAGAAAATAAAAGTCCTGTGATTATTTTATTTTGGAAAGGTTTATAATACGAATCCTACCTTAGGAGTATTGTCATTTTGTTTACTTTAGTGGAACGACTAGAAAAATCTCTCATCATTCAAAATTCCAAGATAAAACTTTTGAGAGTACATAACTTCTTGAAGACCACTTTTAAGGAAGGACAACAGGTTTTGAATGCAGACGCTGATTATATAAATTAAAATTGTTACGAAATAGGTTGATTGATAATGTGAAAAGAAAATAAAGTTTAAAAATATTTCTTTTTATATATATATATATATACACACACACTCTCTCTCTCTCTCTCTCTCTTATTTAAACTTTAAATACTTTTTCATTTGAAAATTAAATTATAGCATTATAGATAATGTCGATTTTTCTAAATACAAGGTATAACAAGGATCCTAGGCCAAACTTTAAGGGGTTGTAGAGGGGGTGATTCAAATACGAATTTCATGCACTACATTTTGATCTGGAGTTTAGTTTTAAAGATATTTAATGATAAAGGTACTATTAGTTAGACAGAAACAGCCAATTGATTGAAGTGAAATAACGTCACACTGTCTCTCTCGCATTATCTATTTGTCTCTGTCTAACTAATAGTACCTTTATCATTACATATCTCCAAAACTAAGGTTTAAATCAAAATGTGGTAAATGACAAATCGTCTTAGAATCACCCCCTCTATAACCCCTTAAAGATAAGCCTAGAGTCCCTGTTACACTCTGCATGTATATATATAATGTTTTATATAAATAACAAAAAGTAAATTAAATTGAATCAAAATATGCAGATTCAAAATGTTCTAAGTATAGTTCAATATCACGCATAAAATATCATAAGTTGTGTAACAATTGAATTCTTGCAAGGGAAAGGAGAACCCGTCTTGTTGACGTCAATGTTATTTACTTAGAACTGAGAAAATAAGAATGTATTCACTACGTATAATTAAATGCAATGGTGTAATATAGCCATTATTATACGCCATTTAAAGATTTAGTGTAAGATTAATTATTTACATGACGTACGATTTTAAATGATTTGCGTATTAAATTATCATAAACAAGATTATAAAAGATAAGAAATTATGTGATTTAAGATATCCTAAAAAATATATTAGATTTATTAAAACATACTTAAAGGCGTTAGTTGTTAAGGTACTTAAATATCTTTATAATAAATACGTTTTCCCGAAATAAGCGTAACACTTTTGAGAGAGTGATCTCCGATACTAAACTATCAAAACTTCTTTTTTTACAATTTTTTAGCTTTGAGTTAAACATATTCAGCATATTTAAAAATAAAATTACTATTAGTTAGGCAAAGACATTCAGTTGGTTAAGGTGAGATAACGCCATATTGTAATTGCTCTTTTTTTCGGACATTCTATGTATTTCTTGCCCTATGACGATTTATTGTAAATATTTCTTACATAACTAAAATTATGATGTAAAAAGTAAATCAATATACAAACTAGACATTTAAAATACAAAATAAGTAGTATTTATTTGTATATAATTTTATATTTTAAATATCATGTTAGTAATACAGTATTCATTGAATTACATTGATATCAATTTTGAAATACTCTAAACTGTCCGTTTATTACCTTGAATTATAAAACTGGTTTTATTCGTTTGCGAAGATCCATAGTTTTCCAGGAAAGTATTATATATAGGGTGTCCTGGAATAAACGCACCATTTTGAAGAAGTCTTTTTATTTAAATGCCAACTAAAATGATAGCTTTGGCATTTTTTCCTTTGAGACTTCATATTCCAGATATTAAATAATAAAGTTACTATCAGCTAAATAGATACAGTCAGTTGCTTGAAGTGATATAAAGTCACGTTATCTTACTTCAACGAACTAACTATATTTGCTTAATTAATAATAGCTTTATTATTTAATATCTTATAATTGGAGCCTCAAATTTAAAAAATGGTAAAAGTAAACTCTTCTTGGATTGACGTCCTAAATTACTCTTTCTAAAATTAAGTATTTCTTTTTCTGGGAGATTTTCTCTATATAAAATTGTAATTCCTTAAGTAAAATTCAAATAATTTAAAAAAAATACATTTTTTAGTGTAAGTTTGTCTTTTCGATTCATTTATAGGTACAGTTCATTACATGTAAAGCCATCTTAATTACTTTTCTAATTATTATAGATTGCCGTAAAACAAAAATTTATAACGATTTTTTATTTACCACATGTTGATTTGAAGTTTAGTTTTAAAGATATTTAATAATAAAGGTGCTATTAGTTAAGCAGAGATAGTTAATCAGTTGAGATAATTCCACTCTGCCTCACTTCAACTATCTATCTGTCTCTGTTTAACTAAAAGTACCTTTATCATGAAACATCTCGAAAACTAAATTTCAGATTAAAATGTGGAAATGAATATGAGCCATTGTTTTTGAAAGTAGTATAAGTCCTTATTTGACAAAAAATTAGTTAATGAATATTTTATTAAGAAATAGCTATATCGTATTAAAATACTCATAAATTTTTTCTTTTAAATATGCGTATAACGCGGCTCATGTGATCCACATATGTAAAAATAAAATAACACCATTTAGAGAAAGAGAGAGAGGAAAGTTTTAATTATTATTTTTCTTTCCCGTGGTTGAAATATTAATCCGTAAATAAATTTTCAATTTACAAGAATGAAAAATGCAATAATTACATGGAGCAAAAGTGATTATTAGGAACCGTATTCATTTACAAATCTTTACCATAAAATATAGTAAATATGGAAACTTAAATATAGTTTAAATAAAATTTGAAATTTAGTCATAATTTATTTAGTAATTATGTTTATATATTCTGAATTATTTTGATTAATAAATGGTATACAAATATTTTAATTTAAATATAGATGAGAAATATGTCTCTTAATAATATTTATAAATAATATTTTTTTTTCTTTTTTATATTAATTGATTTAAATTAAATCTCATCTAACTTTTATATTTATAAAATCTTCAATATAGAATTCAAACTTATAACAAAAAGCATTATGTATAAAATATAGAACCATCAACAGTTGATTTTAGAGTATCAACAATATGGGATAAAGTTCCAGATGAATAAAGAAGCCAGTAGACAAAAACTCCAAACCATACTTTGAGTATCCTATCAATCCAATACATTCTATAACAAATAAGAAATAAAATAAATTAGAAATATTAAATTAATAAAAGAAATGATACATATCAATTCTTTAAAAATTTTTACCGTAGAAATATATACTGTAAAAAAAAAAATAAATTTAACTTTTAATTATTTTGCATGAATACCTATAATAGATATATGTTTCTAAATTTTGTAAACAAATTTTATTATTACAACTTAATAATTAAAAAAATAATTTAAAAAAATTAGATTACAATTATAATTAGTTTATATAAATTAATAATTTTTTCATTTAACTTTTTTTATTTAATTATAGAAAACTACATGAAACAAATACTTAATTGAAAATAATTGTCATTTTCAATAAGTAATTACTTATTGTTGTAAATTGGTCTATATATTTTTAATTAAATTTTATATTAAAACGTTTGTGTGTGTATGTGTGAAGCATGTAAATATATGCACATAACAAACACATCTAATGTAATAATGTAATATATTAATAAGATGTTTAAAACATCCAATGGAAACAATTTGATTATTTTTTCTAATCTATTGCTTATATATATATATATAGAAAGAGAGAGAAAGAATAAATGAAAGAAAAATAATATAAAATACAAAATGTCTTTGTCAATTTTCTATTGAAGATTTCAGCTTTAAAGTATTAATCTTTTCGAACAATGACGAGTTAATATTTTCCCATCTAAAGAACCCTTTCCGCAGGGATATAAATACTAAGTAGCAATAAATATTGAAAAACATTTACAGATCTCATAAGAAGTAATACAATAATAAAGTATACTGCATATTACCTATCAACTTTAATAGTTTTATTGATTATGTAATTTTATTGATTCTTGCTATTTATTTATCAAAAATATGACGTTAAGCGTGAAAATATTATCTTAACATTCATTAGAACAAATTTCTTATAGTTTAATAACGAAGCCTTCAATAGAAAAATAATAAAATAAAAAAGGAAATAAACATATTTTATTTAATGTAGCCTCAGTATTTTATTATTCAAAAATAAATCTACTATTTTTGAAAAGGCGTTTCCCAAACTAAAATGATTTTTCTTTTGTTATTTTTTGAATTTGAGCTTTATTGGCAAAATAGTCAATAGTTTCGTTATTGTTGATTAATAAAGATAGTCAACTATTTGAAATGTTTTATTTCTTATTTTAATTAACTGTTTATTTCTGTATAACTAATAATAACTTTATTATTGTACGTCTCTAAATTAAAATTGAAAATATTTAGAAAAAAAAACAATTATTTTACCTTAGTTCTGTCAAAAAAAATCAACTCTTTCAAAAACAGTGAATTTTTTCAAGACCTATATATTTAATATAATTTTTTTAAATAAATATTAATATTATAATTTATTTATAATTTTCAAAAGCTTTAATTAAAAATATCTATAAAATAAAATAAAAAGAATAAATATTTTTTATGTAATATTTGATTTTAATTCAATTAAATAGTATTATCTATATATAAAGATACTTGAAAAAACTTAATGAAATATTTAATTAAATCAACTTATAATTGACTAATTTCTTTTAATATCATATTTAGAAGAAATACAATGAAAAAATATACTCTGAAAATAATATCAGTTTAATTTAAAGAAATAAGATTTTACGAATATGAAGCAGTAATACATTAGTATTAAAACATTAAACGTAAATTTTTAGGAAAGTTTATTATTTAATATGTTACAAATGTTAGGAATTTCTTTAAATCTTATTGGTACCTAAAGTTATATCGGCAATGCTCTAAAAATATACGTGATTGCGTGGGATAGGAAAAAAGGAGCACTCTCATACGAGACTCCATCGAGGATTCCCTCGAGCTAAATGTGATACTAGAGATACATTCAAATTTATATTAAATTTTAAGGGAACAAAGAACCCATATAGTACATATTAGTATTAAGATTTTCATAAATTTAATGAGATGTTTTTAATCATTTTAATGATGGTCCTTAAAAATACACTTAGTAATTTAATTTTCATTTTAACAGAAATTTATTTATTTGTACCGCTATTTTAAATGACTTCCTTTATTTTTAAAAGAAATCTAATTATTTAATTACGGTTTATTTAAAAACTTATAGATTCGTTTATTCATGAAAATACTAGAGGCCTAAAAGAGTACCAAACGTAAATAAAGATTTACGTGACCTAGTTTTCTACTGGCAACCAAAATATCGATTAAACACGAGGAATAAACATATGTAAATGACATCCTGATGTTACACATATTTTGAGGTTGGCTTTTCAACAAAGCATAAAATCTTTTACATACCGTACATATTCATCAATAAATATGTTATATACTAATTGTGTTCATAAAAGAGATCATCTTACGGTAAGAATATTTTTAATGTGCTTATTAAAATTGTAATTAATAAGTTTTAGCAATGAGAGTCTAAATATATTCTTACCTTTTATAATGCTTTCTTGATTGCTCTACTTGTTCCATATCTTCATTTAAAAGATATTTCTTACTACCAATTAAGCAGTTTCTAAAACATAGATAAATGTTGCACTATAACTTTAGTTGTTTTTTTTTATTTAATAATTTAATTATTAAAAGGTTAAGCTTATGAGGGTAAATCAATTTCAAAACGTCATTTACTAAACGAACTGAAGCTTAGCTTTTAAGATAGTCAATAATTAATTAACTATTAGTTAGATTAACTGTTAACTATACAATAACAGACAAAGAGATAAATAAACGTAATAACACCACTCTGTTCTTTGTTTCGTTTCAACTATCAGTCTGTCTCTGTCTAATTAATAATATTCTTTATTATAAAATGTCTCAAAAACCAAGCTCCAGATCGAAAAGAGATACATTTTTCGACTTGATTTATTCTTATAAGTATCCACCTTAAAGGAAGTGCACAAATTTTAAAACACCATATATATTATGCTATCTTATAATATTTATTCTATAGGGCGTAACAATGATCGTAAAATTCGTAATTTTAAGTATTTATAGAGGAGGTGATTCTAAGAATATTTTTTATTTACCATTTTTTTATTTGAATCTTTATTTCCAAAATATTCAATGACGAAAATGATATTAGTTAGACAGAGACAGTAAGTTGGTTGAAGTAAAAGAGAATGATGCTATCCCACTTTAAGTTGCTGACTGTTTCTGTCTAGCTAACAGTATTCTTATTGTTAAATTTCTTTAAAATTAAGCATCAGATTAGAAAGCAGTAAATAAAAAGTCGCTTTCGATTCACCCTTCTATAACCCCTTAAAATTTCGAATCCGATCATTTTTACATCCTGTATAAAGAATATACAATTTTTTCCTCTTGGTATTTTTTGATTTTAATATTCAATAATAAAAATATTATTAGCAAGACAGAGACACTTCGATAGTTGAAGCGAGACACAGAGACACTACTTCACTTTAAATATCGGAGTGTCTTAATATTGGCAAATTTATTATTGAATATCTTGAAAATAAAGCTTCAAATCAAAAAATGTCAAGAAGAAAAAAGTTCTTAGAATCGAGTCAGGAATCACCCCAGAAAAAAGTTCTATCATTTTACGGACACTATGTATATCGAAAAATTTATTTTATTGAAAGGTCGTATTCTTAAAATTTAATTAAATAAAAAATCGCTTTGTTATTTTTTCTCTGAAGTTCATAATTCAAGTTATTTAATAATGAAAGTAGTAATAATTTGGAACAGACAGTTAACTAATTGAAATAAAATAGCGATATTATTTCACTTTAAGTAGTTTATTATCTTTGTATTGTTGATATTACTTTTAGAATTAAATATCTTGAAAATGAAGTTTCAAATTAAAAAGTGACTAAAAGAGATTTTTTATTGAATTTAATCTTAATAATATTCTCTTTTAAGGAAATAGTATGTTTTTCCAAGAAGCGCATGAATTTTGACACTATGCAGAGTGCTACAAAACAATCGTACTTCCTTAAAGGGCGCTATTATTCTAAGAACTTTACCCCTTGGCATTTTTTGATTTGAAGCTTTATTTTTAAGTTATTCAATAGTAAAGATGCCACACTAGTAAAGACAGAGACACTTCGATAGTTGCAATGAGGTAGCGCGATCTGTCTCACTTCAACTATCGAAGTATCTCTGTTTAACTAATGACATCTTTATTATTGAATAACTTAAGAACAAAGCTTCAATTAAATAATACCAAAGGGAAAGTCTTCTTAAAATAGCATCAGAAATCACTCCTTTCAAGAAAATAATTTTTTTTTGGTAACACCCAGTATATTTTATATTGTATAAATGATTACTTACTTAAAATAATCTTGAATATCAAAGTTATAGTAAGCAAATCCAAATTCTTCCATATCATTTTCTGATATATCTGCCAAAAGATTTAGCAATCGTTTATTTTGAAACTTCCATTCATTATTAGTGTAGTGTGATAAAGCCATATTTGAAGCGTAAATTTTACGCTGCAATTTCACAAGCCTGTAAATATAATGTGTAAAATACCTTAATATTAAACTTTTATTTTGTTTATAAGAAGACACATATATATATATATATATATATATATATATATATGGTATCTCGAAATAAATGTACAGTTTTTTAAAAGCACAATTCCTGACACAAAACTGAGTCGAAAAGCCCTTTACCATTTCTCAATCCGGAGGTTATTTTTCAAGGATTTCATGAACTAAGTTACTATTGATTAAACAAAGGTAAACAGATAGTTGAAATGAGGTAACACTACTCTATCTGTCTTTAAATATCTGTCTATCTTTCTCTAATCAATAGCATTTTTATTATTGAATATATCAGAAATTAAACTCTAGATCGAAAAGTGGTAAAGAACATTTCGGCTTAATTTCATATGAAAACATTATTGTTTTAAAAACCGTGCATTTATTTCGGACACAGTCTATATATTAACAAATTTAATGTATAACCAAAACAAAAATATGAAAATACGTTTTGAATCTCACATTGGATTTTTACCACTCAGTTTCAAAATAATGTCTATCAATAATGCTGGTAATAAATGCGTCATTAACATAAGGATATAATAGTAAATCCTACAATTTGTTGTTGTTACACTAGGATACCATAGAATTCCTTCCAATGGAATATCTTTGTTAAAGCATAAGCCGGTTTGTATTACTTCGTGCATTGTAATGCTTTTGATATCACCAGAAGCGCAGTTGTAAACATGAACTTCTGAATTTTCTGTTATTCTATATATCACAAATATTGAATAATAATACAAATTAATATTTACCAAAAAAAATTAAAACATTGTAATATTAAATGTTTATTTATATACCCAATTAAATTTTATTAATGTATTAAAATAGCTTACGTTCTTATTCCTCGTTTCCAAGCAGCAATAATCATACTTTTAATAGCCACATCAACAGGAATAAAATCAGCTGACGCTTTTTTATCAATAAAAACAGCTCTTAAAACTCCCTTACCACCACCAACCATCATTCCAACGGGTCCATTAAAGTTATCAATCCATCCTGTTATGGGTTCTTTAACTGTTGAAATTACTGAAAAAATGAAACTTTTAATAGAATTATAATATTTTTGATAAACTTATTAAATTTGTATGTAATTTATTTCCTATTAACACTTTTATATACATTTTATACATATATACATTTTAAAAAATATATAAAATTAAATAAAGCACAATAAAAAGTTTTTCATGTAATTAAAAACTTTTTCATTTTTTCAAACTTCTGTAAGATTTGAGATATGAAAATAAAAACAAAATGTAACAAAAAATTGCCAAAAGGAACTAAAATTTTATACAGGGTGTTCTAAAAGATCGTACTTCTTTAAAAGGAATGGTTCTTGATGCTATTCTCCGAATTTTTTTCTCTTAGTATTTTTTGGTTTAAAGCTTTATTTTCTAGATATTCAATGATAAAGATACCTCTAATTAAACAGAGATATTCCGATAGTTTAAGTGAGGTGGTTTCACTCTGTCTCGCTTCAAGTATCGAAGTGTCTCTGTCGAACTAGTGGCATCTTCGAACATTTTTAAAATAAAGCTTCAAATCAAAAAATGCCAAGGGGAAAAAGTTTTTAAAATAGCGTCAGGAACTATCCTTAAAAAATATCCTCTTTTTTTCGGACACCCTGTATAGGGTGAAACAAACACATGCTCCATGAATTTAAGAAGTTGTAGAATAATAAATTCTAAGGCGATTGTTTATTTACCACTTTTTGATCTGAAGCTTAATTTTCAAGATATTCAATGATAAGGACACTATTCGTTAAATAGAGACTGGTAGATAGTTGAAGTGAGACAGAATGGCGTTATCTTACTTCAATTAATTGACTGTCTCTAACCAGTAGTACCTTTATCATTGAATATCTTAAAAATTAATCCTCAGATCAAAATATAATACATAAAAAATCGTCTTACAATCACTCCTACAATCCCTCCAATTTATGGGACATGTCATTGTTACTCCTTATGTATACTATTAGATAGTCAGAGACAGACAGATAGTTGAAACGATATACAGGATGTCCGGAAATTGGCGCACTTCCTCTGAAGGGTAGTTTTCTGAGGGTAAACCGAGTCGAAAAATCCTATATCATTTTTTAATTTAGAGCTTAGTTTTTGAGATATTTAATGATAAAGGTACTATATTAGTTAGACAAAGACAGACAGATAGTTGAAGTGAGACAGAGAAGTGTTATCTCGCTTCAACCAATTGACTATCTCTGTCTAACTAATAGTACCTTTATTATTAAATATCTCAAAAACTAAGCTCCGTATTGAAAAGTGGCTAAGGATCTTTCGACTCGGTTTACCCTCAAAAAACTACCCCTCAGAGGAAGTGCGCCAATTTCCGGACACCCTGTAGACAAAAGACAAAGAAGTGTTATCTCATATTAACTATTTGTCTTTGTCTAACAAATAATATATTTATTATTAATTATCTCGATCTGTAGATTGAAAAGTGGAAAAACATTTCTTAATTTGATTCAGTCTTAGTAGTAAACCTCTTTAAAAAAGTGCAATCTTTTTAAAAGTGGGATTTTACCCACAGAAATTTAACTTTTAAAGGAAGTGATCAATTTTTGGATATTCTGTACAAATAGTTTATACTCACCAATGGATGGTCTAAATAAAACACATGGTAATATATTTGAGTACTCTAATATCACTTGCTCTGCTAATTTTTTTGTGAAAGTATAAGTGTTTGGCATACTTCCCAAGTATCTAATAAAAAATAACGAAACATTAATTTAATTTTGTAATTAAAGCTTTTTATAATAACAAATTTTATTAAATGAAATTACTTACTTAGGTGTTAAAATATTTAAAATATTTTGGTCCACTTTTTCAGCCATTTTAATTGTCTTTTTCCAATCAACATCGCATGGATATGTAATTTCATCAACTTCTGGTTTATCAGCATGTGCGTAAGTTGAACTAACATGCACAAGAGACTACCCCGAAATAATATTAGTTAATATACAGAGTATACCATTGATATATAACCAAATTTGAAAAGGTTGTAACAAAGTTAATATAAGGAACTCTTATTTATTAACTTATGGTCCTTAAAGCATCTCTCTTTAGTTTTAAAAATAACTAAAAGTCGGTACAATTTTCGATATGGCAAAATACTAATAAATCAAGATTTAGTGTTGATTAAAATTCTAATATCCATTTCGCCACATTTCGCTGTATCGACTTTTTTGGTTAGAATTTTTTTAATTAATTAAAAAGTTATAAAATACAAAAAACAAATGAATATAAAAAGACATCATTAATATACAAAACTATAAATATAAAACTACAACATTTTAAGGAATTGTAAAGAGGGTGATTCTAAGACGATTTTTCATTTACCACATTTTTATCCAAAGCTTAGTTTTTGAGATATTTAATGATAAAGGTACTATATTAATTAGATAGGGACAGTCAATTAATTGAAATGAGATAGCGCCACTCTGTTTCGCTTCAATTATCTATCTGTCTGTCTAATTAATAATACCTTTATCATTCAATATCTCAAAAATTAAACTTCAAATCAAAATGTGATAAATGAAAATCGTCTTAGAATGACTCTCTCTACAACTCCTTAAAATTTGTTCGTACTTCACTGAAACATCCTGAATACAGACTATTTAGAATTTCGCACATTTCTTTGAGTAGGTTGTTTCTAAGAGTAGTATAAATCGGTCTCTTACAACTTTTCAATTTTAAATTTAGTTTCCAAGATATTTATCGAAAAAGATACTTATTATATAGAGATAATGAGATAGTTAATGAAATTAGCTTGAAATTACTTCACTTTAATTAATTGACTTTCTTCATCTACTAATTAATAGTAAATTTATCATTAAATTTTTTGAAAGCTAAACTTCAAATTGTAAAGTAGTAAAAGTTTTTTCGATTTAGATTACCATGAGGGCCAACTCCTTCAAATAAAATACATAAATTTCTGGATACTCAGTACATAGGGTGTTACAAAATGATCGCACTTCCTTAAAGGGGGTGATTTTTAAGGCTATTCTAAGAACTTTTTCCCTTTGGCATTTGTTGATTTAGAGTTTTATTTTCAAGATATTCAATGTTAACAGATGCTATTAGTTAGATACACTGCGATGATTGAAGCGAAGTAGAGTGGCATTACCTCACTTTAACTATCGAAGTTTCTCTGTCTAATCAAATGGAAATTTATTATTGGATATCTTGAAAATAAAGCTTCAAATCAAAAAATGTCAAAAGGGACTAATTTTTAGAATAGCATTAAAAATCAACCCCTTAATGAAATGCGATTGGTTTGTAACACCCTATATAGGGTGAGTTTCTTAATTTATTCACTTTTAATTCCTAATCATTAATTAGCTACTTGCAACTTCTTTTTTAATAATATTTTTTTAATTCTTAAATTTAATTTTAATTACAAAGAGATAAAGATATTAAAGGAATTTAAAGATATAGGGTGATTCACTGAGAAATGGCGAAACTTTAAGGAATTTTAAGGGGAGTGTTTCTAAGATGATTTTTCATTTACCACATTTTGATATGAAGTTTAGTTTTCGAGAGACTCAATGATGAAGGTACTATTAGTTAGACAGAGACAGTTAATTGGTTGAAGTAAGATAACGCCACTTTGTCTATCTTAAACTATCTGTATCTAATTAATATTACCTTTATCATTAAAAATCTTGAAAACTAAACTTCAGATTAAAATGTGATAACTGAAAAATCATCTTAGAATCAACCCTTCTATAACCTTTTAAAATTTGACCTAGGGTCCCTGTTATGCTCTGTAGAAAGGAAAATATAAGGGTATACAATATCAAAAGTCAATAACTCCATTAACTTTTCCTAATGAATTACTCAATATAATATTTATAATCGTCTAAATTGCAATATTGCAACGAGTTACATTAGAGTATCGAGTAGAATAGATTAATTTTCGAAATTAATTATTATTTGCTTCCAAAATAATTTTATCCTTTAATGATGTTTGCAAAAAATATAAAAAGCGATAACTTAATCAAAAATACTTGAACATTTAGATTTAAGAAATTTTGAAAAATAGAGTTAATCAATTTGGTTTGTGGAAGAATAAAAGAAATTAAAGAGTTAAAATTGTCATAAATTGGTGAAAGAACACGATAGTTATATTTTTCTACTCTCTTCTTTTTAATTTAAAAATTTACTTTGCTCTGTAATTATACAGGGTGTCTGGAAAAAAAGGAGACATTTTTTGAAGGATGGTTCCTGACGCTATTCTAAGAACTTTTTTCTGTTTTCATTTTTTGATTTGAAGCTTCATTTCCGAGATATTCAACAATCAAAATTCTATTAGTTAGACAAAGATACTTCGCTAGTTGAAGCGAGAGAGAATGGTGCCATCTCACTTCAACTATCAGAGAGTCCCTGTTTAACTAATGGCATCTTTATCATTGAATATCTTGAAAATAAAGCTTAAAATCAAAAAATACCAACAGGAAAAAGTTCTTCGAATTGTGTCAGAAATTACCCCTGAAAAAGGTATCCATTATTTTCCGGGCACTCTGTTTGCAGTTTTATTAAAATTAATGTACTTCGATAGTTAAATTAATTATTAAAACATTTGTTTTCAAATTTTGTTTAAATCTTTCTAAGTATACAGTTTTCTTGTAAATTCATTATTCTATGTTTTCTAAACATTCAAATGTACTGTTGAAAAGGCAATTGCATGTAGTTAATCATTTATAAAAAATTAAAGGTGGAAAAATTAAGAAATTAACTTTGTAAATTGTCCAGAAAAACATGTACCTTCAGTTAAGGGCTCATCTTCGATGTAAATTAAATTAAAACATCTTTTATTAATTTTTGATCTGAAGAGCTTAATTTTGGAGATATTAATAATGCAACTTTTATTACTTTTTTATATAACGAACAATTCATTTATTATTGAATATTTCAAAATTAAGCTTCGAATAGTTGATTGATAAAGATTATCTGCTTGGGTTAATCTCAAGAGTAACCCTTTTAATGGAAGTGTATCATTTTCCAAACACACTATAGAAGAGTATTTTTTTAATACTTAAAATTATATTATTACTATGCTAATATTTAAAAAGTATTTGTATGTTCAAAATTTTTTACTCTTACCACTAAGTTTTTCATGTTTCCAGCAAGGATACAAATATCTCTCGTTGATCTGAGATTAACAAATATAGCATTTTTTAAATTATCATCGAATCTTACATTAGCTGCTACATGAAATATAATAGAAACTCTTTGAATAAGAACTCTTCTTTCAACTTCAGGTAATCCGAGTCCTTCTTCTGTTACATCACCCGTAACAGGAATTAGTTTCTCAAAATATGATGGTTTCTCTTCTCTCAATTTATCAAAAAGCTATGAAAATTTAATGCATTTATATTATCTTCATATATGTGTGTATGTGTGCAAAACTGATCTTTCATTTACATAATATTTCTGAATTTTCATTTTTTATAATTTATTTTTTTTTACTCTCTCTCTCTCTCTCTCTCTCTCTCTCTCTCTCTCTCTCTCTCTCTCTCTCTCTCTCTCTCTCTCTCTCTCACACACACACGCGTGCGCGCAAAACAATATCTTTTCAATGATAATTATAAAAATTGATTTATACCGGCAATAATAGCATTTTTCGTAATCTATCATCAATGGATAATCCCTTTTTTGGACGCATTAATATAAAGATTTCTCGAATTTCAGGGCATGATCTCAGCAACTTCTCTATTAGAACCTTTCCCAAAAAGCCTGAAGCCCCAGTAATAAAAATACTTCTTTTTGCAAAAAAGAGAGGTATTGATATAGTAGGATCAATTTTAGAATTATTTGTCTATTAAAGAGAAAGTAGAAGAAAATTATTTTATAATCTAGAAGAATTTAATATTAGTATTAATAATAATATACGTTTATAAAGTAAATATATAATTTAAAAGTTAGAAGTTTTGTAACAAATATACTTTAAAATATATATATATTAAATGGTTATCTCTGTAATTTTCGTGAAACCTTATAATAAAATTTATCAAATTTGTTAATTGTATATGCCTTACCATTTTCAAATATAACTATATACTAATATATCAACAATTTAAAATTAGTATGGAATAATGGAATTAAAATCTCTATTAACTAAAAAAATGTACAACAAAGTCTAAAAAATTACACTTCAAGCACAACACAAGAAACAGTTTCTTCACTTCGTTTTCTCTGCAGGACGAATTTTCAAATGACCATTTACCTTTGGAATAGCAGGAAATGACGTAGATCACTTCGATGAGGATGGGAGTTCTAAGGTTCAAAGAGCAATTTACTTGGTATGCACATATGTATATTAACGAATTACATAGTCACTTCTTCCCAATAATCGAAATAATGACATATGTGAAATGATATCTATTCATATTTAATGAAATCTTACGTAAAACAAATCATTTGAAAAAGACATAAAATATAACTTCAGTGTGCTTAATGATTTTAAATTTTATACAATGAAATAATATTGTTCTTATTATTTTACTAACAAATAAGTTAGTATTTATTTTAAATAATTAAATTTTAAACTATTCAGTAAATGTATAGATGTTGATTTTTACTATTAAGATAAAAGTTCTATTTTAACAGATTTATTCATTTGATAATCAGATCATTTAAATATATATAGGATGTAATAATAACATGTTCCATAAATTAAACAGGTTGCAGAGAGAATGACTTTAAGACAATTTTTTCTTCAACACATTTTAATCCAACGTTTAATTTTCAAGATATTGAATGATACATGTACTGTTAGTTAAACTGAGGCAGTCAGGTAGTTGAAGTAAGACAGAATAGCGTTATCTCATTTCAACTTGTCTAACTAATAATAGCTTTATTGTTCAATATCTTAAATATTAAGCTTTAGATCAAAAACTGGTAAATGAAAACTTGTCTTCAAATTACCTCTTCTATAATCTCTTAAATTTATAAATATGTCATTGTTACACCCTGTATATGATTATTGTATAAATGAATTTTATAAAATCAAATTGAATTAATATATTTTCTAGGGTCATAAATAATTTTATTTTATAAGTTTCATTTTGTTTAAAATGCATGCTTTATATTGTGACTTTTTTTATAAATAATAGAAAATTTTAAGTCTACTATTTTTATTCTTTTAATTTAATACTTATTATTTATCTTATAGTTAAGTATTTAGATTTTATGTTAATATTTATATTTATGTTTATAATAAATTGATAACATTGTATATAAAAAATTTATTACTGAAAAATTTCTATAACTTGATGTTTTTTAATCTTGATAGTTATAATTAATTTAATCTTCGATCCAGTATCCTATATTAGTGTTTTATAAGTTATACAGGATTTCCGAAATAAAAGGAGACATTTTGTGAGAGATGGTTCCTGAGGCTATTCTAAAAACTTTGCCATAAGAAAAAATTTTTTATTGGAGCTTCATTTTCGAGATGTTTAACGATAAAGATACCAATAGTGAGACAGAGACACTGCGATAGTTGAAGTGAGATGGCGCCACTCTGTTTCGCTTTAACTATCGGAGTGCTTCTGTCTAATTAATGGCATCTTTATCGTTGAACATTTTAAAAATGAAGCTTGAAATTAAAAAATGCCAAGAGAAAAAGATTCTTAAAATAGCGTCAAAAACCATTCCTTAAAAAATGTCTCCTTTTTTTCCGGATACCCTGTATATGACATATTTGTTTAGAATTTTAAGGAACATATTTTCAGCCAGTATTATTCCTTTTTAGTATTAGATTTTTTTACCTTTTCTATAACTTACTTGTAAGAATTCTATTCTAACTAAAATAATCTTGAATTAGATCACGGAATTTATTAACAAATTTTCCATTTTTAAAAGTTATATAAGTATTAAAAAATATAAACTCTAAATTTCATATAAATTAAAATTATACGTAAATTTGTTGTATTTTAATTATATTCGAAAATGGATTTACACTACTAAATAAATAAACGGTGTGATTTTGAATATTTGATATATTGATGACCTTTATTACATATTCATTAAATTAACATTATAATTATTTATAGTGGTTTAAAATTGCTAATTTTAACTTCCAGATAGATTGAACTTTAACTTGCATCTAAAATATAAGAATTTAATAATTTTTATTTATTCCAATGCAATTTCGTATACACAGAATGTGAAAAATTTTACTTATCATCAATTCCAATCGATAAAAATTATTTTTATCACTTGAATTTTAAAACTTCGCTTTAAAACTATAAAAAGATTGTTTTTACTAATATTCAATTTGTCTTTTCCTGTTTTTCATTTTTCTTTCAATAAATGAACAAACAGCGAAAAATAAATTTTTTGCAAAATAGAAAAATAGTTTTGTTCCAACAAAAGTTCTACAACTATTTTAAATAATTGATACTGATTAAAAGAGAACTATTTATTAGCCAAATTGATTTACTCTTCTTTTAGAATTTAAAAAGTTGTAGTACTAGATTATTTGATTAACTTTGATCTGATTTTTGATCAAAATATTTGATTTGATTTTTGTATTTATATCAAATTTCCTTAATAATCTAAATTAATATTAGTAAAAATGGCCAAATTTTATATTGACTGCTGAAAAAATAATAAATAATATATTTTAGAAAATAATTAAATTATACAGGATACCCAGAAACTTCATGATATTAAATTAAATATAAATTTTCGTTACCATTTTTCTCTTTAAAATTTGGTATTCAAGATATTCACTAATAAAGGTACAATTAGTTAAACAGAGACAGACAATTACTTGAAGTGAGATAACTCCACGCTATCTTCAAACTGCCTCTGCCTATCTAATAGTATTTTTATCATTGAACATTTTGAAAATGAAACACCAAATCAAGAAAATTCAATGAAAAGCTATCTGAAGATAACCTTTTCCATAAGTTTATAAAGTTTAGCCATATTTCATTATTATTTTTGTATATAGCTCCTTTTGTTTAAATGATATATTATTAAAACCAAACTGAATAATAAAAAAATTCTTTATTACTTTTTATTTATTTTATTTTATATCTTTACCAATACATTAATAACTAATTCATTATAAATAATGCATAACTCTAACGTTATAATCTTATTTAGTATTTATCACTTATGTGACAACGCTACATGTGATGGGGATGGGGATGGGGGATAGTGTAAAACTTTTAAACATTGAGGATTGGCCATATTAACCTACTTACAATTTGAAAATGTAGTTTTAATATGTAAAAGAAATTGTTTACTTGGTTTGTCTTTAGGACACCTTATATGACATATGCATATATATCTTATCCTTCTTATTATTAGATATGAAAAAAATAATAAACAGAAATTGGTACTTAGCAGATTGATTTTATAAATTATGATTTCTTGTTTTGCCTACTTTAAATATTTAATGTATAATAAAACTCTAATTCATATTTATTTTAGCATTAAAAAAGACAAAAATTATAAAGACAATGAAATTATCTGTTGAAAAGGAACGATCTCTTCTACCATCAACTGAAGTTGAAAAATTAAGGTAACGGTTCAAAAGTTAAATTAATATTGCACTTTAGTATATATTTTGATTACCTATTATACAGGGTGTAATAGGGACTCTAGACTAAACTTTAAATATACTGTATTCTGATATAAAACTTAGCTTTAAAGATATTCTATGATAAATGTACTATTATTAGTTAGACAGAGACCGTCAAGATAATAGTGAGGCAGTGAGATAACGTCATTTTGTCTGACTTTAACTATCTATCTGTTTCTATCTAACTAATAGTATCATTATCATTAAATATTTTAAAAATTAAGCTTAAGATCAAAATATAGTAAACGAGAAAACGTTTTAGAATCACACTCTTTATAACACCTTAAAGTTTGACGTAAGGTCCCTGTTACAGCTTGTAGATACAAGGTGTAACAATGATCTCCTTCGAAATTTTAAGGTGTTGTAAAGGGGATATTTCTAATACTATTTTTCCTGTATCACTTTTCGATCTGAAGCTTAATTTTAATGATATTTAGCAATAAAGATACTATTAGCTAGATAGAGACAGTCAATTAATTGAAGTGAGATAACAACTCTGTCTTACTTCAACCAACTGACTGTCTCTGTCTAGCTAATAGTATCTGGATCATTGAATATCTTTATAACCAAGTTACAGATCGAGAAATGGTAAATGAAAAATCGTTCTAGATTCCTCCTCTCTATGACCCCTTAAAGTTTCGAAGGGGATCATTCTTAATAATGACCCTGTATAAATAATATTATATAATATTGAAAAAGCATTATTATAATATTAATAAAAAAATTATTGAAATCTTGTTATCATAGATATTAAATAAATACCATAATTATATCTTCAGTAGAGAGATTCGATAAAATTATATTTTTCTAATGCAATAAATGTATTAAAGTTACAATATATAATAATAATAAAATACTGCACATATACTTTGTATATAGAGTATAACAATGATCCCCTTCGAAATTTTAAGGGATTGTAGAGGGAATGATTCTAAAACAATTTTTTATTTAAGACTTTTTGGTTTCAGGTTTAATTTCGAAAATACTCAATGACAAAGATGCTATTAGCTAGACAGAGACAGTTAGATAGTTGAAGTAAGAGAGGGTTGGTTATCTCACTTCACTAGTTGACTGTCTCTATCTAGTTAATAGTATATTTATTGTTAAATATCATGAAAATTAAGCTTCAGATCGAAAAGTGGTAAATGAAAAATATTCTTAGACGCAGCCCCTCTACAACCCCTTGAAATTTCGAAGGGAATCATTGTTACACCCTGTATACAAAAAGTGCAAGAATATTTATAAAATTTTATTAAGTTGGTATTTGCTTCCATAGCTATTGGTATATATATCCTCTATTGGTTTTTTCTAGTTGAGAAAGATAGAGAAAGAGTGAGAGAAAGAAAGAGCTAACGCTTCATTCGAATAACAAATCGAAAATCCAGATGAGCATTTCCTAGTTTGAATTTGAAATTTACTTGCATATTTAAACAAACGTAAATTATTTTACACATTCAAATAGATTTAAATATTTACGGATTATGTTTAGAAATAGTATTTAGAAATGCTATTATTTTTTTACTAGTTAAATACTAATTATCATCCTATTAGAATTGTATATTTTTTGTCTTATAATACTCATAGTTGTACTTATCATTTCGTAGACTTCTATTATTAATTAATACATGTTATTTATACAAGCTGTTGCAAATTACACTTCCTTTCACTTCCACTTGGGGTCAACTTCTAACCCCACTGGGGTTAATTCTAAGGGTCAACTGAGTCGAAAAATGGTTTACCATTTATCAATCCACAACTCAGTTTTCGAAATTTTTAATATTAAAGATACGAGGCTTAATTCATAAATTTTGCATATAATCGCAATTGCATCGTGTGATATTAAATAATAGCTAAAATCCTTCTTTATAAAACTGTAATAATGCATTGAAGTTGAATTACCGATTAGTTTTTAATAGCTATTAAAATGGAGTTGAGTATCGCTGATACGTCAATGCGGTTAAAACAACGTTAATCCGGTTGAGTAGATTCGTCACCCCAAGAGGAATCTTATGGTAATTATTACACCACCAACGATGAGATGAAGAAAGCTATGATTACTTAAATCCGAAAAAGACCACCAGAATTTTTCATTGACGGAATGCAAAAACTTGCTACACGTTGGGAGAAATATATTGATATAAACAGAGATTACATTGAAAAATAAAAATTAAATATTGTAACTAAAAAATAGTATTTTTATTCATTGTTTGTGTGTGTGTGTGTGTGTCATATATATATATATATTCTAGTATTTCTTTTCATTTCTGTGCTACGTATACAAGGTGTTCTGAAGAAAAGCAGACATATTTTGAAGTGTTATTCCAGTCACTATTCAAAGAAATTTTTCCTCTTGGCATGTTTCAGTTTGTATCATAATTGATTTAGGAGGATATCTCACTTCAACTAGTTGACTGTCTCTGTCTAACTAGTAATGTTTTTATTGTTAAATATCTCTAAAACTAAGCTTCAGGTCGAAAAATGGTAAATAAAAAATTGTCTTAGATTACCCCCTACAGCCCCTTAAAATTTCGAAGGGAATCATTGTTATACTTTTTTTTTGAATATGAGGAGAGAAAAATTCTCATGGTCACCCCACGCAAGCTGGACTGCAAAAAACAAGCAACGTTGTACAAGGTAGTGCCCCATAACCGAGATAAGACTTCAGTCCGCGCAAGGGGATGCTTATTCTAGCTAACTACTATGGCACATGCAATCGAGGAAAGGAAGTCAAAATTGAAATTACTTTGCTTATATTGAAGATAATGCAAAGAAGATTTAATGAATAAATAAATAAAATGAATGAAAGCTAAAATTTATGCGTTGTAATAATTATATAAATAAGAACAGGTGTTTTTACAAATGTTATGAAATATATCCCAATTCGAGATGTTCTTTGTAATGTTCGCAGGAACAAAGAATCCGATAAAACGCGCTAAAAATTTAAATCTGAAATATTGGACTTCTAAAAATCGAATATGTGCAAGACGTCAACATAAGGATGGCCACAAATGCATCGCGGCGATTATAATTTTTTAATTATTATTAAGCCCTGTGCCTATAAAATTTTTCAGCCGAACCTCGGTACTATTAGTTAGACTGAAACAGATATTATTAAAGTGAGATAGATAAAAGACAGAATGGTGTTATCTGACTTCAACTTTCTATCAGTCTTTAGCTAACTAATAGTTTGTTTGTTAATAAATATCTTAACATTTAAGGTTCAGATCGAAAAATAAAAAATGACTTTTTAATTTAATTTATCCTCAACTATAACTACCTTAAAGGAAATGTTGCAATTTTGCAATACTATAAATATACTTATGTATATCTGTATAAATTAATTGTAAATATTAAGTTTTTATATATATATATATATATATATATATATATATATATATATAATATTATTCTCTCTAGTTAAAATATTAGATAAAAATTTTGATTTCGCTTATTAAATTAAATAATTATAATTGTATCGTTAATTATAAGAAGAGTAAGTGAAATATTAATTTAAATATAATTAATTCTATACTTATGTCTTATTTTATATCAATTTAATATAAAACTAAAGAAAAACTTATTCTTTTTTCATATTTATAAATTTGATTACTCTTATAATAATCAGTATTAATTCCACGCAATACAATTATTTATTAATAAACTTATTGTTAATTAATATAGGCAGCAAATGATTGATGAAATGCATGAGGATATTAAATTGGAAAATTATAATTTAGAGCAACAAATATTATTGGAAGAAAAACAGATGGAAATGCGTAAAATTCAGTTAAAAAACACATGGACTATTATTAATAAAAATAAAGATAAATTTGAACACTATATTAGTGTAGTAAAAGAAGAAAAGGACGTAAGTTTTATTCATTTAGAATTATTTATATTGAATTTTGTGTAATCTGTCAATAAACATCTTTTACTTATTGATTTTTAAATAATTCTTTATTTAATATATTAAAATATAAAGATATGAAATGCAAAATATATTATATTATTTTAGTGGGTACAGTATATGAAATGTAATGGATTATCAGATTCATGCACTCTATCAGATATGAATACAGACATGTTTATTTGGTCAGCAGATGATAACGGTGATACTAATATGAATATTACTATAAAAAAATGTAAAGTTATTATTTATGTAAGTGAATTTCTCTTGTTTTTCTTCTTTCTCTATCAATTTTTAAGTATTATTCCATTATACTTATTTCTTGTTTCCGTACAGTTATTATTAAAGATAGATGAATTGATAGAATACGCTGAATCGAAATCTCTAGGCTCTCTACAAGAATGGAAAATAGTGAGTCAACTGAATAAATGTTTCTACAAACTAAAATTTAATGTTATCTTATCTTATCATTATGGAACAGATCCGGCAGAAATTCAGAAATAAGTTACAGAATTGGATTAACCAAGCTTGTTATCACCACTTGCGGCACATTGAAAGGGATATGGTTAGAGTGGATATGAAAAATGCAGTATATGTTTATGAGTCGACAGAGATTATTTCCTGTCTATGGGTATTGATTAAACTACCTATTAGTCTTAAAGTCGATTCTGAAAAAGATCGGTAGTTCTCAATAAATATTATATCTTTTCTTATATTTCTCTTTAATTGTTTTCACATATTCAATATACACGATAAATTATAGGAAACCAATTGAAGTTCAATTTAAAGAAATTGGTTTAACTATAAAAATGCCTTTGGATATTCAATGTTATTGCATGGTCATACGGAGTTTATGGACCAAATACGACCACATTTCTGACACAGGATTAACTTATCGAATACCAGATATACCAAAGGACTATCAAATAAATAGTGGTATAGAAGTCAACTAATTAAAGCATTTCAGTTTTAAATAAAAAAGAATTTAACTTTTTATGCGAGAATTTAATTAACCGAGTTTCTTATAAATCAGATTAGACTTTTAACTTTTATATATTTGGCTTTTTATATTTTACATTTTATTTAATTTTTATAATAGTAATATATATATATATTTTTACTTTTCTTTAAATTAAATTGATATTATTTTCTGAATAAATTTTTTTCAATCTCATTATATTTCTTCTAAATATGATATTAAAAATAATACAGGCAATTATATAAGTTAATTCAAATTAAATATTTTATAGAGTTTTTAAGTATTTTTCTTCATTCTTTTATGGATATTTTTAATTTTTATTCTCAATCTAAGATATTGAAGCTTTTAAAGATTCTAAAAAATCGTTAATTCCACCGAGTAAAATGCTAGAGTCATGAAAAATTTGTCACTTGCTAACATACACGAATATACTGAGAGAATTTTTAGTAGTTATGTGCATATTGATACAAATATGCAAAAAGGAAATGGCGATAACTATCCTTAAACGTCAGGTCTTGATCATATAAAGATCTCTCATATATTTTGTTATTTCAATTTTTGCTTTACTTTTATATTTTACTACTATAAACATATTTGTTTTACCATTCATTAGTAAAATTTTACGACTTTGTTTTAATTTTAAAAAATGTATTTTATTTTTTATAAATACAAAATCTTGAAAAAACAAATTCTTAAGTGATATGAATATGTACAAATATATATTATTGAAGTATCGGTGTGAGTTAAAAAACAATCTGCCACCGCACTGGGTTTAATACTCGGAGGGTTTTTAATATTGAATAATAAAAAATTTAACTGGGTCCGATACACCTGGGAAAAAGCTAATAAAGAATAAAATAATTTGAAAAAAGTAAAATAAAAATTTAACTTATACAATATTCATTTATTTCTGTGTTAATTTACTAGAATAGTTACATTTACTATTAATTAATATAAATTCGAATATATTTACAAAACTATACTAAAGATCACTCCCTCTACAACCCCTTAAAATTTCGACTAACATCATTGACACATCCTGTATTAATTAATATCTCGAAACTAAGCTCCGGATAAAAAAGTGACTCAGAATTTTTCGACTTAGTTTACTATCAAGAATCACTATTTAACTGCAAGTGTGTTTAATTTTGGACACCCTGTACATAAAAATATTATAGGATATCCGGATATTAGCACACCCTTTCTTACAATATAATTTCTGATACAATTCTCAGATACTTTTTCCTTTAGCATTTTTCAATTTGAAGCTTCTTTTCCAAGATATTCAATGATAAGGATATTATTACTCAGACGGAAATAGTTAACTAGTTGAAGTATGATAGTGTGGCGTTATCTTGCTTCAAGTAACTGACTGTTTCCGTCTATATATAAATATACAGGGTGTCCGGAAAAAAGGAGACATATTTTTAGGGGTGGTTCCTGACGCAATTCTAAGAACATTTTTTGTCTTGGTATTTTTTGATTCAAAGCTTTATTCTTGAGATATTCAACGATAAAGATGCCATTAGTTAGACAGAGACACTCCGGTAACTGAAGCGAGACAGAGTGGCGCCATCTCACTTTACTATCGAAGCGTCTCTGTCTAACTAATGGCAAATTTATCATTGAATATCTTAGAAATAAAGCTTTAAATCAAAAAATGCCAAGAGAAAAAAGTTCTTAGAATAGCCTCAGAAATCACCCCTCAAAAAATGTCTCCTTTTTTTTTTCGGACACCCTGTATACAAGGTATAGTATTGATATATTCCATAAATTTAAGGGATTGCAGAAGGGGTAATTCTAAAACGACCTTTCACTTATCACTTTTCGATTAGATGCTTAATTTTCAAAATATTAAACGATAAAGCTACCATTAGTTAGACAAACTAACCAGTTGAAGTGAGGTAGGTTAATCTGTTTTACTTCAACTACCTGACTGTCACTATCTTACTAATAAACTACCTTTATTATTAAAACTAATCAATTATCATTAAACTAATACCTTTATCATTGAATATTTTGAAAATTAAACCTTGGATCAAAAAATGATAAATAAAAAATCGTCTTAGAATCACTCTCTCTATAACCTCTGTAATTTTTCGTTCATGAACGTATATACAATGACGTTGGAACATGTCATTGTATATACAGGGTGGAATAATGATCTCCTTCAAAATATTAAAGGGTTAAAATGAAGCTTTAGATCGAAAACTGGTAAATCAAAAATCTTGACGCAATCACCCTTCTATAACCCTTTCAAATTTCTAAGGGGAGCATTGTTACACCCTGCGTATAATTTATTATTATTATTATCATTATAAATTACTGTCTTACAGATCTCTTAGCATATTGTGAAAATATTCAAATAATGAAAAAACAAATTCGTGAAGAACAGGCTAAAGAACGTAAAGAGCAACTTCAAGAGAAAATAATTGTACTTGAAAAATTGGTGAGTTCACCGATAACAATTAAACCTGAAAAAAAGAAGCAAGGAAAAAAACAAATTAAAATAAAAAAAAGTGAACAATATATAGAGCCCAAACCATTGCCTCATTTATCTTCTCCTGATGAAATTATTATATATAAAGAAGGTATTCAACTAAATGGTATAAAGCAGATTACTTTAATTAAAAAATTATTCCTAGCTAGACACCAAGTGCTCTTAATATTAAACTTTTTAATTCTTATTTTCATCTTTATGTGTTCATAAATAGCTTTAAATAAAATCGATTTTATGATGGTAAAATGAATTTTTATGAACTCGAAAAGCTTTGAAATTTATATAGTATGAATTTAGGAAGTAATTAAAAAAGAAGATAACTAAGAGATCTAATTCTTTGATTAATTAACTCCTAATTTGCATTCACTGTAAAATAACGATGTAAATGCAATAAACATTAATTTATTTTATGAATAAATTTATCTATAAATGTTACATAATTTTTTGTTTATATACGTTTGACCATATTTCATTCAAAACATCCTGCATTCAGGGTATTTAAAAACAAAGCGCAACTTTTTTGAGAGATGATTTCTGACGATTATCTATACATTTTTTCCCTTGGCATTTTGCAAGTTAAAGTTTCAATTTTTAGTTTTTAATATTTTTGTATTTTGTATTTTCTATCCGAAGAAAAATGACTCTAAGGTAGGACGATAATTTCTATAAAGTGTGAAATGAATGATAAAACTTTAAAAGAATTAAATTATAAAATAAAAGTATTTTTCATGTAGTCTTTATTTGCATTGTTAAATTTAATGTTATAATATTTTGTGATTAATGATTTTTCTCATAATTCCTTAGATCAAATCAATTCAGTTATGATTTTGATGTAATAAACCGAAGTAGGAATTCTTTTAATGGAAAACTAAGAAATATTATGGGCTTATGCCAAAAGTTTAATGACAACCTACCTACTTGAGATAATTTTATTTCAATGATTAGGCTACAATAAATTATTAATGATTGTGACGATATATCTCTAATAATTTTGAATAGAGAATAGAGTTTTTGTCTCTTGAAGTATTCCTGCACTTCTCATGCTCGCTACAGTGTTGTATCGCATACATCATTGCGGGCAACCGCCGCAGCTGATGCCAGCTCACAAACAAGAACCAATCATATTGTTTACAAAAGAACATTAATATTTCAAAATCAAGGCCCTAACTTGCAAAATGCTAAGGAGAAAAAGTTCTTATATTAGCATCATGAATCATACCTAAAAAAATGTTCACTTTTATTCTGGAAATCCTGAATGGTTATATAATTTCGTTCTTTTGTAAATTCCTAACAGAATTCGTGTTAGATATCATAAAACCGATTATTATATTATCGAATATTAATATATTATTGAATTATAGTGCTTTAAGAGCACATAAGAAATATTCAAATATATTTAAAAAATGTTAAAAATATAGAGTTAGTAACTATAACATTTTTTAGAAAACTCTATGAAACTAGTATAAAATAATTGTGTTGGTTGGGTTATAACTTTGTTTTTAATATTGCTTTATTAAATATATATTTTTATAAATGTTTTAAGAATTTTAATTTATATTATTCAGTTCAATAATTTATATAAATTTTATATAAAAAATTATATTATAAATACCATATACATATAGGGTGTTTTTAAGTCAATAGTCATCATATACATCCTTTGAAAATAAGGATGAGTTAAATCGGAAAATACTGCATATCTTTAGCTGATAATGCATATACAGAATGTAACAATAACATGTTCCATAAATTTAAGGGGTTGTAGAAGAAGTGATTCTAACAGGATTTTTTATTTACCACTTTTTAATCTAAGACTTCATTTTCAAGATATTCAATGATAAATGTACTATTAGACAAAGACAATCAGTTGGCTGAAGTCATATAATATCACTTCTTTCGCTTCAATTACTTATCTGTCTCTGTCTAACTAATAGTACATTTATCATTGAATATCTTGAAAATGAAGTCTCAGATTAAAAAGTGGTAAATAAAAAATTGTGTTAGCATCACTTCTTCTACAACCTCTTAAATTTATTGAACATGTCATTGTTTCACTGTATATTTTCTGGGTTAATGCAAATTAAAAATTAACAGATATAGGCAAATCATGAGACTTATTTCAGCGGTGCGGACAAATACTTTAAATATGGGGAGTAAATAGACGTAACTTCACAAGTCTTTCTTCTTCCATCCCAGTTAACTTACTGAAATTATTAGTGTTAGTGTTCCATATTATCTTTTGGCGTAAAGAGGTGATAAACCACGCCTGGCTATTACCCATTTTTGAAGAACTCTTCCATAAAGCTAAAATCAGTCTAGAGATTGACCTGTACCTTTTAATTTTAAATTTACAATAACTTATTAATTATGCATTTTCAGCAAAAATTGCAAGGAATCTTTCAATTTAATTGACTTTCATTTTCAAAGGGTTTAAAGGATGACTATTGACTTAGAAATACCTTGTATACAGAGTGTTCGGAAATAAAGGAGATATTTTTTGAGGGGTGGTTCCTGAGGCTATTCTAAGAACTTTTTTCTCTTGGCATTTTTCATTTCAAGCTTCATTTTTGAGATATTCGACGATAAAGATACCACTAGTTAGACAGAGACACTCCGATAGTTGAAGTGAGGTGGCACCAGTCTGTCTCGCTTCAACTATTGGAGTGTCTCTGTCTAACTAGTGGTATCTTTATCATCGAATATGTCAAAAATGAAGCTTCAAATGAAAAAATGCCAAGAGAAAAAAATTCTTAAATTGCCTCAGGAACCACCCCTCAAAAAATGTCTTCTGTTTTTCTGGACAATCTGTATAGCATTATTTTAACTCCTTATAAATTCAATTATTTTGAATAGAAAATTCCTAAACTATTTTTTCCGAAAATGAATAATAATAGAATTATTAACAGTTAAAGATTTGAAATGTTTTGGCCAAAATGGTGAATATTGAAGCCGTAGATATTTCGATACCAAGTAGGAGTTAAATGATAGGTGGAGCCTGTCTTCCCTTTTCCTTACGGGTAATTTAACGTCCCTTAGCTACTACAGTAAATCATGAGAAAGAGAGTATTCAGACCCCCCCCATCTCCTCACTCTTACTTGATAACGAAGTGTGTACAACTCCAATACTCGCCATTATTGGTCAAAACATGAAATTCGTAACTGTTAATAGTTATTTTTGAATAAAATGGTTCAGAACTTTCCGATTCAGAGTAGTTGGATTTATAGAGTTAAAATAACGCGCCATACAACAAAAACACTCTATAAATATATTTTTATATATATGTATTATATGTGTGTATATATATATATATTTTAGAAGACATGAGAAAAGAATTAAGGAAACACTTATATATACGGTGTGAGAAAGCTGAAATTAATTTACGGAAATACAAAATTTTAGGTGGTATTTATCATATTGATTTAATTCATCAACCACCACAGCCAAAAGATGTAGGCAAAAATATTTTTCTTACAATTTGTAAGTCTTAGATTTATTAAAATTTTATAATTTTGTATTAAAAATATTGAAAAATGATTGTTTAATTTATTTACTTAAAGTACAAGTACCAAAGGAATTGAAGCATGTTCCATTTTCGAAGGAATATCATCCGCCTATTCCTGTACCTGATGATGAAAGAACACCTGAAGTAATAGAAGAGGAGATTAAAGCTCTTGAAGCTGCTATGGAAGCCTTAGTACTAGTAACACTTAAGTAATAACTGATATATATTAAATGTAGTACTAAAAATTTATATTTTTAAATATAAATATTTATATATAAAAAAAAGACTATCCTGTATGTTAATTTTTTGTTTAAATATACAGGGTGTCCGGAAAAAAAGGAGACATTTTTTGAGGGGTGGTTCCTGAGGCTATTCTAAGAACTTTTTTCTCTTGGCATTTTTTGATTTAAAGCTTTATTTCTGAGATATTCAACGATAAATTTGCCATTAGTTAGGCAGAGACGCTTCGATAGTTAAAGTGAGATGGCGCCACTCTGTCTCGCTTCAGCTACCGGAGTGTCTCTGTCTAACTAATGGCATCTTTATAGTTGAATATCTCAAAAATAAAGCTTTTAATCAAAAAATACCAAGACAAAAAAAGTTCTTAGAATTGCGTCAGGAACCAATTCTCAAAATACGTCTCTTTTTTCTCCGGACACCCTGTATAGGTTATTCAAAGGGTAATTCTTAACACAAATCTATGATGAAAGATGCTATTATATAGACAAAGGCAAATAGATAATTGACAAATGATAGAGAAAAGAGTTTTATCTCACTTCAACTATTTGTTTGCCATTCTTTAACAAACAGTATATTTATTATTTAATCCTTTGTGCGCTCGAGAGGTGTCTCTCAGCCACCACTGGATGTGATGTGACAACTTGAGCGGTACCTCTCAGGCATATATAAAATGTTAAAATATATATTTTAAATATATATTTTATTTATATACTTTATTTATTTATATATTTTAAGTATATATTTTAACATTTTACGTGTGCTTAAAGCGGCGCTTCTCGAGCGCAAAGGGGCTTTGGATCGAAAAGTGGTAAAGGACTTTCCAACATAAATTTATGTCAAGAATCTTTAAATGAATGCATCTTTAAGTAATACAATATATCTGTGCAATTAAATAATTAAAAGGATTATAAATGAAAAAGCAAAAGAAATATGTACAAGCTGTCCAAAGAAAATACTTTTCCGATTATCAGATGATTGTTGACAATAAGCTCAGTCGAAATGTTCCGTATCATTTGTGACGCTGTCCAGAATAACATGGACAATGGTGAGCGCACGAGCAAATATATATTGAATCGTGCCCAGTTCAGACGATATAAGAATGAAATACAGAATGGCCAAGCACATGCACTTGGAGCCCAGGGCGGACGTATGAGCAGTGTCCTGTGTTACTTGCCTGGTGCAAGTTCAAGTACATTGATAAAAACAGAATGCCTTTATGCAATTACATTATTTAAATTATTTATCGGGCCTGGTCCCGAATCTGTTCGAAGAGTGTGTGTATCGCCGACCGAGGCTTAGGCGGCATACCTCAAAACTGTTTTACCGACCGAGATCGGAAATATGGGATAGATACGGGTCTATTTAACGGTGTCTAATTGAACAGTGCACAATTGAGCGGTGTCCTATTGAACAGAGAGTATTTTTATGCGGTTTATCAAATTAAATTTAAAATAATATTTAAAGATAATCCTGAAAAATCTAATTTTCAGATATTCATAAAATTTGTATCTGTGTCCAAAAGAAATCGTGTCCAATCGTACTGTGTCTAAACGTACCATGTCCAATCGTACAGGGTGTAAATTCTGCATCGAATCGCACTGTGTCCAATTGTACCCTGTCTAATTGAACCTCTTCCACAAAATATGTTTACCCCACATATTTAAGGGAGGAAATACAATTAGATGAAAAAATAATTATTAAGCTTTTAATTTTTTTAATATGAAATAACAATTCTAGATTTATCAAACTATAGGCAATGCATTTGCTATACAGGGTGTAACAAGATAACCGTACTTCCTTAAAGGGGGTGATTCCTGACGCTATTCTAAGAACTTTTTCCTCTTACGATTTTCAGGAGACTCGATAGAGTCTCGCGTCAAGTATAACCTTACAGTGACATCATGTGCTACTGTACGCGAGACACCGAGTATACTTTTCCCGAAACATCCAAAATTTGAAGTCGATTTTTTAAAGAAATTTTAACACAAAAACACATTTTAAGACCTTCTGAAGCTAAATAACGAAAAAAAAAATTTTTTTTCGTTTAAATGCACCAAAATGCATCAAAAGTGCATCTGCATAAATTTCATAATTTTTCAATTTTTGAAAAGTGCATGTTCAGTTCTGTCGTCTCCATCTCCATCTTTTTCGCACCGCTAGAAACCGTGTCTTTAGTGACGTCACGCCGTGACGTCATTGATGCTGATATACCGAAATGCCCTGTTCTCCACCTAAGTTGACCATTTAGCGTTGAAAATGACATAAATTTTTACGGAAAATATATTTTTTCATTAATTATTATATTATTTTAATAAATAAACAAAATATTATTAAAAATATTAATAATAATTAATGAATTATAAATTTATATTATCACATTTAATTATATATTAACTATTATAAATTGAGAGTAATTGTAATAATAAATGAATAATATTTGTTAATTATATATTATATTTTTTATTATTTTCCACTTTTCGCCACCCTTGAAAATCTGCAATTAGTGACATCAGAGTAAGACATCATAGGGCATGAAATAGCGTAATACGTGTTCCGAACATAATTAGATGTAAATAATTTGAAAAAAATATTATAAATATTTACTTTCGCACCCCTTGAAAATCTGCCATTAGTGACGTAAGACGGTGACGTCATAAAGCTTGATAAATTTTAACTTTTCCTATCACTTGAAAACTTTTTATTAATGACGTCACAACATGACGTCATAGAACTTGATATAAGGAAATACGTGATATGAACTTAAATAGTTGGAGATACTATTAAAAAATATTATAAATTTTCAACGCTAACTTACAAAAATTAGTGAAATCCCCTTAAAAAACATCCCGATGTAAAAAAATACGCCAAGTAGTTATCCCCTTCTAAAAACCCCCTTATTCAAAAAATATATATTATTTATACACCTATTTAATGAATTCTCTTAATAAAGGTCTAACAATAAAAAGAATATATTTAATTAAAATATAGTCACTACAAAAAATACATTATTTTTCTTATCTTGTTAAAAAGTATTGAAATCATATATAGAATAAAGCCAAGTATGTAATCTTTATTTATTCTCAGCATATAGTTTATAAACAATATGCATAAAAAAGAGAAACTGCATTTGAAACGCAGATAGTTTTTAAGCAAATTGCATAAAAGCTTTTTATATATAGTTTATAATTTTTTTATATAGAACTTGGCGAGCCTCCATGCTTTTTTAAATGACACACAATAATCATGTTAATTAAAAATGTCTCACTCCTTATAATATATAGGAAAATGTTATAATTTCATAACTGCTATATGAAAACATTTCAAAATTCGTCGAGCGACATGCATTCGTTCTTATTACATGAAAAGAAGAGAAAATTCGTTGGCAGGAATTCGTAGTTGCTACAGGAGAATAGCAGAGAAATTGTCGGCAGGATTTAAAGTAAAATCAAATGTTATTTAAAAAAGCATGGAGGCCCGCCAAGTTCTGTATATAAAAATTATAAACAAATTGTTTATAAACTATATATAAAAAGCTTTTATGCAATTTGTTTAAAAACTATCTGCGTTTCAAATGCAGTTTCTCTTTTGTATGCATATTGTTTATAAACTATATGCTGAGAATAAATAAAGATTACATACTTGGCTTTATTCTATATATGATTTCAATACTTTTTAACAAGATAAGAAAAATAATGTATTTTTTGTAGTGACTATATATTCTAAATAAATATATTCTTTTTATTGTTAGACCTTTATTAAGAGAATTCATTAAATAAGTGTATAAATAATATATATTTTTTGAATAAGGGGGTTTTTAGAAGGGGATAACTAGTTGGCGTATTTTTTTACATCGGGATTTAATCTAAAGCTTAGTTTTCGAGATATTCAATAATAGAAGTACTAATAGTCAGAAAAAGACAGATAGATAGTTGAAGTGAGACAGAGAAATGCTATCTCACTTCAAATATCGGAGTGTCTCTGTCTAACTAATGGCATCTTTACCATTGAATATCTGGAAGACTAAGCTTTAGATTAAAAAATGGCAAGAGGAAAAAGTTCTTAGAATAGCGTCAAGATTAACCTCCTTTAAGGAAGTGCGGTTGTTTTGTTACACCCTGTATTCTTAGTAACACGAAATAATTTTTTTTGCAATTAAAGTTTAAATGGCGGAGTTGTAACATAAAGTTTTAAGTTAGCGTGCAGTTTAGCCCTCTGTACTTTTTGATCTACAACGAAAAACCAAAAGAAATTAGTTTAAAACATAAATAGCTTCTATTTGACATTAGCAAAAATTAAGAATTGTAACAGGCGAATTACTCGCAGGTGCTGGATGAAACATCTACGAGAAACTTGCTCAAATAAAATGCCGTGACTAATTCGCGAGGTAAAGGACTGAAGGGTGGGGTCTTATCCAAAAATCTGAAATTCTTAAACGCGTGTCAAAAGAATCCACACAATTAACAATCAGAGTAATCCTTTTATTCTTGAACAGCCGATACACATATATTACAAGATCCGCAATAACTCGTTAATAATAATTCAATCGCTTAAGAGCATCGTTACCCGACCAAATAACGATATTTAAAACCATTTGGTTATAAAACAACGGATTTCAAAACGATTTGATTTGGTTATTCTATGTAATGTAAGAAATGAACAAGATAAATTTTTTTTGAAAAAAATTTGCAATAAAAAAATTGTCACTAACAATTGTTTATGTTGTAAAGAAAATAAGAGTTTTTTTCTTAATAAAATATCTCGTTCCTTCCGATATACAAAAGGAGTTATATGAGTTTAGTCTCGATTGAAAATTCGAAGAAATATAGTCATATTTTTCAATATAAGAAATGTTGTAAAATTTTTAAAATATCAGTTCTGTTATATCTCAAAGCAGATCAAACAGAGCAAAAATTAGTTCATATAGATGATGTAACAAAAAAATTTCATGAGTGACACAATGATAAGAGATCTTTTTTTTCATTTTATTTAATTAAGGGGTATCGCCACTGTAGAATTTTGAAATTTTCAATTTTTTGGTTGTTGATTTAACAGATGCTTTATAATGTCAAGAATGTTAAGCAGAAATTTAGCATATGGTGCAGGCATCGCTGATTGAAGGTATATTAAAGACTTCTTATCTGGAATGATAAATAAAAGTTTAAACGAGTTTTTCTCGAAACCATGTTTTTTGAACTTAAAATTTTGTGTAGATCTTTAAAACAATATAACTTTGGAAAGTACGTATGGATTTTATGATTAATGCAATATTCTTTTTTAAAAACAATTTTAGACCAAATTTTTTACCAAGAATCATCATTTTTATCTAAATATGTCGCCAAATTAACAATTTTAATTTTTGTTTTAATTTCCGTACGTACTTCCCTAGACTTAATACTTAAAATCAGAAACTGTTTGAATTTTTGTTCTAAGACCAACTGTCAATGTGAACCTTGGTCGCCAGTGCAACCTTCTAAATAAAAAGTCATAATGCCTAACAGTGTATAATTACATAATTTTATGCAATAAAAATTTAAAAACAAGCTTAAATATGTACCTAATAACGACTTACTTTTAAAAACTCAAAAGGTTATTTGATTTTCCTTTAATAAATTCCTAAAAATCATTTAATTTTAACAATCCTACAGTGGCGATATCCCTTAAGACAAACCGTTTTAAGTCGAGTAAGGATCCTCTTAATAATACAAGGTGTAACAATGATGTTAGGAGAAATTTTAAGGGGTTATAGAGGGAGTGATTCTAAAATGATTTTTAATTTACCACATTTTAACCTAAAGCTTATTTTTTGAGATATTTAATGATAAAAGTACTATTAGTTAGATAGAGACAGTCAATTTATTGAATGAGATAACACCATTCTGCCTCACCTCAACTATCTATCTGTCTTTGTCTAACTAATAGCACATTTATCATTAAATATCTCAAAAACTAAACTTCAGATTAAAAGGTGGTAAATGAAAAATCGTCTTAGAATTACTCCCTCTACAATCCCTTAAAATTTCTCCTAACATCATTGTTACACCCTGTATATCGGGAGCGTCCCACGCTCAAAGTACGCGACACGTCCCTATTCGCGGTACTCGCGAAAACGCGCATTTCCTGCGAGAGGAGACTTTCCAACCCGAGGAAGGGTGTCAGTTTTGATGCTCACAACGCGGCCTGAAAAGTACTACTTATCGGTGCAATAAGTTGGCTAGTCTCCGCGGGTAACCAACACTTAACAGGACTAACAAACTCAGAAAACTAGTAACACTCGCAATTCGTGGCGTCCCACTCACGCTTTCAGCAAGATTTGGATTCCTTTTGATCCTGCTGGACTTCCATGTGGTATCTCCCGTATAATAGATCCTCCGATTTTCTAAGATGCCTTCTGGTATATTCCCGTGGCCGTATCGTAAATCCCAATCCCCTAATAATCTAATTTAGTCATTAAATAACCACCATACTCTCGGTATTGCACAATTCGTCACCGAACAATTAACTGGCTTAATTACAGCATTTAATAAAGAAAGTAGTTCCACTAGCCGATATTAATTTTCCTTGAACCGCTATCCTCGTCCGTATTACTCTAACGATGGACATAAAGTGAAGGAAAAAAAGTTGAATTGTCACTTTGACAATTCAACGCTCCCCGTCACACACTGAGCTCTCATAATTACACATATACACATACATAGAGTCGAGATGCACTTGTTAGTAAGAAGGAATCAGTCTAACCCGGTATTAGACTGTACGCTAGTACGCAAGGAAATATATTTTTTATATATAGAATTTAAGACATTAGATTCCCTTTTGGGTCCATCTGGTATTTCCTATGGTTTATTTTAAGATTTCTATTTTTCAGTAAAAATCAAAATTTGGTTACGTGCTTAAGTAACACTAACCTGTACGTCAATTTTGAAAATGTAGTTTTGAGATAAACGCGTTTAAAGTTTCAAACTTAAAAATCAATGATTTTAATTACTTATGGATTAATCCGCGATACCAGACCCATATTATACGCCTTCCACTTCTTTGTAAAATTAATTTTGTTTCCATTAATACTTTTTTACGTGTTATTCGAGCCTTAAAAACTATATAAAATAAATATATAAAAATTAAGAATTAAATAATAGACATTAAATTGGATAATCTAATAATATTTAAAGGAAACAGTCCCATTTTAAAGGAAACAGCGTTATATCTGGAGAACGAATAGAATTTGTATAATCTTGAGGGGGAAAGAAAATAGTAGTACCTGTTTTTAATTTGGTGGACAGTTTCAAGGTTATTTCAAGGTCAAGTTTATTATCTTAAATGAAACTCTATCTTTTTTAATAGATATTCTTATACTGATTAAAAAAATTAACAACTTTTGTACGAAGTACTTTTTTCTTTTACCTCTTTTTTCTGAGATAATTCTTGATATTTAACTTTGGTATACACCAAAAGTATTTTCGAGAACGGATTATAAAAGATGAATATCAACACAGGAAACAAAATTTAATTGAGATTTGTGTGTCGACTTGTGTCTTCAAAAAATTTATTGCTTCCTGAATTAATTACTTTATACATTAGTTTCAACAAAGTGTCCGAGAAGATAGACGTAAAAGAATACCTGATCTTTAAAAAATACACACACTATTACGTAGTCACTGGATGCTACAAATTTTATAGTACTTGATCTCAATAGCGTACCTAAAATCGTTCTCATTCTGTTCTCAAAAGTACACGTTGACTATCCAAAAGTCAACTTCTTTTCGTTTATTATCTCAGGAAAAAAAGGTAAAAGAAAAAAGTATTTCGTACAAAAGTTGTTAATTTTTTTAATCAATATAAGAATATCTATTAAAAAAGATAGAGTTTCATTTAAGATAATAAACTTGACCTTGAAATAACCTTGAAACTGTCCACCAAATTAAAAACAGGTACTACTATTTTCTTTCCCCCTCAAGATTACATAAATTCTATTTGAAACATTTTTTGATATATTCATTCATTCTCCAGATATAACGCTGTTTCCTTTAAAATCGGACACCCTGTATATTAAATTAACTATAATTAATATTATTAATTCATTTCAATTATAATTTTTCTTAATACAATAATAAATAATTAAATAAATCAGCAGTGATCTAAGAATAAAAGTCGATAAGAAAGAAAATCGAATGTTGATAATCGAGGTATTGCCTATGTTCCTGCAATACTTTTCCGTCTTCTTCTATCCAGAAAGGGTAGAGATGAAAGCGATATTCGCGATACTCTCCGCCTGTCTATACCCGTGACATTTCTCCACCATCCCTATATTTGGGATATATGACGTCACGTGCGAGCGAGTTGGAAGATGTGCTTTCTTCTTTTTCAGGTATACTCAGTAGCGGGTTAAGCGGTAAGCGTACTAAGCGGTCACGTGGGGTCCCGCGAATATCAAAGAGCCCCGTGATTTTGGCCCAAGAGATTCTGCATATAGAACAAGAAATTTTAAACAAGATCAATACTGACAAAGTAATTGATAAATTTACAAAAAATAAAGTTAGACGAAAATTTATATAAAAAATGTGCTATTAAAAATTTGATAAATGTACTATGTTTATTTTCTCTAATTTAAATTAGACCTCGAAATTTTTATCGCTTGGGGCCCCCACATATCTTAATCCGCCACTGGCTATACTTTAAGTCAGGCATGGACTATGGGTTGTACGGCTTCATTACCGGTTAGTGTACCCTCAAAAATTCATGCAAATCAGTCCATAAATGAATAAGTTACAGCGTGCTGAAGTTGCAAAAAATGTTCAATTTAAAATAAAATTTTGAAAAACTTGGCTATTTTTGCACTTTTAATAAGCTGCAATTTTTTCCTTTATAGATTGATTTGCTTAAAATTTTGAGGATATACTAATTTCCATCTTTTTTATTAAACGTACATTTTCAAATTTTAGTTTAACCACTTACAAAAATAAAACAAAATCCATATTTCCTTTAAGCGTTAGTTATTTGTAAACACTGTATTTTTCAAATTTTTATAACATGTCAACTATTAAATACCTTGATTTAAAATCATTTTTTATCTATTAATTTTAACAATTGTTTAAAAACTTATGTCACTTTTAAGAGTGTCCGAATATTTTCTGAAACTTGTGCTGTATATCGATTTAAAAAGTATACCTAATTTTTAATTTATTATTATTCTTATTAAATAAATATTTTGTGTAAATAGATTACCCGATTCTATTCTGTGGCTTGAACCTCCACTGGTAGCACATTGGATATCAGAAAGGAAAATATGGTCAACACAATATATTCATGATATTAAATACAATGAAGAGGAGCAGATTATTACATTTCGTACAAGAAGATTAGGAATTCATGGTTTAGCAATGAACAAATTGATCAATCTACCATTTCAGAGTTGGGAACTTAAACCCGAATCTGGTAAACACTCTCAAAGTGGCGTAATCCTGAACATAGTAGGCGCTGTTGTACAAGTTGAATTTATAATTAGAGTATGTATATATCTACATATAATAGAAATTTGAGAAATATATAATGATCATTCTAATAAATTCTTTATGAAATAGGAGAATTATGTATGCTTAAGTTCTTTAGTTGGTGGAGCTTCTTCTGCACTTCGTAATATAATTGGTCAGTTTATGGAAATAAAATGCCTTGTGCAGGTAAATATTTTAATATATATATATATATAATTATTTCATATATTCATATCTTATTTGTGATGTTAGTCCTGTGTGATGTTAGAGGAACAGCACACTGGGGATGTAGAGGGAGAAAACTTATGCAAAGTAAATTCCGAGCAGAACTATTTATCGTGTTATACTATACGTTATGCTTCAATTTTTTTAAATGGCAATCACAATTTTCACCCCCCCCCCCAAATTGTTCGTCTTGATGAGACGAATTCAATCATATCGTATGTTATCCTATTTTCATGATTTTTATGCAAAATATCGCATAACAACTTAATTGGCTAAGAATTCGATCATTCAAACTTCCTTCATGCGATTTAATTTTCCAATTTCATATGTTTATCAAACTGTTTATTTTTAATGCGACAGAAGTTACTTGATGTAAATAAACAATGGTTTATCTAGTTTTCCTACGTTAATCTCGATTTTTCAGTAAGAAATTTGAATTCATTGAGTTCGAATGTTATAATATTGAAATAATGTCGTTTTTTAACCTTCAACTTTAAAAGCGCATACTGGGTGTCCGGGAAAAAAGGAGACATTTTTTGAGAGTTGGTTCCTGACGCAATTCTAAGAAATTTTTCTCTTAGCATTTTTTGATTTAAAGTTTTATTTCTAAGATATTCAACAATAAAGATTCCACTAGTTAGACAGAGATACTCCTATAGTTGAAGTGAGGTGGCGCCACTCTGTCTCGCTTCAACTATCTATCTGTCTCTTTCTAACTAATAGTATCTTTATCGTTGAATATCTCAAAAATGAAGCTTTAAATCAAAAAATGCCAAGAGAAAAAAGTTCTTAGAATTGCGTCAGGAACCACCTCTCAAAAAATGTCTCCTTTTTTTCCGGACACCCTGTATATCAAGCAAAACAAAATTTGTTTAATCGAAATAAGAACCGTTAGATTCAATACATTTTTGCCAACGTGAAACGAGTTTATTTAAGCCGGTAGAGTAGACCTCTGGTGTTCTGAAGGCGATGAAGTCGTTGAAAGCGGTTTTGGCATCTTCTTGATTTTTGAAACATTTCTCCTGGAGGTAGTTGTTTAAATGTTTGTAAAAGTAGTAGTCTGTTGGTGAAAGATCCGACGAGTACCTTCAGTATCTAATGGTGGATGAAGAAGAGTTTTATAACCAAACTCATTCAACTTCTGTAGCGTTGGTTGTGCGACGTGCGGACGAGCGTTGTCGTGATTAAGAATCGGCCTCTTTCTGTTAACCAATGCCAGTCGTTGTTGTTGAAATTTCTGATGCATTTTATCAATTTGTTGACAGTACCTCTTCGCTGTAATCGTTTCACTCGGATTTAGGAAGCTGTAATGGATAAGACCGGCCGCAGACCACCAAACAGTTACCATAACTTTCTTTTGGTGCAATTTTGGCTTTGGGAAATGTTGTGGAGCCTAATCGCGGTACAATCATTGAGCCGAACGTCGTCGATTGTAATACAGAATACACTTTTCGTCACATGTAACGATTCGATCGATAAACGGATCGTTTTTGTTGCACAGAAGATGTGCCGACGAAAGTTCAAAGCGACGATTTCTTTAATTGTCGTTCAGTTCACGCGTAACCCATTTGTCGAGCTTTCTTGATTTTCCAATTTCTCGCAAGTGGTTGTAAATCGTTCCAATTGCGACGTTTAGTTCTTCCGCGAGTTTTCTAATTGTTGTACGTGGATTCGCTTCCACCAGGGCTTTCTATTGCTCATTATCAATGGTCGCTTTTCGTCCACGTCCTTCTTCATTTTCGAGCGACTCATCTCCGTCCCGAAATTTCCGAAACCAACGTTGTAGCATACGATTGTTGCTTGTTCCTTCGCCAAATGCGCTTTTAATAATATTACGGCTGGCTTCCGCTGCTTTATGGCCCAGTTTGAACTCGTATAAAAAAATTGCATGTAATTGCTTATTTTCCATATTAAATTTTATAAGTAATAGCAACCTTATTTTAAATAAAATAATTACAATCTTAACACAGGAATATAGAGCGAACATATATATATATATACTTCAAAATGATATATAAACTGAATACAAATGATAAACGCGTTATATCCAAAAAAAACACAACACAAATGAATTTTCAAAAATCCGACATTATTTGTCAATAATAGTAAAATTATTTGATTTAAGATTGAAAAAAATTGAGAAGATTTACGTTTTCTTGATTAGATATTTAATTTAAAAAGATCAATTACAATAAAAAAATATGAACGCAATTAGGTGAAAACCGTTTGGAGTGAAACTCTACTGAATCTTGTCATTTATCGTATAATAATTATACGATAAAATATATTATTTTGTACTCTTTTCTCTCTCTCTCCCTTAATAATTTTGCATTTCTTAATTTTAATATTTTCTTTTCAGATTATGCAAAATAGCGGTTGTGATTTGTTTCCTGAACAAGATGCATTTTGTTATATGAAAAATTTAATTGTGAAGCATTCAATTGTAGAGAAGCATTTACAAGAATGTATAGGTCTACTATGCACTGCATACAGTTTTTCGTGGTCTAGATGGAATGCAACACGTTCACATAGAGAAATAATTGTACAATGTAAAGAATTAAGAGGTTGTGTTGCAAAAGAGGTGAGTAAAAAAGGACAAAATATTCTAATTATTAGTAATAATAACCTCTATTTCTCTTCTTTCAATTATTTTCTCTATTAAAAGGATCCTCACCCGACGAAATTCGTACTTTTCTCTTTTCTTCCTTTAAAAATGAACGGATTTGAAAACCGTTTGATATACATAATGCGGAAAGCCTAATTGAAGCGACGTTGCCCATTTGTTTTTTGTAAATCCAACAAAAATTTATTAACCGAAAAATTGTATTAACAATTTATAGCATAACATAAAAAATACAAGTTATTTTGAAATGAGCCAGAGCAAGGTCGTTACAAAAAAGATCAAGGAATCGATTGAGTCTAGTCTTGATCCAAAATTCCAAGAAATGTGAACATAAGGCGAAAAGTACGAAAATTTGTAAAATTGCTAAAAATATTGGCCTGTTTTATTTCGAAGCAGATAAAACAAAGCAAAAATTAGTTAATATAGATGGCGCAGCAACAAAATTTCATAAGTGGAACAAAGATAAGAGATCTTTTTTCTACTCTATTTAATTAAGACACAAACTGTTTTAGGTCGGGTGAGAATCCTCTTAATGTCTAAATCTTCCAGTATTTTAACAATATTACATTTTTAAATTCATGCTATCAAGGTTGCATATTACAATTAAATAAGAATAGAAAAATGCATACAATAATATTTAAATAATACTAAGAAATAATAAATAGATTTTCTTAATTTTTAAAGTATTTTACATACAAAATACAAAAACAGAAGTGTTACTTTGTTTCAAATTTTTTAATTTTCTATTCTTAAGTACAGATATACTTAGACTGTCTCTATCTAACTAATAGTGTCTGCATCATTAATTATCTCAAAAACTAAGCTGTAGATCAAAATGTGGTAAATGAAAATTCGTCTAGAATTACCCCCTTTACAACTCCTAAAAATTTGGTTGGCCGTACCTTACTGAAACACCCTATAAAATAAATCCTTATAGAAGATATTAACTATCTATTTCCCTTAAAATAAAAAATAGGCGAGCTTCATTGCAAATTAAAAAGACAAACATTTATTTTAGGCTTTGCGAGTGGAGCTGCCTACCGCCTAGTAGTATTTTTTTAGTTTTAATATTATTTTTAGCATAGTACCCATGCGTTCTCCATTTTGAAATTGTTAGGGTTTTTTCACAATAAAACATAGTATAAAACACAATTTTTGTTTTTATATAAGTTGGGGAATTAATAATAAAAGTAAACAAAAAACTTTTTAAACAAATTAAAAACAATATAATTATTGAAAACATTAAATTTAAAAAATACCATCTTAAAGCGTAATTTAAGACCTTTAAGAATCTGTTTTTGTTCATTCATTTCCGTCAACGGGATCTTAAGTTACAGCAGTTTTAACAGACGATATTCAACTGCGTGTATCTTCGGCAAATGACCTCAAAATTAAAAAAGAAAAAATAAGTATCTCATATTTTGAACAATAGAAAACGACTACAAAGTCAAAAATATTCATCAAAATTACTGTCCGGTTTGACATGGAATCACCCATATAGCTCATATAACACATATATGTCCTAATGTAGGCAATAATGTGTTCAAAGAATAAAATAGCTATGTTTACTTAAGGATAACAATAATATAATTCATTTTCAACTAAACATTTTTATTAAAAATGTTATACAAGCTCAAATTACAAAATGCATGAGTGGTCCAAATTCGACTATTTTCCCCTACTTGGCTTTATTTAATATTTAATTTTAATCCGTTTTAGCAGATAAAGTATTAAATTAAATAAAGTATTTATTCATATGAATAATATTTTTCATAACATACTAACATAATAATTAACATTCTTTTACATTCTTTAACGTTCAACAATTAATTCTTTTTTGTTGGTATACTTTGTAACTAATTCCCTGCACTCCTGCCTGGATGCAAGGAAGGTTACCTTCGGCTTGTCCACCTGCGCGAAAGCCACACTCTAAAAAGGGCGCTAGCTGGTTAAAATGGGTAACCAGCAATCTAGACCAAATCTTTGGTCCTCCTCCCGGTATTCCTGGATGAATACCGGGATCAGGAAGACCTTGGTAGTTTTCCTCGGCTCCACCAACCGGAAGACAAGGCGGCATTCCCGGCCGCTCAGGGGACTTCCTTCAGGGTTAGGTTCTAGGGAGTAGAACCCGAGCGAGAGCCTGCCTAAAGTCCTCAAGGTCACTCCAGGCCCTTCCTTTCCCCACCCAGGTAGGGGTTGGGGAAGAGGGCGAGATCGCAACGGTAGCCCAGCGGAAGGTTTTCCTCTGACTCAAGGACCTGGCTCCGGGAAAACGAGGAAGGGAGTGGTTGTTGACCTTTGTCAGACCGACCACTCCACTCCTCTGTGTCCCTGCCACTTCCTAACGGTCAGACGTGAAGTCCTTCCTTCCTGCGGGACCTCGATTCGATCCCCAGGGCGGAATTCCAATCAGTGGCATCTCCGTCGCCAACCCAGGAAGCCACGGGTCAGCCATACGGCATTTTCCCGGGTTCCTGGGTGACGTCGACGCTCCGTCCCTCGACCAATACACAGCCGACAACTTTGCCGCTTACCGATGTTGCCGAGCCGACGGCGGGCGGACGACTCGAGAACCGAGACTTATGTCCCTGGGATCTCTGGTATGCGAATATCAGGGAAGGCTGGTTCTCCCGTCTGGACTACCTAGAAGGATAGCCCATAACGTTATGGGGACGCTGGAACTTTCATCCGGTCCTTTATCAGTACATATGTTATCAGTATAATGTCATGGCATTAATCTAAGGGAATTATTTATAATTTGAAAATGAACTCTCCTATTGAAAAGAGTTAAAAGACTTAATTTGCCTTCAAAAATGATCCCTTTAAAATAAATGCTCAAGTTTCAAAACATTTTGATATTTACGAATATTTATTACATATTTACATATACATATTATTAATGTTATTTTTGTATTTAGCGAACCAATCGTACACTTCTGATTACGCCTACACAAACCATGGAAATTCAGTGCAGCGAGGTCAGTCAAGAATTTTCTGCCTTACCATCAGATGGTGATAATGCTAAGGTAATTTTTATATTATTTATCACTATTTAATAGTTATTTATAATTATTATTATCTTTTACTGTGTGTATCTCAATTAAGGTTGTAATATTTATAATCTTACTAGGAAATCTTTTTCTTAATATTTAAGTCGGATCGTTGATTAATTTAATTTTCTTTCTTAAAATAAACATAAATTTTATTATATAGGATAACTGAAAAATAAACAGACCTCTAATTAAGGAGTAGTTCCTGATATAAAACTGAAACAAAATAACCTTTACCATTTTACAACCTGGAGTCTAATTTTCGAACTGTAAAGGTTCTTTTTTTTAATTAACTTTATTGACTTAAAATTTTATTATAAAATCCTGTGACAATTTTAAAACAAGTTTACAATTATAATTGAAATAAAATTCAGTTTCTGTACACAATAATTAAAAAAAGCGCTAAAACGTTTTGGTATTTAAACACTATTAGTTTATATAAAATTCTTTAAAACACATTAAGAATGACATCATCTCTAACTCTTTCCCTGCTCTTGACAAATATATTTGCTATACACTTAACTGCTCTAAATGGATATGTTCGCTTTGGCAAAAAAAAAAAAGTTTAAATATTTTTACTTTACTTTGGACGTTTACAAATGAAAAGGGATCGGATTTTATTGATACTCCGATTACTGCATTTTACAAATAACAATGGCCCGGTTTTCGTTTTTACTAAAGGCACTTATCTTTCCATCATTAATAATTTTGTCAATTTATTTTCAAGAATTTTTAATAAATAATTGCGTATTTAATTGTTTCATTGCACTTACTACAGTGTTGTACCGCAGATGCTATAGTACATGAACACTATAGCTAAGACTAGTCAGTAAACAACAATTTATCATATAGTGTACAAAAATCAAAAATAGAACTTCCAAATTTAAGGCTTAAATTAGGAAAATACCAAATGAAAATGTTTTAAAATTGTATCACGAATTACATTTTAAAAAAAGATATATTAATTTCGAGACACCTTCTATATTATTATTTAAATATTTTTATTAAAAATGTTTATAAAATTATTTTATTTAAAATAATATAATTTTTTTAATGATACTTTTTTATACCAAATTACATTAAGATTTTTGTATTTTATCTATTTCTTTAGTTGATATTTAATACTGTAAGATAAAAAGAAAGTAGATTTAATCAATCAATCATAAGACTAACTCTCCAATTGTGGGTGAGTTTTTGAGAGGGCTAGAAGATGGAACAGAATAACTGATTAGTAAAAACAGTATTATGAAATATTTAAAAAAGGTTAAAACTCAATTGCGCCAAAAACCATTTCTCATAATTGCTCTTTTTATAAACATGATGATCAACGCGATAATAGCGTCTGTACCCTGCTGTAATTTACAAAATATTTGTAACTCAAATTCCATATTTCCTGTAGTTGGAGAGTTAATATATGCATATTGAATTACTAATAGTTGTGATTCATTAGTTTTACAGTGATCTTTATCATTATGCATTACACAATGCAGGCATTAAAACTCAAATGGTAATGAATCAAGTATCATTTAAGCTTGTTCGGACCGTAATCGAGTTACTACAATGTACTAACGTAATCAGTATGTCATCATAAAATTAAGAAAGATGCAGGGGTAGTTTGTGGTTCGACCTACTAAAACCTCCACCTGTGCGTATTCTGAGACATTTCCTGGAATCACCGACAAGACATGCTTCAGGAAATGCTTTTTCTCCTATGTTCTAACTTCCTGATTCTCGAGGGGACCAGATAGCATCGTTAAACAATGGCTCGCGACTCTGCAAAAGGTTTAAATACCTGAAAGAAAATATAAGATCCGTAGATAAGAAAATCTCTATATATCCCATTTTTAATCTATAAAATCAATCATGTATCACAGACATGTAATATACGCGCTCTAAATAAAGCCAATATCAAAATTCAAATGTTTAACTATTATAGAGTTAATCAATATGATCCAATTTTAAATTAAATACAAGTATTTATAAGAGAATTAATAACCCACAAATGCATAGGGACACACACGTAGAGTACAGGTATTAAATCATTAAAAATGAGAACACCCTGATAGAATGTATAGGTGAGTACAATATTATACCAGGTAAGTATGAATCAATCTCTATAAATAACATTCATAGATGAAAATTCACCATAAAAAACAAAATATAAAAAGAAATATACAAAGTGTCCGAAAATAAACGCACTTCTTGTTAAGGGGTGATTTCTGACACTAAACTAAATTGAAAAGTTCTTAGCCACTTTTCAATCCGGAGTTTAGTTTTTAAGATATTGAATAATAAAGATATTATTAATAAGACAGAGACAGATAACACAGATATTTGTAATGAGATAGCACCACTCTGTTTCATTTCAACTATCTGTCTGTCTCTATCTTACTAATAATATCTTTATTATTCAATATCTTAAAAACTAAACTCCGGATTGAAAAATGGCTAAGGACTTTTCAACTTAGTTTAGTGTCAGGAATCACCCCTTAACAAGAAGTGCGTTTATTTCCGGACATCCTGTATATGTACAAAACAAAACATGCTTAAATAAATATCTCTAAACACTTAAATTCCAAATATCTTTTGACAATTTTAATATTTATTAATTAAGTTTAGTTTTTAAATTTTATCTTAAATAAATTTTACTAATTTTATCTTTATCTTTTACTTTTATCTTTCATTTCATCATTAATTTTATCTTTAACACACTTTGCATGGCTGCAATTTTTGGAACCACAAAAATGTTTAAAATGTTCAATTTTTAAGTCATCCCGACAAGGAATGCAGACAGGGTCATTATTACAATCCTTATATACATGGTCCTTCTTCCCACATCCAGAACATAGATTTAATTCATTTAAATTTTATTTTAAACAATCCTTTTGTACATGACCCAAGTGATGACAGTAAAAACATTTTTGAATGGAAACCATATGTCGAACATAGCACTTCTACCAACCAATCTTAATATCATTTTTCTCCAGAATTTTAGAAACAGAATCAATATTTATTAGAAATCTGGCCGCTTTAAAAGCATTCAATGGACTTTGTTTTATATCTAAATACCTATAATGATCATGTTCATAACCCTTTACATAATTATTTAGACTTTCAGCAATATTACAATCATTTTGTCAACAATCTATGTTTAATATCTCTAACAATGTAGTGTGCATTAATATTTTGTTTATTATTTATTTTATTATCAGACACTTTATCAAGTTCCTTCTTAAATTTCAAGATGGAAGATTGATCATTATTTTCAGTACTAATAAAAACATTCATATTTGTCAATCTGATAATTTTAACTGTTAAACCCATTTGCGTAGGATTTGTATTCTTTTTAATGTTATCGATTTGCTTTTTATAATCTTCTTTTGTAGTATCTTCTTTCAGTGAGATTTTAAAGGTACATCTATGCGGGATCGACAATTAGTTCAATGACCGTCGCTAGGTGGCTAACGAGCTGGGAACGCTTGGGCGCGTGTCGCCACCCAGCCTCACGTTTCTCGCTAGCACTAATCAAGTAGATAAGCTTTATTAAACGTGATGAGTAGTTTGTGTTCGCAATCTTTGATTATCTTTTGATCAAGACGGATAGAAAGATTCGCTCTCCTATTTTTATTCATGTGTTTGACCAAGAAATTCTTTTTTCCAAATTTTTTACCAGATTTGCAAAAAGGAAAAAGATGGAATATTATTCTGGCACATGCGCAAGCACGACTTCTTCCACTTATTTCAGTTCCCATCAGTAATAGTAAAAAAATTGTTCAAATTTTATATTTATTTATGTGCCCTAGTAATAATTCTAAATGAAAATATAAGTATTTTCGAAAAAAATAAATAACATGTAATCAGCTAACGTTGTTTCTATTTGTTAATATTTTATTTTGTAGTATGAGTTATTTGAAAATAATGGATAAAATAGTCTCATTTCTTATCTCAGCCGACGGGTTGAATTTAAAACTCATAAATACTATTGTGAAAAGAACATAGTACGAATCGTCAAGAAGTTTTTTATTAACTACTTTCCGACAAAAAAGGCTTAGAAAAGAAGGTTACGTAGAAAACATTACAGGAATATATGATAATAATCTTTTTAAGAAATATTTTAGAATGTCAAAACAATGTTTTGAAATAAGTATCGTGTACATTATGAAGAAGTAAAAAATGCTTGATTTTCAGGAATTATTCAATTTCATTAGAAATAATATACAGGAAAATGAAAATAGTTCATTATAAAGTTTTATTATAAAAATTAACTAATAATTGTTCTTGCTTGTAGAATTGATTTTGACCAGGAAAAATGTCCAAGTACATCAAAACAAGGAAAAAACTTTTCAATGCAGGAATTTTAAATGTAATAAATTGCATGATTATAAATTTTGTTTTCATTGCTCGAGCGATGTTTGTAGCGACCATAATTATAGGATTTTTACATCTAACATATAATGAACAGGTTAAATATTTAACGACAGGTGTTGTAACACCTAAATTGAAAATTGAGATTCTGGAAAGAAAAACAATTTTAATATTTGTCTATTGTATTTAGAGAGAAAATGTGATAGGTCGGATTGAAAAATAAGATCATATTAATGAGATGAAACCAATTATTTGATTGGTTTGCTATTCAATCATTAATCAAAATAATTTTGTAATAATGCCCTGCAATCATTTTCATTGTTTGAACTGTTCTGCAAAATTGGTAGAATCAAGTAAGATTATAGATTACGAACATGAAGAATGGTTACTCTATGATATTTTTAATCCTAATAGTAGGTTGCAAAATAATGGAAGTAGATATAAATTGTGTAAGAAAGTGGGGAAATGTGAAAGATTAAAAACTGATTAAAAATTAATAAATTGTCTTATTTTATATAATGTTACTGTCATATTAATAAATTCTTTTAATATATTCTATTATCATAACCTTAATGAATATAAAAAATAAAACGTTACAAAAAGTTACTATCAGTATTATTATTTAATTCCTATAATTTTCACATACTGCAGTTGAATTCTGTTTTGTTATAGTTAAGTAAAACTCACTTTTTACATTGAGAATGTCTTTCAAATTTGAATATTTTTGTTTCATGACAATGATTACAGGTTTATTTAGTGGTAATTTAAATGAAATAAACAGTTATAATCAAATATTCTAATATATTACTCTTTTCATAATAATTATTAAATTTTATACATTTATATATAAATTTTTCATTTAATACATCTATTTGTAATTTATCTATGCATGTTGTGCAATAAACATACATACATTTTGCATAATCTGCATAAAATATGCATCTCTTCGTAATCGAAAGAAAAGTTAATTTGTTTTATCTGAATGGAAAATAACTATTTACTATTGTATAACTGTTAATATCATTATCTGCTTTATTGCATCTGTCGTTGCTGTTCTCTTGTTGATGCTTGTTGCATAAGAATTATTATCCTTTTGAATTCGTTGAACACTTTTTCAGTGAATGGTCTATACGCATTATTATTAATTTCTAATATTTCTCCATTGTTTACATGTAAATTTGTACATTTCTTACATTTCATTTGTACATTGCCTTTTTGTAACATTTTAAAATATAATTTTTATGTTACATTTCCGTAATAAAATAAAGATAATTAATATATTTTCAAGTAAACACATAGTATTCAAGAGTTTAGTATTATCTAAGCTTTTAAACTAATAAAGTTATTTGCATTGCCTTACTTTTTCCTTTTCCATTTTGTTTATATTAACATTTTCATTATTTTGATAACTTTTAGATGTACTTCCTTCCATTTATTTAAAAAATAACTATTTGCCTTGCTTAATCTAAAAAATGTTTCTTCCTGTAATAATTTATTGTCTCAATTGTCTTTTATTTGTTGACATTTTTTGTATTGAATATATTCTATTATATGTAACAAATTTTATTTAGTTGAAGAGCTCTTCGTTTAACTTTTTCAAATTAAATATTTTCCAGTTGAAATTAATATGAATTAATTTTTATGCGTTTTTCTCTCGGTCAATTGTGCTTCACTACTTCCAATACTAAAAATAGTTTCCGAGCTTCTTGTTATATTGAATCTATATTATTTTAGTTATTCTTCTGATAAATATGTTTTTTAGCAGTAAATATTTTTTTTAATTTTGTAATTTTTTCCTTATTACTTTAATCATCAAAACCTCAAAAAATATTGTATTGTCATTTTTTTGTACTTGTTCAATAATTTTATGCGTTTTTTTGTTATTATTTCAGATTGCTCATAATGACACAATGCTGTTTTTTTTTATTTAATTAATGTCAAATTACTGTCGTTATTTTCTTTATCATTTATTATACAGGGTGTCCGAAAATAAACGCACCCCAGTTAATGGGTGGTTAATGACATTAAACTAATTTAAAAAGTCATTAACCGCTTTTCGATCCGGAGCTTAGTTTTAAAATTATAAAAGATTTTTTTCAACTTAATTTTATTGGTTATCACTAGCAAGTAAGCATCAGCCATGACATCATATTGCTGTGACATCAGCGGGGCAGCACCGTACTACGTACCAAAAAATTGCAATCTCACGAGATTCCAAAATTTTTTTTCAATAATCTTATGCTAAACATTAATAATTCTTTAAAAAAACTCAGTATAATTATTAATTATTACCTATTTCAAGTACATATTAATAAAATAATTATAATAAATACATTAAACTTGTTACTTCTTGAAAATAATAGTAATTTCTATTATTTATTAAATAGAAGCATATCTTAATTTAAACTATTTAAAAAATATTAAACAGTTTTTTTATTATTTGTCAGTAATATATAATTGTTTTTATCGAATTAATATTGAAGTAACATGATTAATTTATACATTAACCCATTTGCATCATGACCCTACTTAAAATGCCGTTTGCAGACATCAGTGATGTTCAACTGACGACTGATAATAAAAAGTAATCGCGGCTCGCGAAATATTCCGTGCTTGGATGCAAATGGATTAATAAAAACAGTTTATTAAATTCACCATTTTCTTGTTATGTTCAGTCTAATTCTATTCTACTTTCGAATCCTTTTTCTTTTATTATTCACTATTTAAGTTTTTTATTTTATTAACTATTACACTTCTAGAAAATCACAATCTAACCACATTTTAACATACACACTTTTTCCGCTTTATCTGGGTACTTAGCACTAACCAATTACAATTATCTTAAAATGATTTATTAATTACAAACTAAATCATTTTACGCGAAACATGAAACTAATATATTTTATACGAAGAAATCAAAAGCCCGTTGACCAATGTTGTTTACGTTGTCAATACTAAGCAATTTGACAAGTAACTTTCCCGGACCACACACAATATTCAAAAGTACGTCACAATATGGGCCAATAATTATAATTAATATAAACGTCGATAGGTGGTGATAAAGTTGCCATCTACTGATAGCAATTAATTAATGACCGATTATTAATATTATCATAAGGTAAAAAGATTTGTAATGAGATTTCCTCGTTACACAATAAGAAGGATCTTGCACATTTAATACAAGGAGTGACATCTGTTGTGGACCAGTAGAGTTAGTCACAACGAGGAGCAGTCACTCGTGTTAAGTGAGCATCATGTCTGGTTGTGTCAGGTCAGGGAAACCTGGAAGCTGCAACAATCTGCCTTGAGTTGTGCATCCAGGGAGACCTACACCCATGAGACTCGGGGAGAAGGACTGATGGAGGACCGGATGAAAGTTCTGGTGCTCCCATGACGTCACGGGCTATCCTACCATATAGCCTAGACGGGAGAGACAACCTTCTCCCAATATCCGCACACCAGAGATCACGGGGACATGAAGTCCCAGCTCTTGAGTCGTTCGTGCGCTGTTGCCCCGACAACATCCGGCTGCCCAGGAACACGGGAATATGCCGAAGGGCTGATTCGTGACTTCCTGGGTTCGCGAAGGAGATGCCAGTGGCTGGGATTTCGTCCTGGACATCAAGTCAGGATCAAAGGCTGTAGATTCTCTTACAGAAAATGCAGACTTACTGATGATTAATACGCCAAATTAATTAAAGAAAAACTGTTAGACTGCTTGAAGATCTATCGATAATAACAAGAAGCGATATGTGATATTACCATGATGAAGCTGGTTCGCCGAATTCACTAGTGACAAAGCAGCTCTGATTTGAAAAATTTAATAGAAAATGAATGATCTGAGGAGCCACGAATAACTTTATTTATGAAGAAGAAACAAAAATCAAGAAGAACATATGGGCCGTCTGGATGAAACATCGTAAACCATAATAGAAAATATGACCAGATGTTAAGAAATCTGCAACTATTAAAAATAACAACTTACAAAATAATAAAAATGATTAAAAGTATATTAAAATAAATAAAACTTACAAATGATTTTACAGCAACTGTTCAAAGTGCCTTCCACTTTCTTGTAGGCACATCTTTAGCCTGCGCAGGAAATTCTGCTGCATTTTGTTGACCATATCTTCTGTTATGGCTCCTAATGCTGCATCCAGACGGGCGGCTAGTTCATCTTGGTTCTCGATTTTTTTTTCACAAGTAGAAACTTTTAGGTGGCCCCAGAAGAAAAGGTCTAAAGAAAATTTGCATTTTTTAACAAAGCCAGTAAACTACAATGAATCAATTTAAAATGGATATAAAGTATCATAATGCAATATGACACCTTTTCAACAAAATGAAGAGCCCCATTTCGAGACGGTCCACTTCCACATGCGTTCAATTTCAACACAGGTTTTTCGATGTGACATCTTTCAACATTTCATATTAACATTAGAATGAGAACATTAGGTTCTAATTGGTTAACATCAGGTGGTGTGTGTAGTCAACTCGTCTACATTGAAAATTGTACACACCTTATGTTGATGATAAATTTATTGAATTATAAAATTTATTGGTATTCATCTCCTGTCGACGTCCAGCGTGAAGATCCCACTTACCCCTGCTCATCAAGAGAATTTAACGATGACCACTGCTGAGTGGGAGGCAACGATATGGACCGATCAAAAGTTTCATATCGTCTGCTAACCACAAAACGCAGGTGTGATGGCTTGATTCGAGGTTGGATCCTATGCACGCCCTCCAGACCCACCCACCGGTTTGGGCGAACCACGTATAGCGTGTGGGGTTGGATTTCCGGTCACACCGCCGGTGAGCTGGTAGAGATTCCTCCGGGGATGAATTCCGCAGAATATATCTCCATTTTGGAAGAAATATTACTTCCAAGTGTAAAGGCGATATATTCTGCGGATGAAGTCCCGGTGATCCAACTGGTGCAGGATAACTCTAGTGTCCACATCTCATACGAAACATGTGACTGATTCAGGCACCATCCTGAAATCTATCTTGTAGAGTGGCCCGCTCGTTCTCTTGATTTAAATTTGATTGAGAACGTCTGGGCCTTTATGTATTGACGGTAACCAAACGTAGGCGTAAGGACGACGACAGGGGTTCCGAATCACATCAAGGAAATCTCGGCTATCTCCAAATTTCCTTTAGTAATTTGGTGCAATAGATTTGGAATCAACTAAGTAATTGAGCAGGGCGATCTGTAGTCGGATTATTAGGACTCCATTGTACGCGCAAATTTACCAATGGCCAAAGATAAGGGCAACAATTTTTCAATAAAAATGTGAAATATAAAGTTAAGTATTTTCTTTCTATTATTAAATAATTATTTAATATAATATAATAATAACATTTTATTTTTACAGGGACATGAAATTACAAAAGATTCAAAGAAAAATTAATTAAATAAAATTATTTGGTGCCATTCGTATGTATCTTTTAATCACTTAATATATTTTTTTAATTATTATCTATAAGATAAAACTAAAAATTTGATAAGCTAATCTAATTATAAATTATTTTATTTTAATAAAATTGTATAGCATTAAATCCATCATTAAATGTAAAAACATTATACAGGGTGTCCGGAAAAAAAGGAGACATTTTTTGAGGGGTGGTTCCTGAGGCTATTCTAAGAACTTTTTTTCTCTTGGCATTTTTTGATTTAAAGCTTTATTTCTGAGATATTCAATGATAAATTTGTCATTAGTTAGACAGAGGCGCTTCGATAGTTAAAGTGAGATGGCGCCACTCTGTCTCGCTTCAGCTACCGGAGCGTCTCTGTCTAACTAATGCCATCTTTATCGTTGAATATCTCAAAAATAAAGCTTTAAATCAAAAAATACCAAGACAAAAAAAGTTCTTAGAATTACGTCAGGAACCACCCCTCAAAATATGTCTCCTTTTTTTCCGGACACCTGGTATAAGGATATACAGGGTGCCCGGAAAAAAAGACTTTTTTGCGGAGTGGTTCCTGACGCTATCCTAAGAACTTTTTTTTTCTCTTGGAATTTTTTGAATTAAAGCTTTATTTATGAGATATTCAACGATAAAGATACTATTAGTTAGCCAGAGACACTCCAATAGTTAACGCGAGACAGAGTGGCATCATCTCACTTCAACTGTCGGAGTGCCTCTGTCTAACTAATGGCATCTTTATTTTTGAATATCTAGAAAATAAGCTTCAAATCAAAAAATTCCAACAGAAAAAAGTTCTTAAAATAGAGTCAGGAACCACTCCTCAAAAAATATCTCTTTTTTCCGAACACCCTGTATGATATGCAGTCAAAAAGTGTCTATACTTTATCAAGGGTTGGCCGCATGTGTTAATCAATTTATGCTAGCATAAACTAGAGGAGATACAGGGTGTCCAGAAAAAAAGGAGACATGTTTTGAAAGGTGGTTCCTGGTGCAATTCTAAGAACTTTTTTCTCTTGGCATTTTTTTATTTGAAGCTTCATTTTTGAGATATTCAACGATAAAGATACCACTGGTTAGACAGAGACACTCCAATAGTTGAAGCGAGACAGATTGACACCACCTCACTTGAACTATCGGAGGTCTCTGTCTAACTAGTGGAATCTTTATCGTTGAATATCTTAAAAATAAAGCTTCAAACCAAAATATGCCAACAAAAAAAATTTCTTAGAATTGCGTCAGGAAGAACCTCTCAAAAAATGTCTCCTTTTTTTCGGGACACCCTGTATTTCTTTTATTAATATTTTGTAGCAAGCCTAAATATTACCTTCACATATTCACTATTAACTTTCTAGTCTCCAAGTTACTAAATGTAAAAAACTTTTGTGAAAAGAAGGTATCGTATTGCATGACGATATGACTATATCTACTTTTCTTTTATTTATTGTAGTTCACAGGGGTTTGTTAAAATATGAAAATTTCCTATTTTAACGTGAAATGGAAATCCTCGAATAATTTACAAATCTTAAAGGAAAAGAAAGAAGATTGATTCTTAAGAATTTTTCAGATGATCAGTATAACAATATAATGAAAGCACACGTTATATTACATTTTTAATAATCGATAATGAGAATCAGACTGTACACTTTTACGCTGCTCATACTATTGTTACTGTAACGGTATTATTGGCAGATAAAGTTTTCTGTTGACTACATGTTCGTAATCGTGTTTTAATACTAACGCACTATTGATATCGTATTATAATTTTACTAAGTATACTATGATTGATAGAAAACACTTTTGCAATCCTAAAGTCCTAAACCAAAATCCTAAAGTCCTGAGTAAAAGAAAAACTAAGGCTTTCTTGATTAGACTAAGTATAACATAGTAAATAATTATTAAAGTGACTACTTTCCTTACCTTACTTTTTTTTTTTTTTTTTAGTGAGAGGAAAACCCTCATGGGCACCTCGTCACATGTTTTTACAATGGGAACGAGGTAGTGTGAAACTCTTACTCACTAAAAATCTCTCCAGAAGATGTGCTTCCTTCCCGTCCTTCCTTCCTTCCTGTGAAAAGAGTTGACATAAGCATATTCTTGATCCTATTGCACTTCACAACACTTCACAAAATTATGCACCACACTATTCACTTCACTATTGTTAAAGTTATTTCACACGCGCATACTTGACTGTAATAAATGTTCAAATTGTTTTCCGCGAATAGTCAAGCACGTTTCTGCATTCTGCACTTTGTTCATTATCTTGGATCTCATTGCACGCGGTGAGTATTATTCATTATACATCAGTGACCTTACATGCCCTCATAATTAAAAGTCCAGGGGTGTAACGTCGGCCGAACGCGAAGGCCAAGGTATTACACTGCCTCTTCCGATCCAACGATTATTAAATTTTCGAATTAGTATACGTTGGATTCACGCGTGAAATGTGCTGGTGCGCCGTTGCTTTACAGCCATGTTTCTTCCCGAACTGACAATGGTACGTTCTCCAGTAAAATGGGCAAAGTATTTCTTAAGAAGTTCGCGTAAACTTGCCCATTTAAACGTGTTGGCAGAATATATGGCCCGACTATCTGGTTGTTAATGATACCTGCCTAGATATTGACGGAAAAAACGATCTTGATTAGACGCAATAGCCATTGCAAGAGGATTTTCGGCATCCTACACATGGGTTTTGCGACTATTAAAAAACACGCTTCGTCCGTAAAGAGAACGTGACGCAGAAAGTTATTAATAATCCATTCAAAGTATTGCACTCGCATTTTAATCCTTACACCTTTTGCAAATGAAAAGGATGCAAGCGGTCCTCATGCAATGTACGCCAAACCCTCATATGATCAGTACAGATCTCGCGCGCGACAGCTCTCGTACTGGTAGACGAATTTTCGTGGAAACGTTCTAACACTTCTTCCTCAAAGTCAATTGTTCTTGCCCTGTCCACACCAGGAGTCAGACACTCCGGGGTTAAGCGAACCCGTATCGTGAAGTTTTTGCGTGAGTGCAATGAAATATCCACATACAGGAAGTCTTCTTTCTAGAAATCATTCTTGATATAGTCTTCGGGCTTCTTCTCAATTTCCATCTGTGGCACCATTCAATAGCACCATATCCGCTTTCTCGGCATTCGTGTATAAATCTCGGCGATTCATGGTGAAAACAATTAAATTTGCACAAATAAGCTGAACGTCAAATCCTCTCCGATGATAGAAGAGGACTGAAAGATTTTGTTTTATTATAACGATTATTTCCCTATTGTGAGTGTTTTGTCATCGGATCTCTTCCAGAAAAAAATTAAAGCGCTGCAGAGTAAATAGTCCGAGTTGTTTCTTAATTTGTTTTAAATTCACCGGCTACTGGAATTTTTTCTGGACTAAAAGCTAAAATGAAAAAAAGCGGCGTTATAGGAAAAGGTAACACGCGACACAAATACATTCATATATGAGCTGTTATTTTTGAAAGTGGTACAAGTACACTTTTACATGTAACGAGATATTTAAGGGTTTGTATTTGAGTTAATTTAAAAATATTGGCAAATGTTAATCAATTCGAGTTATGCTTTTAACACTGTACACCTTTCTAATTTTATTATGAAATAATAATCATTACAAATATTTTAAAAAATAAATAATTTTTTTTAGCTCCAAACGGACTTATACCACTTTCAAAACTAACAATTATAAGAAATAAAATCAATAGGAAATTTAAGTCCATATTTGTATAGACATTAGCTTCACTGAAATAGATTATTTAATGTAAAAAATTATAATTAAAATGAAGACATTTAAACACACGAATCACCAAGTTTATTAAAGATTAATTTTAGTCATATTAAAAAGACGATATAAATAAAATACAAATTCCTTTGTCAAGATAACTAAAAATAAAAAAAATTATATATTAAACTTATTTCTCCTTCACAGTTAGCGTAGTGAAGTATTTGTGGTAAATAGGAGTATGTAAGGCAGCAAACTCATCATATCATTGTATTTCTCTCTTGTTATAGGTCTCGAAGTTTTATACAGTGGCAAAATAGTAATTTTGCCGAGGTTTTTAGGTCTTCCTTGTTTTCCAAATAAAAAAATTACTTTAAATGGAGCATTTTCTTCCATACTAGTTTTGTAAAAAATGTTGTGCGGTTCATCCCTTTTAAATCTCATCCAGCATATTTTTAGCCACTGTACAATTTCTCCGTCCGTATTTTTTTTCCTGTTTAATATTGCCTCTTCTAAAGATTTGGTCGAAACAAAATTTTCTTTATTTATTTCATATAAAATAAAGCTATTTTTTTCGGCAAGTTTTTATTATATTATAATAGTCTTCAGCAGTATATAATTGATCCTTTTTCTTTAATGCTGTTTCCACAACTCCAAAATCTCTGTCGTTTGGAAGAAATGAATGGCCGGATAATAAAAATTTGTGGTCAATAACATTTATGCTATTATCAGCTGATTGAACAATCCTTAACCACATCAGTGCGAGCTTAATATTTCGATTTTGCCCGATACACATGTCACTGTATGCAAAATTTATTATAGATATGAAATTTTGTGTGAATTTCATAGGAAAATGTTGTTTTTAAAGCTTGAATTGACTTAGACCATTTTCAAAATTAACTGAATGTCCTATAATTGACTTAAAGTAATAAAAAATTGTGATTTTTACTTGAAACAACAACTTTAACGAAATAATTCATAAACATTTATTAATCATTTTTAAAAAGTAATCCATTTTTATCATAATTTCGAGTTTTTAAGATTTTTAAAATGTTCCTGAAAAACTGGAGGGATTAATGGTAGTAAACACATAAGATCTTTATGTTTTTCTTCCGTCACTGGTCTAGTGGTGTTGTATAATGGAAGTAATTGAATATTTTGGTATATTTTTGGTCTTCCTCTTTTAGGTGAAAGATCCAAAACTTTAAATTGTTGACTTAGACCACTTTCATAATTAACACTAAATGAATTCCGTATAACGTTGTAATTACAACTACTATCTAAAGGTTCATTTTTGACGATATCGTAAAAATTATATTGAATAAATTTAGTTTAAAATCATGTCGTGTGAAATAAGTGATAAATTCATTTTTTTTTATTTTTTGACTTAGACCACTTTCATAATTATGGGCACATATGAGTTCTGTTGTCATGAAAATTATGAATACCTTCATTAAGTATATACATATTTCGCTTATAATATGCAATAGAAACTGATAGTTTGGGATATGGAAGGACTTTTTGAAGATCAAAGGAAAATGCAAAATATTTATCTGGGTTCGTTGATGCTAAGTTTTGACCTTCTTTTAAAGCTTTTCTAGCCAGTTCTGCATTGCATAAATGTATGCTATGTTCTTCTAAAAGGATGCTTTTTTCATTAAGGTCCGAGGTTGCTTTGATTTTCATATTTAGGAAGTTGCATTTTTGACACAAATTTTTATGTGTGCGTGATGAAAACTTAAATTAAAATTATTCTTAAAAATTTTCCTATATATTTGCTCGCTGAGAAAGGTTGTATTATTCTCTTCACATTTTGCGACATACAAGTTGTACATTTTTCGTAACTTCAAATTAGAATTCAGGTATTTTCTGTTTGGATTATTCAAACTCATCACTCATTCTGCAAGATCCTTTCAATTTTCCACATAAGTCTTTTCCTATTAACTTTGCTTTGAGAGCCCTATGTAGTCTGCCTATGAATATACTAAATGTTTCTATAAAGAACTTTTTACATACCACAATGCTTTCCTTTCCAATATTATTTAAAAAGTATTTAAAATTACACTCTCTTGCTGATCCCTTTAAATTTCTAGGTCGTCTTCTTTTTACTGACGTACGCTGAGTAGATGCACACAAGAATGTATTTTGTCTGTTAAAATCCCCCATTTCCCAAAACAAATTAAAAAGGGATGTTGCAAGTTTGAAGTCAAATTTTAAAGGATACATAAGTCTCATAGTCAATATCTATTGCAACCTAGATTTACTCAAATAATTAATATGAGTACGTAAGGAAGGAAAGGAATAATTAAAGGACACATGGTTGGGATATAAGAACAGCCAGAAGCATATATATTTTATATCCCAAAAAAAGAAAAAGAATGGGAAAAAACCTCCATCGTGAGATGGAGTAAAAACCCAGAAAAATTACTATGATATTAATAGGCCAATTCATGCCAAACAGAAATATTACAAACATGCAAAATATTACTACTTACAAATGACATAGCATTATCCATACACTCTCATGCAACGTTTCACACAATACAATTGTTAGTTAAAATAACGTCTAAATCAGGAAGAAGCTAGGTTGGTCTGAGCCGGCTCCCTTGACAAATCTTGTCGGATACCTCATTCCAGAACCCGAAGGGGAAGGTGGGTCATCATGGACCAGGGCAGCCCTGACGTCTCAGGAACGTAACCACTTACCACCCTGGTCGTGTCTTAACCCTTTCGCTACGGGGCGGATCTCCGGCGCGCTACTCTCGCTGAGTGAGCCGCCGCGCCAAAAGTGTGCATTCGCGAAATAACGGTAATCGCCCGTGAATGCGCTCAATACCGCGGTATCTTACGCAGAGTAGTCGTTCGTAGAAAGGAAATGCTAAAAAATTTATCATATAATCCAATCAGAAAACATAATTTAATAATATAATTTTGTATGATAATTTTCAAAGCACGGGTATACACAAAGTCCTACCTCACATGTTTTACATTGATAATGTGTTTGTCGTTGGACACCATTCTTAGTACAAACAACACACTTTCTTAGTCCACTTTTTCATTTTGTTTTCTCGCTCGTGTAAATTGCTGGGAAATGTCTACCTGTCAGCCTCAAAGGATATTTATCCGCAGATCTAGGACCGCTTTGTCTAAAGTCGCCTTTATGGTATTTTCGTAAAATTTGTCTTATTAATTCAAGATGAAAAGCGGCTACAGGAATGTCTTTTCCTGTTTTGTATTTATATAAACAATAAGAATTCCAAACGGCAATATCTAGCAAATGGAAAAAGTACTTCTTGTACCATTTTATAGATTTTCTGATATATTTAATGGAACTGATAACCATATCACATTTGTCGACAGCGCCCATTGATGAATTATAATCGACTATACATTTAGGTTTACGTATAAGTTCTTGAGTGTTATAATTCCTCTTTCCTGTACATATTAATTCGCTAGTATGAAAAGTAGATAACATAAATACGTCCCTTTTATCACGCCATTTAAGGGTCAGCAAATTACTTGATGTCCGAAAATCAACCTCGCCTTTTTTTAATTTTCTGTCAATTGTAGGCATTCCTTTTCGCCTTTGCTTTACAGTCCCACAAGCATTTGTTACATTTTTATGTAATAAATTAAAAAGAACAGGACTACTATAATAATTATCTACATACAACGAATGACCTTTTCCCAAGTACGGTTTTAAAAGTGTTAAAACGATATTTCCTGTTTTGCCAATTTCTTCCGTATTCTCTGTCACGTGTGAATCATTACCTGTATATACGATAGTATCTAGTACGTAGCCAGTTTTACAGTCGCATAATACGTACGTTTTAATGCCAAATCGGCTTCTTTTGGCCGGTATATACTGTTTAAAAGCTAGTCTGCCCTTGTATAATAAAAGACTTTCATCTATGCACAAATTTTGAAAAGGATAAAATGAATTTTTAAACGAGTTTTGAAGCCTGCTTGAAATCCCGATAATTTTTTTCATACGATCAGAAGAGTTTTGATTATCATCTTCAAAATGCAACATTTTCAATAAAACTAAATATCTATCTCTACATATAATTTCACTAAAAATATCAGTTTTTAAAAGTTTGTCTTTAGACCAATACTCGCTAAGCCGTAATTTTTTGTTTCTCGACATTAGTAGCGTACATGCGAAAAAACAGTACACCTCGTCGACAGTTGTACTAATTTTGATGTTACGCAAGTCATCATTTACTGTACGTGCCCAATAGTTATTTGTCTTATCCACAATAAAGTCCACAAGATCAGGTGAAAAAAATAATAGGAAATAGTCTAATATTTCAGATGAGAAATTTATGTCTTCTGCCTGAAGTCCAGAATTGGAACTATTAAAGTTGTGAAATGTTAATTCAACATCCTTCCTAGCCCATTGGATATTATTAAAAGTTGTTGATGACAAAGCATCTTCGTTGTAATCATCTTCTGATTCTGACGTGCTAAGTACATTTGTCCGACGAATGCTCATTGCTTTCTTTCTAGCACAAATATTATTTATTGCAATATTGCTATCGGTTTCCGATGATTTTTCGTACATCTCATTGCTCTCGTTTTCGACAGAATGGCAGTTTCCTCTCCGCCTTTTGTAATTCGTATTCATTATCTTTGAGGTTTAAAAAATAAACGAAAAGTGAAATAAAATTCAATGATGTGAAAAATATAAAAAATTAAACCACATACCGTGCAAATATTTCCAAAGTGTGAGCTGGCTAAAAGAACTGTACTGCCGAAATGTTACTTTTATACTGCTGTTCATTGTATCAGCTTCAAATTTAGCAACGTAAAACAAATGCAAAATAATTGCGATGGGTAACTATGGAGTAATAAATATACACTGCTCACAAAAAATCGCGGGTGACTATAGTCACCGCTCGTAGCGAAAGGGTTAAACTAACTTTCAACTAAGACGACAGACCCGACACCTTTAAAATCAACCGAAGTTGTTCTAATGAATCCAATGATTCATCCCCCAAAAGGCTGCTCACAGCCCTAGACAGGGACACTGTCGAGCACTTCAACTCACCATGTGTGAGCTGGAACTAAAATCGCAATTATAGCCAATAACTAAAAATACTATGTTGTGACCCAGGATCCAACAGCAAATCTTAAACAAACTTTCTCTCACACATCTTACACCTTAATGAACTTCAGGTCTATCACCTTCTTTTTTAATATAGATATGTTCAAACCATGCTCACTTCAGTCTACATGCATATCGAATTAGTCAATATAATTGCGAGTGTCATTTGACACGAACATACCGCCCGCCTTTCGTCCTTTGACGAAATAAACAACAAGAACTGACCTGTAGTAAGAATCAATCAGAAATAATGTTATTTAAGTGATCAAACACTTTAGTCATTTTCGTCAAAATACAAAGGGCAAAGCCGAGCGACATACCGTTTGTAAACACCGCTTGCGGTGCGCACAGACACTACGCGAACACAATTGTCTGGGCCAAGAAAAACTTCCAGTATTCGTCCTATAGGCCACTTAGTTGGTGGGTACCGATCATCACTGATCAAAACCAGTTGACCTACAGCAATGTTCTTCTGGTGCTCTCTCCACTTGCATCTTTCTTGAAGATAGTTCAAATAGTCCTTTGACCATGATCGCCAAAATCGACCCCGCATTCGCTGCAAGAGTTGATAACGGTCCAAGCGATTCTCTGGTACTCCTGGAAGATCTTCGTCTGGAATCCAACCCGACGTTTCGCCCAAAAGAAAATGTGCTGGAGTTAAGGCTTCCAAATCATCCACATCAGAAGATAATGGTGTTAAGGGACGTGAATTCAGACATGCTTCAACTTTAGCCAAAACCGTTGTGAACTCTTCAAATGTGAGTATTTGATCACTCATCGTCCTCTTGAGGTGATACTTAACAGACTTGACGCCAGCCTCCCATAACCCACCGTAATGAGGTGTGGTTGGAGGAATAAATGACCAACTAATACCATCATTAGCAATTGTGGAAGCAATCTCTTTATAAAAAACAGATGCAGAATTAAACATTGTCTGCAACTCAGTGTCTGCACCTTTAAAGGTACTGGCATTATCACTAAACAAATGTTGACAACGTCCACGCCTACTAACAAAACGGCGCAACGCATTGATGAAAGTTGCAGTTGTCAAATCACTAACCAATTCAAGGTGTATTGCTCGAGTTGCAAAACAAATGAATAAGACTACATATGCTTTTTGAGTTCGTTGACCACGTCCAGTTGACATTCGTATCATGAATGGGCCAGCATAATCTAAACCAGATTTTGAAATGGTCTAGCTGGACGAACCCGAGCTACTGGCAAATCTCCCATCAGTTGATGAGCCAATTGAGGGCGAGCCTTCTGACAGACAACACAAATCCTTATTATACTTCTAATTAGGACCTTTTGGCCTATTATCCAAACGTGTTGATTTAAAATAGTTGCTGTCAACTTGGGTCCACCATGCAAACTGCTTATATGGGCAAATCTAGCAAATAATTTGCTCAAATTGGATTCTTTTGGTAAAATTGGTGGATGCTTACGATCCTGAGTCAGGTTAGAATGTTCTAGTCGTCCACCAACCCTCAAAATGTCATCTTCGGACAATTTGGGATTAAGAGAACGTAACTTGCTGGATTTTAATAAGTTTACTCCTTGCTGAAGTAAATGGATCTCTGGGCCGAACCATACCTTTTGAGCCACACGGATAACAGTATATTTGGCATTTTGTAATTCCCAAGGAGTTAAAAAACCAGATAAAGGTTCCAGACATTCTTTACGTCTACGAAAATTCATTACATATCTCAAAATACGAGCCACAACTCGAAATGTGAATGTCAAAGACGAAAATCTTGTAAAAATGATTGGTTCTTTCTCTTTGTCCTTTGATTTAATAGAACACATAAGAACATTTTCGTTTCTTATGCTGTATCGATCAACATTAGAAAGAAGCCAATTTGGACCAGTCCACCAAAGCTGAGAATCTTTCAAATCATTGGGTGACATTCCCCGTGTGGCCAAATCTGCAGGATTTTCCTTACTGATTACATGATGCCAAACAGCTGATGGTAATTGAGTCTGAATAAAAGATACTCTATTGGCTACAAAAGTTTTCCATTGAGATGGGTGCTTTTATAACCAGGACAAAACAATTTTACTATCAGACCACATGAATACTGGACTCCTTTCAAAATGATTCAGTCTTTGTAAATACTTAATTAATTTGACAGCCAACACAGCTCCACACAATTCCAAATTCGGAATACTGATTGTCTTGACAGGAGCAACTTTACTTTTTGCAGCTAATAATGTGATATAAACCTCACAATCACTTCCAATAGTTTTCAAATAAACTGCAGCAGCATATGCTCTACAGGATGCATCAGAAAATCCATGGATCTCATATTGTACATTATCCAATGACTTAAACCAACGATCAATGCTTAACAAATTGAGATCAGCAAGTGAATGACAATAATCACTCCAACGATTAGCTAATTCAGAAGGAATAGCATCATCCCAATCTCCATTAAAAATCCAAAGATCCTGAAGGAAGATCTTGGCAATAATTGTGATTGGAGAAATCCAACCTAACGGATCAAAAAGCCGAGCAATTTTTGATAATACAAGTCTCTTAGTGATTATTGTATTCTCATCTAAATAAATATCAGTTTTAAAGATAAAAACATCCTTAATTGGGTTCCATTGTACTCCCAATGTTTTCACTAAATTCTTTTCTTCTATATCTTTATTCTGATCAAAAGAATTATTAATAATATTTGGAAATAAATCTGAATGATTTGCAGCCCATTTGTCAAGTTCAATTCCAGCACTTGCTAAAATACTAACTAATTCTGAACGTTTCTTAATAGCCCTTTCCAAACAATTAGAACCTGTAAAAATATCATCGACATATGTTTGTTCTAATAAACATTGCGAACCAAGAGGAAATTGAACTTTCTCATCAATTGTCAACTGTCTCAAAGTTCTAATGGCCAAGAAAGGTGCACAAGCAGTGCCATATGTTACTGTAGTCAATTTATACACAATTGGAGGTCTATCTCTGAATGGCGACCAAATAATTCTTTGATATTCTTGATCAATAGAATTTACTTTAATCTGACGGAACATTTTAACTATGTCAGCTGTAAATACATACTGATAACGTCTCCAGTTTAACAAAATCAAACCCAAATCAGACTGTAATGGAGGTCCTGTCAATAAATAGTTATTCAATGACTCATTAGCCTGAGTTTTCCTTGATGCATCAAAGACGACACGAATTTTATATTTATTCGGTGAATTTTGAACTACTGCATGGTGTGGTAAATACCAAGCATCCGATTTCAATAATTCTGACCGAGGAACAGGAATCATGTGGCCTAAATTCTCATATTGAGACATAAATTCACAATATGCAACATTTAATTGAGAATCCTTAGATAATCTTCGCTGTATGGAAGTCAAGGATCCTAACGCAATTCGCTTAGTTTCAAAAGCCGCCCTGGGTGGATTGGATTTCCACGGTAAACGCACTATATATCGTCCTGTAATATCTCTAGATACTGTATCAACAAATAGTTTTTCACACCTATCATGATCAGGGTTCAAATTGGAGTTTACCTGAGGAATTTCCTCCACCAACCAGAATTTTTCTAAAAATAACTGAATGTCATTCGTATCAGAGCAATGTACATTATTTATGGAAATTGACGCTTGAGAGTCCGCCCGCTATGAGTTATCATCATTAACAGGACCTGAGACAATCCAACTTAAGATCGTATTCTGAGCTATTAGTTCGGAAGACTCAAAATGTTTTACTCCGCTTAATAATAATTTAAAGATAGATGGAAATTCGAATCAGCCAAAGAAAGACCATCAAAAAGTGATAATTCCAGCTCTACAAAATCACGTTCCGGTAAACAATCCGTTAAACTCGGTAAAACATACATTCTAGCATTAATAACGGGCCACGGACGAATCAAAGATTGAAAAGAGAGATTCACTTTGGACCTTGCAGTTCCAGCATGATTTCCTCCTATTCCGATGATGTCAACATTTGCATCTGATTCAGGTAATCCTAATAATTTAACTGCAGATTCAGTTATAATTGAAGCTTGAGCTCCAGAATCTAGAAAGGCTCGAACAAAGATACTTGATCTTTTTGGACTTAACACCCTGATTCTCGCGGTGGCTAAAATAACAGAATAATGAGATGTTACTGAATGATTCATCTTAATTTTATTCGGCGAAATACACACCATCTTTCCATCAGTATCAACCTTTCTTGACTTATCTGAGACACCTAATTTTTTGGAAACATCATGATGTAATAATGAGTAGTGTTTACCCCCACAAGAAGAGCAACGAATCTTTGAATAACATCTATTCACATGATGACGACCAAAGCAATTGAAACGAGCATTGCGACGCCGTATTTCAGCCCGACGATCAACCGGATTTAGTTTTAACAGTTTATTGCAATCAGATAACGAATGAGTTGCTGAACACATAGCACACTGTTGAAATTTCATTGAAGACTGTTGCGCATCAACATGAAAGATTCGACGACTAATACTGGACCCAGGTTTCGATACAGGGATAGCACTTTTCTTGCTTATGGTAGCTTCTAAGGTACTCATCTTTAATGTCTGTGCTCTTCTTTCAATAAATTCCATAAGCTCAGAAAATTTAGGAAAACGTTTTAGAACAGAACCCTCATCCTCTTCTTCATCAATGAGATTTCTACCATGGTAATCCTTCAGACTTAATTCTGCTTCCCAGAATTTGCGCGATTCGGAATCTAAACACGAACTAATAATGTGTACCAAAATGAAATCACAATGATCGATTGGCATATATAAATTTTTTAAAGACCTTACGATTCTCTGTGCATTATTTGCGAGTAATCTTAACTCAAAAGCTGACTCTTTTTTCATTGTCTACAACTTTAATAGTGCATCTAAATGATTTGAAACAACCAATCTCGGATTGTAATATCGATTTTTTAAAGCACGCCAAGTTGAGGCATAATTGGCACCGGTAATAGCCACGTCTTTAATTAAATTGGCGGCACTGCTTTTTAGACATAATTTTAAATATTGAAGCTTAGTAACGTCTGAAATATTCGACTTTTGATGAACCATACTAGTGAACAGACCCGCGAAACTATCCCAATCTTCACCGTTTCCACTAAAAGTCGGAAGATTAATTTTAGGTAATTTTGCATCCTGAGAAACAACTGTTACTGGAGTACTATCTTCTCTTGCGACAGAACCGGTATTATCTTCATCAAACGATAAAGATAAATTGAGAAATGAATCAAGAGCTTCTTCATAAATCATTTGCATTCGACTAAACACGTTTTCTAAACAATATAGATCACCCTCAGAGTCTTCGCGAGCAATAATTTCAGCATTAACCTTATGTGCCTCATCCCAAATAGCATTTAAAGAAACTATCCTTGCATTTATAATAGCTTTGTTTAAAGTATGACGGGGTCTCTCAAACATTCTTATGCCCATTTGCTCCATTTCAGTTGCGCGCCCTGACTGAGCTGCAGTCAATTTTTTTAACGGAAGTGGAGCCATTGTTCAAAATTGTACTTAATTGCGAAATAGACAATTAAAATAGTAAATGATTCAAATGTAACAAGAATTCACAACACTATGTAAATTACACACGGAAGTCAGAAGATTGCACAATTTACAATACAATAAGATGTAAGTCAACTAAACGTGTCTTAAATAAATGTAAAATCACTCACCCCAATGATTGGAATTAATAAGGATATGAATTAATGACTTATCTGATAGTCCCAAGTTCAAACAATCATATTGTAATAATTCTTCCAAATAAATAAAATATTTGTCCATCCAGATTAATATTGACCAATCATTTCAAATTCAAACTTAATGATTCAAGAACCAATGTTAATTATCACTCACTAAATCACAGAGATGCTACCTGAAAGGAATCTCAAGAACACGTGATCTAAATTTCTGTTACTAATTACATATTAACAACAAAATATCGTGATATCACTTAGCAACAAATAAATAATTAAAATAGTTGAATTTGTTTAAGATATTTTCAGAATTTTCAATATCCTTCCAATAAGCATTGTTCATTTGTTTATTACAGAACTCATTATGATCAATGTGAAATTATGCACATAAATAAATAAAATATTAAAGATGAACTTCACCTTGATAAATTATTAAATTTAAAGGTGTCTACATAATATAAAATTATTCATTTCCTTCCTCACCCGGGCCACCAAATGTTGCAAGTTTGAAGTCAAATTTTAAAGGATACATAAGTCTCATAGTCAATATCTATTGCAACCTAGATTTACTCAAATAATTAATATGAGTACGTAAGGAAGGAAAGGAATAATTAAAGGACACGTAGTTGGGATATAAGAACAGCCAGAAGCATATATATTTTATATCCCAAAAAAAGAAAAGGAATGGGAAAAAACCTCCATCGTGAGATGGAGTAAAAACCCAGAAAAATTACTATGATATTAATAGGCCAATTCATGCCAAACAGAAATATTACAAACATGCAAAATATTACTACTTACAAATGACATAGCATTATCCATACACTCTCATGCAACGTTTCACACAATACAATTGTTAGTTAAAATAACGTCTAAATCAGGAAGAAGCTAGGTTGGTCTGAGCCGGCTCCCTTGACAAATCTTGTCGGATACCTCATTCCAGAACCCGAAGGGGAAGGTGGGTCATCATGGACCAGGGCAGCCCTGACGTCTCAGGAACGTAACCACTTACCACCCTGGTCGTGTCTTAAACTAACTTTCAACTAAGACGACAGACCCGACACCTTTAAAATCAACCGAAGTTGTTCTAATGAATCCAATGATTCATCCCCCAAAAGGCTGCTCACAGCCCTAGACAGGGACACTGTCGAGCACTTCAACTCACCATGTGTGAGCTGGAACTAAAATCGCAATTATAGCCAATAACTAAAAATACTATGTTCTGACCCAGGATCCAACAGCAAATCTTAAACAAACTTTCTCTCACACATCTTACACCTTCATGAACTTCAGGTCTATCACCTTCTTTTTTAATATAGATGATAATACGGTCCCATGACCGTAATGATACGTCTTATAAGCTAGAACCGCCACAACGACAGACCACAAAAAAAATAGCATAGCATTTTTGGGCTATTTTTGGGCTCTACAAATATGCAACTCACAATTTTTTGGCTCTTATAGTTTTCGAAAAACTGTGGCGGTGCTAGGCTTAACTTAAGCTAGCACCGCCACAAAATAGAACGGAGAAAGATATCAAAATGAAACCACTAACATATTTTAGGGCTATTTTTGGGCTCTTGAATGATATTGATAAAAGTAAAAAAAACCACCCCCCAATTGAAAAAAAAATTAAAAATAAAAAATTCTGGGAAATAAAAAAAAATGTAATTAAAAAAAGAATACAACTAGATTTTTGGGCTCTTTTTGGGCTTTAAAAAACATTCCAACAATTTCTCCAAAAAACACAGTTTTACCCCTTAAAAATGAGTTTTTCGTAAAAAATTCAAGAAACCACACTTTCCAGATGGCAAACCTCATCGAGTGTGCCATGAAAATACTCAGGGAGATCCTGGCATTCTTGGGCTCTGCGTTAGAAAGAAGCCCAAAAATGATAACCACCCCTAAGAGCCAAAAAACTGCAAAATTTGGTTTCAGAGGCCAGAAATCACACTTTCCAGATGGCAAACCACATCGAGTGTGCCATGAAAATACTCAGGGAGATCCTGGCATTTTTTGGCTCTGCGTTAGAAAGGAGCCCCCTCACTTTCGATCATTGAGAGAGCGCTTTTTAGAATTTAATTTATTTGCTGTATATTAGCAAATGTGGTTTAGACATAAAATTATTTTGCAATACTATTTGTTTTGTATTACAATCATCATATTCTATCCATTCGCTTCGTGGTCTACAACGTATAGTCGTATAATGCCCAATCTCGGGTCCTGAGTGTCTTGTTTTAATTCTTGGCGCTTTGAAATTAACAATCCCTCTTAATATAAATTCTTCATTTTTGTTTAAGGGGTTTAAGAATCTCTTTGGTAAATCACTCAATTTTATTGTGGGATCTGTTTTAGGACATTTCGCGTCATATATTTCTATTAAAAGAATATTTCCCAATTGAGTGAGTTCCGTTATCTCTTGTCCGGCACAATTTTTTCTGCAACATGGACGTTTGCCTCTTAATAAAATATTATCTTCTATTAAATTCTCTATATTTTTATCAAATAATTTAGAGACTTCTAATTCGATGATGGTTAAATTTTTTTCTCTTGCAGGACATCCATTTGAACATGTTGATGTTTCTGTTAACGTAGGATATTCTTTAAAAAGTAGATGACTTAAATGTCCTACATTAACAGCGCAATCAACAATTCTAGAGTTTTCTAATGTTTCATTAGATGGAAAGAATTCCAATAAAATTTCAGCTCGTGTTTTATACGAGCTTACTGTTATACCATTATTTATAATGGAATGTATTAATTGGAAAAATTTATGAATATTTCTATTTTCATTAATGTATTCTTTAATTATCTCATTATCGCAAGTAGCGGCTAGTATTACTTGCACTATACTATCGAAGGCTCATGTATTTGTTAAAGAAATGTCTTCTTCGTTTATTTTGATTGATCTTAATCCAAGATCATTTCCATTTTTCATTATTGGAATTTTCTTAAATTTTTAAAATTTAATAGCATCTTGTACAGCTCTATTACTAATCAAATATCTTGATTTCTTTTTTTTATCTGAAAATGCTAATCCTCGCCAATTTTCAATCTCTCTACTTGCGATAATTTTGTCAATATTTTCATTTTTTTGACATAATTTGCATAATCTTTTTTGTCCGTGACCTTCCTCACCATAAGGTACTGAGCAATTGTCTAAGACATGTACTACTTTAGAACAAATTATGCATGTGTGGCTTCCATTGGGGTAATCACCGTTATCACATGCCGGACATGTTAATTGCACAGACTTATCTGGTGATATTAAAATTTGCTGCTCTTCTTGATCTTTAACATCGTTAATATTTTCAAATTCTATGACATTATCTGTAATAAAAGAATTATTAGTTTCCATGCTATTTAAACTTACATGTTGTGTGCTTGGTACTTCCTTTTCTTTTTCTGTTTCCATAGCAGCAATTTTTATTTTTCCACTGATGTAATCCACATGTCGCTGAATGAAATCATCCACTCTAATTGGAAGATTTAAATTTTTCAATAAATGAGTTTTTATTATTTGAAATTCACTTTTTACACTTGCACTCGAAGCAGGAACTCGGCCAAAACCAAATTCATCACGACATACACTAGACCACATAGGAAAATATTTTAAATCTTTAACAAGTTTATTGGCAAAATTCGGTAGATAATGCGCGTTATCCCGGTCACCTTCTCCTAATTCTTGTTTCTTTATTCATTCTTTCAGACCAATGAGTTAATTCACTGGTTTTTAGTGGATAGATATATTTGTCTGCATTATTATTTTCATTTTCATTTTCACTTTCATTTTCATTTTCACTTTCATTTTCTATTTCTTCGACTTCATTTTCTGTTATAGAATCCATATTACTATAATTTAAAAAATCTTCTTCGTTTATGACATTTTTTAAAAATAATTTCTCAATTTCACAATTTGTAGATTCACCAGAAGGTAAAATACCTTCTGTTTCACTTTTTGCCACTGTCAAAATAGATTTTACTAGTTTTTCGGCATTGTGCTTATTCCAAGCCATTATTAGTTTTCCTAAAGCAGATAAATAGAAGATTCTAATTCGTTGTCTGCTTTCTTCTTTTTTCAAGAATAATGCATATATTTTAATAAAATGCGCAACATCAATTCGAATATAAACGGCTGGTAATTCTTTTGTCCAGCACGCATATGAGTATTCTTCTAATGTTGAATGTTTGGAAAACGTTTTTATGCATGCTATTAATAATGCTCTAGAAAAATCACATGTGATTTCTTTAGGAAACATAATTCCACATTTTATCCATTCCATTAGCCAAAATTGAATAAAATTTGTTGTTTGATTTTCTGACAACATCTGAGAAATAGGAAATGATCCTTTATCACAATGTAAAACAGCTTGATATAAAAATATATGTTTCGATGAAGTATCATCACTTTTTATAATTTTTCTTACGATACTTCCAGTAGCATCTATTGATATGCTTGCATCTTTTTTTGTTGACAAGTTTCTGTATAAATGCAATTGGTGATTTGACCAATAATGCAAAAAAATGAATCTGAACCAATATTGTGAAGCATGTTTTTTAATGAATATCTCTTCATAATATTCAGAGACTTTAGGGGATCTTTATCTAGAAAATTTGAAGCGATATGTTCATGCTTTGCAGCATTTAAAACATTCGTCTTAAATAAATGTGGTGGTTCCGGATCTTGCGGTAACATTCATTTATTTGCTGCTTCAATTCGGTATATATTTGCTGATTGAACCATTAAATGAGACGCAACTTTCCTTCTTAAAGGCTGTCTTAACTATCTTTTTCCACACTTACCAACAATTCTTGCTGCTTCATTAATCCTGCATTTAATTTGTACAAAGTCTAAGTCCTCATCTGTATTGTCTATTTCACAGATTATTGAAGTGCCGCATCTGTATAAACCGAATATTTTTCCTTTTCGGCCGTCATTTGTCAACTTATGATTTTTAAAGTTAAAACCGCATTTCATTCTGCAGATGTTCCATATTTTTTCAGTTATTAACTGTTGCCATTCACCAGGCTTCAAAGCCGTGCATACTCTTTGATACACTTTACTTCTAGATTTTTCAAATCTTCTATATTTTTGCTTATCTAGAAGTTCTTGAAAGGTTTTTCTTGGTATTGGAATGACAATCTCTTTAATCCCCACAGTTTCTTCACTTAAAATAGACACATTTGTTTCATCTCTTTCTTCAATTTCATTGATATTACAATGGACATTGCTATTATCAGTTATCTCACGCGTTTCTTCTTCGTGATGAACACTTCTGAAAAGCTCATTTCGCAGATTATACCTGTTGCATATCACACTTGAATATATTGTTGCAGGAGTAATTGTTTTGCCTAATTCTAAGGATATATCATTCCAAATGCTCTCTCTTTTAGAAATAATTTTATTGTTTTTAATAATAATATCCTTTTTAGAAAGGATAATATTTTTCAGAGCATTTATATCGTAAGATGCTTTTCTTCCTTTATGAGACATTTTGTAAATTTTTGAATTTTCCTTTTTTTCCTATTTTATTCTCTTTTGTTCTTTTTCTTATTTCTTCTTTTCCTCGTTTTCACTTAAAATAGTACAACTCCTAACTGAAGAATTATTAAAAAATCTAACACATTGTTACCACAAATCACAATTTACTAAATCTTAAAATTATTAAAAAAAAAAAAAAATGGAACGTATACATACGCGAAATCACGCGTATTGTATAATACACAATTCCACGCGTTTAAATGATAAAATATACACACACACATATATGTGTATATATATATATATATATGTATATATATAATATACAATTTCACGCGTTTAACAAGTAATAAAATATACACACATATATATATATATATATATATATTATATATATGTATATAGATATATATCTTTATAAAATATAAACTATATATCAAAAAACTTATTTTTTAATTTTCGGTTTCTGTATTTTAACGATACTTCTCTGTTCGCGTGCAGGGTGTTATGCACACCAAGTGCGTGAGTTCGTTTTTCTTGGATGGGAAGGAAAGGATTGAGCCAACAATGTTTAGGAAATAAATGATTTTATTCTATTCAGGAAAGGTTTAAAGCAGAAGGCCTAGCCTCGGAAAACCCCACCAGAAGGGTGTAAGGAAAAACCGGGCTTATGGAATAAGCTAATAGCAAAGAGGAGGGCAGGGCACAAAAACCCCCACCGGCAAGTGGTGGAGGAAAAGCCAGAAGCTATCCCTACTCGAAATGCAATGCAAGCAATAATGAATTTAATTGCATGGATCTAAAACAGGATTTAGGCAGGGGAGGAAGCGAAGGCCTAAAAAACCTCCGTCGGCAAGTGACGGAGGAAAAAGCCACAAAGTCTCAAAGAAAAAAAAACACGATATAACTACAGAACAAGTACAGAAGAAGAAGACCCTGTGGGAAGGAAATACAAAGGGTTAAATAGGACGCTTACAAGGAATCCGCTGAGGTCCACAACTTAAACGCAGATATGTAGGAGCGCTCCCCGCGAGTGCCGCGCGGTCCTGGGCAAACGGTATCAAGCCGTAAGCAGTTGATCCGTCTAGTTCTCAAAGAGATAGTGACGCCACTCGTCAGAATTGCCCAGCGGCAGCCGCACTCCACCTCAGGGCACAACAACCACTTCCAGGGCTCGTAAAGCCAATTTCAGGGCCCACACAGATATAATTCGCCAATGATCACAAGGATCCTGAAGGACAACAAACGCTTATTGCAGCGTAATACAAAGAGATATTCGAAGTAACGAACAAGGAATATTGTTAAGCCTAACGCTATCAACCGCACGCTGTCGTTAACTAAGGTGTAATGAGAGGCGACTAGTGTTAGCCTTAGCGACCAATCTCTCCCTAATTACTCCAAGTTCAATTATTTTCGGAGGCGCCGCGCCGTAAAAGAAAGAAATGCGTTAAATAAAAAACATAATGCGGAACACAATGAAATAGCGGCATCTTTGATCAACTTAAGTCGCCGGTACTTTGTATATTTTAAATAGATATAGCTACTATTCCTTTGTACAGCAGCTATTCATGATTGTTTGAGTGTAACAAGGTAAGAAATACTTTTTTCCAATCCTAATAAAGACAGAAAATAGCCCCACCACAGATATTCTAAAATTCCCTCACAGTGAAAAATAAAAAGTTGTCAGTTGGACTACGAAAGCTATGAGCTTCACTGTTGCCGAGGAGCTAAAAAAGTTATCCATCAATAGTAAGTAGCTGTGTCACTATTTGCAATAATTCAGTTTTATTATAGTGTATAGTGTAATAATATTTTTAATAAAAAAGTACATATTTTTATTATTTAATCAATTTTTTTTCCATATGTGTGAAGGACAAGAAATGGATATAGAACCAAATGAAGCACAGCTGCCCCCGCAAGAATTGCCGCCGCCTCTACTTTACCAGAAAAATCAAGAGGAAAAAATAATTGATAAACAGGTGATTCGCATTTTGTAACGCGAGTTTCGGCGTAACCCCGGGAGGAGGTGAATCTCCCGACATTACAACGCGGTCACAGTAATTTATAAGAAATCACCGGAGCTCCTCAGCCCTGAGGAAACCGACTCCGGTGAAAGGGGCCCAGAGGAGGTTCTCCCGTTGGAGAGGACTAGGCGGTGTCTGAAATAATGACACGACTCGACTATATTTTAGACGCGGATTTATTATGTGACTCGATACAACACTATACCATAAATTAAGATCCCCTGTAGGGCCGCATACAGACTTCAATTGTTAATAATAATCCGCGCGGGGTGCCCGTACACCCTATGTAGTCCTGCCTAGTGGAGGACGGACTTCTCGGCAGTCCGTCGGCGTCGGCAACGCAGAGACCGCTGAGCTTCCTGCAACAACGGCCCCCACGTCACAGGGAATGGGTCGTCTGAAACACCCAGGAGCTTTTCAGGCAACCTGGGCGGACGTTCCCCGGGGATGAGAACTAGGTCCCGAGCTCGACGACTGCTGCGACAGTCGGAGCACACGATCCCGCACAAACGCAACCGGGCACGGTCAAGTCCGTGTCCCTTGACCGGCACTTAACGCTCTCCTAATAAAGAATGAGCGCGTGGCGCTCCACTTACTACTTCTGCAGTCCTAATCGACGTAGTGGTGGTAGGAGGAATCTTCCCGTTCCTGGCTGGTCCCACGGGTTAGTATCCCCGGATCCTGGACACACTCACACCACGACACACACGCACCGACCGAACCTCGAAGTAGCGGATTCTTAATAATATGACTGGTATTATGGCCAGCGACGTACGTCCAAGCGTCTTGACGATAATACCAGAAGTAATTAGCCAGCTGATCGCGCGATATCAGCTAGCCCCAGTAAGGGAATTTAAATCTGTTAAATTCCCTTCAAGGACGCCTCATTAGCTAACACTAGCGTAATGAGGAACGGCAATCAGCTGTGTCGAACGACAACACAGCGATCACCGTTGACGTCCCGGACCGAGCTCAGCTAATGCTATCATTGGGAATATACTAATATTCCCAATCAGCTGAGCCTGTAACGGATTTTTAATAGTAAAAATGCCACGTTACAATTTGTTTTAACATAACATCTTTTATAAATGTAAGGAATATAGTGCAGGAAGTGATTTTCTGATAACATTAATTCAGCACTTTTTGCTTGGAAGCTATATTTTCAAGATATATCATTGATAAAAGTATTACAAATTGTAGAGACAGCCAACTGTTTGAAATTAACACTAAACCTACCAGAGCAGTCAAATGACCGCTTTTGAGACTTTAATCAAAATTTTTAAATTCCAGGTTTTTATTTTTCTTGAACTTACTGCACGACTTTTTCTATAATATATAGCTGTTTAATTTTTCAATATATATTTCTCTTCTTCTTTCGTTTTTCCTGATAATAATATGTACTCTACCGTTGTCTACCCTGAGCAGTCTTTTGATCGCTAGAATATATATGAAATTTTATGAAGTTATCTGCATTGAAATCTCAAACTTAACACAAAAACAGTAGCTTTCCAAGAAAATGTCATCCGATTGTGTTCTAGGAAAACGCCATGTGCTTACAGTTTGTTTTATGTTGGGTACAGAGCGACTGCTGGTAACTCACGAGGTGAGGCAAAATAGCGATCATTCAAATTAGATTACTGGCTCTGTACGCGGCATTACAAATATTTGCGACGTGATTAGTTCTATTTGTAATAATAAAATAGGCTACAAACTTTGGATAATAAACAAATAAAAATAGTAAGTACTAATTTCTGCATTTTATTATTGGTGAATTATTCAAATACAAATTCAAAAATTTAGCTCTAAAATGTCAATGCAAAAGAAATTGCTGGAAGAAATAAATAATATAAGCGAACTATGCTCTGAAGTAGATGAAGAAGAAAATTCTGGGAGTGAGGATAGTATATATGATCCATTAGACACTGACTCTGAGCTATTCGACACGGATAATGAGGAAGAGAACATTGTGAACACGCGTAGGGGACGAAAAAGAATGAGATTGTTCTCTAGTTCCGAAGATGAATGTGAAGAAAACGATCAGAATATTGAAACTTCAGTTGATGGAACTGTTTGGCAAAAAATTCACCAAGGTTCTGGACCTGGAAGATCTCCGCTTCATACAATTTTCAGAGAAATATCAGGGCTAACGGGATATGCGAAACGCAACATTATGAAGGGCAAAGTAAGGAGTGCATTTTCGTTGATACTTGACCAGGGAATTATGAATCATATAAAAATATGCACAGAATCAGAAGCACGTCGAGTTTTAAGATCCGAATGAAGTATTACTTTAGAAGAGTTAGATGCTTTCATTGCAATTTTATATGCACGTGGTGCATATGAAACAAGAAACTTGAACGTTTCATATTTATGGAATAAGAAATGGGGTCCTGCATTTTTTTCACGAACAATGAACAGAAATCGTTTCACAGGAATTATGCGATTTATTTGTTTTGATAGAAGAAGCGAGCGGAGCCAGCGTCTGTTGTAACGTGTACTTAGGTAACCCCGGAAGGAGGTGACTCTTCCGAAGCTACAGCACCGTCACAATTATTTTAAATTAAGGATAAATGGAGTTCCTCACCCGTGAGGAAACCAACTCCTAAATAAGGGGCCCAAGGGAGGTTCTTCCGTAGTTGAGGACTAGGCGGTGTTATAAGAATAATACACAATTTGGCTACCTGATCTCGCGGATTTATTAAAAGAAGCGATACAAAACTAAGTAAATTAAATCCCCCGTAGGGCCGCTAGAATACAAGGTACAGATATGTAATTAATAATCCGCGCGGGGTGCCCGTACACCCCCTGTAGCCTCACCTAGTGTGGTCGGAATTCTACGGCAGTCCGTTGGCGTCGGCAACGCAGAGACCGCTGAGCTTTCCACAACAACGGCCCCCACGTCACTGGTAATAATTCGTCTAAGACACCCAGGAGCTTTTCAGGCAACCTGGGCGGACGTTCCCTGGGGATAAGGACTAGGTCCCGAGCTCTACGACTGCTGCGATAGTCGGAGCACACGATCCCTCTCACGACGCAGCCGGGCTCGGTCAAGTCCGTGTCCCTTGACCGGCTCTTTCCGCTCTACCTGTTGGGGATAGATAGTACGGGCCCACGGTGAGGCGGTTTTCTGCTTTGCCGGTGGAGCGACCGAGTTTGCGCGCGAGTCAGTGATGATTTGGCCTGAGACGATAGAAGAAGTGGGTAGTTGCTAAGGCAGGCGAGTAAGAATTGCCAGAATTATTGAAAGTGAGGATTCGGATGAGGCCCTCACAAGGGAGGTGCCCTCATGGGTCAGGGCTAACCCAGGGGACTTCGGACCCTGACCGAGTCGTCCCTTCCGAAGATCAGCGGCCGCGATGCCAATATTCCGGCCGTTCGATCCACACCCACGTGTTATTGCTTGCAACGTTGGAATCAATGGTCCGTACTATCTAACTTGGTGTCGTTTGTGATCCTGGTAAGCGTAAACTTATACCTTACAATGTAAATTAGGTTAGCATTTAAGTGCGACCGTCTCATATCTTTAATTAGTTGTTATTCCAAGTACCGGTTATGACTGCGGGCTTTTTCTCCATCACGGCGGATGGAGTTTTTTATGCCGATACCCCCATCGTAGCGTTAATCTGGGGTTGCGAAATTCCGTTTGGTTTTTCTCCCTGCACCCTTAAGGTGGGGTTTTACCAAATTGTGTAACATCGGGAATAAACTGTCATTGGATAACCCGATACAATCTACCTTTATTACCCTCACCTCTCTATAACGAATTCTAGAAACAGGATGACCTTTTCTCTAAGTCGAACACTACCCAATAAAGGAAATGAGCGCGTGGCACTCCACTTACTGCTTGTGTCGTCCAAATAGGCGAAGCTGTGGTAATCCAGATCCGCCAGAAGTTCCTCCGCTGGTTATCCACCGGTAAGGTTGGTAAGGTTCTCTGAATCGGTCCAATCTGCACTTCACAAATCGCCCGGAAACTATCAACTTCCCGCCTCCAGCGACACACGCCCGATCGCTGAGACGATTACAGTAGGAATGATAGCCAGCTGATCGCGCGATATCAGCCGGCCCCAGTAAGAGAATTTAGAACATTTAAATTCCCTTCAAGGACGCCTCATTAGTAAATAAAATTTTTAATGATAAACGGTAATCAGCTGTGCCGAACAACAACAACAGCGACTACCGTGGCATCCCGGACCGAGCTCAGCCGATGCTATCATCTGGAATATTATAATATTCCAATCGACTGAGTCTGTAACGCATTTTTAATAAAATGCCACGTTACACTGCAGACTGACAAATTTGCTCTCATCTCCAATGTATGGAATGCATTTATAGAAAATAGTCAAAACTGCTACAAACCAGGTGCAAATATTACTGTTGATGAACAGCTATTTGCGACAAAATCAAGATACCGATTTACACAATATATGCCCAATAAACTCGATAAGTTCGGAATCAAGTTCTGGTTGGCATCGGACGTTGAAAGTAAATATATTGTGAATGGATTTCCGTATTTGCGAAAAGATGAGACGAGGCCATCAGCAATACCACTTAGTGAATTTGTTGTTCTCAAACTCACTGAACCATTTATAGGGTGTGGACGAAATATAACCACCGATAATTTTTTTACGAGCACATCTTTAGCAACAAAACTTTTATCAAAAAGAACTACCTTAGTAGGAACTATTCGGGCGAATAAGAGGGAATTACCCAAACCTGCAAAAGAAAAGAAAGACAAAATGGCACGTTTTTCAACGCAGCTTTACAAATTGTAACGTGGTATTTTTATGAAAAATCCGTTACAGGCTCAGCTGATTGGAATATATTAATATTCCTAATGATAGCATCCGCTGAGCTCGGTCCGGGACGCCAACGATGATCGCTGTTGTTGTCGTTCGGCACAGCTGATTACCGTTTCTCATTATGCTAGTGTTAGCTAATGAGGCGTCCTTGAAGGGAATTTAACAGATTTAAATTCCCTTACTGGGGCTAGCTGATATCGCGCGATCAGCTGGCTTATCACTGCTAATATTATCGTCTCAACGAACGGGCGTGAGCCGCTGAGCGAAATATTATATATCGACTACTATCTGTACGGTAAACGAGGAATTGTGTGGCGGTCGAAGCCGAGTGGAGTGTCCGAGGTGATTGGTTGTGTGCCGACGGGACCGTCTCACGGAGTCGAAGCTAAGGATCACCAGCGGAGGAACTCTTGGCGGATTGGGATTACGCCGGCTTCCTTTATTACGGCTACAGAAGTAGTAAGTGGAGCGCCACGCGCTCATTCTGTTATTAGGAGAGCGTAAAGTGCCGGTCAAGGGACACGGACTTGACCGTGCCCGGTTGCGTGTGTGCGGGATCGTGTGCTCCGGCTGTCGCAGCAGTCGTCGAGCTCGGGACCTAGTCCTCATCCCCGGGGAACGTCCGCCCAAGTTGCCTGAAAAGCTCCTGGGTGTTTCAGACGACCCATTCCCCGTGACGTGGGGGCCGTTGTTGCAGAGAGCTCAGCGGTCTCTGCGTTGCCGACGCCGACGGACTACCGAAAAGTCCGTCCCCCACTAGGCAGGACTAAAGGGGGTGTACGGGCACCCCGCGCGGGTTATTATTAATCAAAAATCTTGTATTCTTGCGGCCCAACGGGGAATTTATTTATTAATTTATTTGTATCGAGTCGAATAATAAACCCGCGAGATAACGAACTCGAGTGTGTCCTTTTGATTACAGCCTAGTCCTCTACAACGGGAGAACCTCCCTTGGGCCCCTTTCACCGGAGTCGGTTTCCTCCAGGGTGAGGAGCTCCGGTGATTTCTAATTAAATTATTGTGACCGCGTTGTAACTTCGGGAGATTCACCTCCTCCCGGGGTTACGGAAAAGCGCACGTTACAAAATCAAATAATTGTACTCTAACAATTTGCAAAAGCAAACCGAACAAAAAAGTTCTCTTACTAAGTTCGAAGCATAAATATGTAAAAATTGAAGAAACAGGTAAATGTATACCTGAAACTATTGCTTTTTATAATAACACCAAATTTGGCGTGGATATGACGGATCAAATGGCTAGAAAGTACAGCACAAAATCTAAATCTAATAGATGGCCTGTCCAGGTATTTTTCAACATTCCGGATTTAGCTGCTATAAATGCTTGGATTTTATATAAGCAAACAACTGGAGAAAGGATATCGCGACAAGAATTTTTATTTCAGTTGACAGAGGAACTTGCCACCAAATACCGCGATATATATGAACAAGAAAAAATGGAAAGTATGGCGAAAACTTCAGCAGATTCCACTACAATTTCTGAAAGACGAAAAACGTGTCAAATTGGATATTGCAAAAAAAATAAAGCCATAAACATTTGTTCTACATGTAAAAAATATGTTTGTGGAAAATGTTTACGGGAGAGACCCTCCATCTGTAAAAAGTGCGACAACGAATAAATTTTATTTTAGTTTGAATAAGGATATGTATGTAAATTACTGAAGTAACATATAACTTTTCAGTTTCGAGCCTTCTTTCTAAAAATGTACTCCTAAAGCCCGAACAATAAATGTTTTTTAATTATTATATGATAATTATTTTGTGTTTATTGTTTATGCTAAATTCTGTATTAATTACAATCAACTGGAAAAGACTATAATGTTTATTTCAAAAGCGGTCATTTGACCGCCATCGGTAGAAATAGGTATATATAATAGTCGGTAGGTTTAGTGTTAAATCATACCATCCTGTTTTACTTCATCCATCTACCTATCTTTTTATATATAATAGTACCTTCATCAATGACTATCTTAAAATGTATAAGCTTTCAATTGAAAAATTAGAATTAAAAATGATTGTACAGTGATCCCTCGTTACCATCATACATTTATAAAACATGACATTTTTAAATATTGAAAAGAAACAAATGCACAATAAAAAAATTAAAATAATATATTAAAATATTGAAAGGCACATGAAACTGTATATATATATATAGTGTAACATTGATATTCTATAAATTTAAGGTGTTATAGAGGTAGTGATTCTACAATAATTTTTCCTTTACCACTTTTTCATCGAAAGCTTAATTTTCAAGATATACAATAATATAGGTACTATAAGTTATACAGAAACTGTCAATTAGTTGAAGTGAGGTAATGCCACTCTGTCTCACTTCAACTGCCTATCTGTCTCTGTCTAACTAATAGTATCTTTATCATAGAATATCTTGAAAATTAAGCCTCCGATCAAAAGGTGATAAATGAAAAATTGTTTTAGAATCATTCTCTCTATATTCCCTTCAATTTATGGAATATGTCAATTTTACACCATGTATATATATATATATATATATATATATATGTGTGTGTGTGTGTTAGTGAATATATATCCACATATTTCATAATATTATGCTAATATTATATTATAAATTAAATATGGAATGTACAATAATATCACAAAATGAAAGAAGAAGCTATCGCTTAAATATACTTATTATATTTTACTTATATGATTAATTATTATTTCAGAATAATGACAGCGAAAGAATTGAGAGATAGCGAGGGGAAATTCTGCAAGGAGTCGAAGGGCAAGTAAGACAAGATGTAGAAAGAGGAGAAAGAGGAAACAGAGGAAGAGGAAGTAGAGGATGGTACAGAGGAAGAGGACGAGAAAGAGGAAGAGGCAGAGGCAGAGGAAGAGGAAGAGGAATTGCCTATGGCAGAAATATAAAAATTACCTATATAAATTTTTAATAGTTTCTAAAAATAAATAAGAAACAACATATTTTTAGTTTTTATTTGTATATATATTTCTTTTCCTTCCTATAATCCCAACTTCCTTAATAGCTAATTAATTTAGTGTTATAAATATATTACAACTAATATCCTCTGTATTAAATGTAAGGCAAGACCAATGAGGTGATTTTATTATATATTCTTAAAAAATATAAATGCAAGAAGGTAAAGAAAAGTCTATTGTAATTCATTGGAAAAAAATGTTTAAGTTTAGAAAAGAAATATCAAAAGATCAGGAGACTCGGTAGAGTCTCGCGCCAAGTAGTATAGCCTTGCAGTGACGTCATGTGCTACTGTACGGGAGACACCGAGTATCTTTTTCCCGAAACATCCAAAGTTTAATTGGAAAAAAAAATAAAAAAAAAATTTTTTTTTATAAAATGAACCAAAATGTATAAAAAGTGTATCCGCATAATTTTTTTAATTTTCATTTTTTAAAAAGTGTATGTTCAGTTCCGTCGTCTTCGTCTTCGTCGTCGTCTTCATCGTCGTCGTCGTCGTCTTCGTCTTCGTCGTCGTCGTCGTCGTCGTCGTCGTCATCTCCATATTCTTCGCTCCACTCGAAAACGTGGCGATGACGTCACATCTATCACATTTCTATTATAAAACATTTCTATCACTAAGTTATTTAAAATTTTTTTTAAATTAAATTTTTATTTAAATATATAATTAATAACCACCCTTCCCCCCCCCCTTTTACGCAACCCCCTCCGTGCTTTTACCTACTTAATGATTATTATAAATTTGTTATTATTAAAATTAATGAATTAAATAAAATTTTTATGGAAATAATTATTAACCACCCTCCACACTCTTTCCCCGTCACCCCATTGCCCCCCACCCTTACGCCACCCCCTCCGTGCTGTTACCTACTTAATGATTATTATAAATTTGTTATTATTAAAATTAATTAATTAAATAAAATTTTTATGGAAATAATTATTAACCACCCTTCACATCCTTACCCCGTCACCCCTTCGCCCTCCACCCTTATACGCCACCCCCTCCGTGCATTTACCTACTTAACGGTTATTATAAATTTCTTATTATTAAAATTAATTAATTAAATAAAATTTTTATGGAAATAATTATTAACCACCCTCCACACTCTTTCCCCGTCACCCCTTAGACCCCCCCTCCGACCCCCCCCCCCCCCCCCCCTCCTTACGCCACACCCTCCGTGCATTTACTTACGTAATGATTATTATAAATTTCTTATTATTAAAATTAATTAATATAAAATTACAAAAATGAGTGAAATCCCTCCTCCAAAAACATCCCGATGTAAAAAAATACGCCAAGTAGATATCCCCTTAAAAAAATACCATATATCTAAAAAAAAAATAAAAAATGATTTATACCCTTATATATTTAATGCATTTCATTTATAATAGGTATAATAATAATACAATAAAAAATAATTATTTGCATTTATATATATAAATAAAAAATTTATTTATTTAACAAATTTAATTATTACAAAAAATACTTTATTTTCTTTATTCTTTTAAAAAGTATTTAAATCATATATAAAATAAAGCCAAGTATATAACTTATATATAAGTTTATAAGCAATAATTACAATTTGTTATATATAACTTACATTAAATAATATGCATATAATATAATTAATTTATAAACAATATACATATAACTTTTTTACAGATAGTTTATAAACAATTTTTTTACAATTTTCTTATACAGAACTTGGCGAGCCTCCATGCTTTTTTAAATAACATTTGATTTGAAATTATATGTTATAACAATTTGTATCTACAATATTAACTATATATGATAAGTGATGCATTATCAACAATGTAATGGGTTTGTCTGATGATGTTTGTAGTCCTGTTAAGCTCCAACAGTATTGATGATTAATTTTTTGAATAATGTGGTTTTAATACACTTCTGGAATAGCAGCTACGAAGTGCTGTCGGGAAATATGTAAATTAGCTTCTAGAATAGTGGAGATGTAGAATAGTGGAGATAACATTCTGTAGACAATTGTTGTAATATTTTCAAATACCAATGGTGAAGTAGTGAAAAATAAGCCTTATTCGAAGTAAATCCTAGAATAACAACGTATTTTTTTTTATGAGTTTTGTAATTTATTTTTCATGTAGTAGCTGCGAATTATTTTCGAAGAGTTTTATAATATTTTTATGAAGCAGCTACGAATTCATGTCAGCGAATTTTATGTATATACTTGTCATATAGCAGCTACAAATTCCTGCTGAGATAATTTTAATTTTCAATTATTGTCATGCAGCAGGTACGAATTCATGCTGACGAATTTTTCATTCTTATCATGTAACTGCTACGCATTTCTGTCAATGAATTTTCTATTATTTTCCTGTAGCAGTTATGAATAGTCAAATTTTTATTCTTGTTTTGTGTTATGTAACTACTACGCATATCTGTTGATGAATTTTCTCATATTTTTATGTAGCTCCTATGAATTTCGGTCAATGAATTTTTTATTATTTTAATGTTGCAATTTTGAATCCTTGTCGACGAGTTTTCTATTATTGTTCTGTAGCTGCAACGAATTATTGTAGACGAATTTTGTGTTCTTGTTATGTCGGAAATATGAATTCCTGTTAATGAGTTTTTTATTATTATCATGTAGCTACTACGAATTTTTGTCGACGAATTCTATGCTCTTGTCCTGTAGCAAATATGAATTATTGTCAATGAGTTTTTTATTATTATCATATAGCTGTATAATTATACGAATAATTCTTGACGAATTATATTATTATGTTAATATGTTCTTATCCTGTAATAACTAGGAATTATGGCAAAAAATTGTATTTTATTTTCAAGTAACAATTACGAATGCATGTCGACATATTATCTGATGTTTTCATGTAGCAATTATGTATACATAATTAACAAATAATAATAATAATAATAAAATAACATGTTTATTGTGTGTCATTTAAAAAAGCATGGAGGCTCGCCAAGTTCTGTATAAGAAAATTGTAAAAAAATTGTTTATAAACTATCTGTAAAAGAGTTATATGTATATTGTTTATAAATTAATTATATTATATGCATATTATTTAATGTAAGTTATATATAAAAAATTGTAATTATTGCTTATAAACTTATATATAAGTTATATACTTGGCTTTATTTTATATATGATTTAAATACTTTTTAAAAGAATAAAGAAAATAAAGTATTTTTTGTAATAATTAAATTTATTAAATAAATAAATTTTTTATTTATATATATAAATGCAAATAATTATTTTTTATTGTATTATTATTATACCTATTATAAATGAAATGCATTAAATATATAAGGGTATAAATCATTTTTTATTTTTTTTTTAGATATATGGTATTTTTTTAAGGGGATATCTACTTGGCGTATTTTTTTACATCGGGATGTTTTTGAGGGGGGATTAGATTTTTAAGAAGATGAATAAAATATTAAAATAAAGGAGACTGTCAAAATATTTCTTTCTATTTATATTCCTATCATTTCTTATTGTTAGAATAAAAGAAAAGAGATGATTGCCTCGATAGGAAACAGATCTGGGATAAAATATTTAGTCGATAGTCGATAATCGTAATAAAAGGAAATGTCATAACCATTTATGATAATAATCAAAAAGACTTACCTTCATTACTATAATCTGTAAAAATAGTTACCGACAGGAATCGATTAATGATTTACGACAAAGTCGGTAATTATCCTGTGATACTTACTCCTGTGTTATTTAATTTAGATAAATTCAATTTATCATTTTTTTTTATGCAATTGGCAAGTGACGATTATAATTGCTAAAACAATATCATTATTTAACTATTGAGAGAAAATTAATTATACACATACAATAAAATTATGGTGCTAAATGTGTTATGGGTCAAAAAGACAGAAAAACTAAATGACCAATTATGTAACACAACAAAATTTTTATTAAAAAAATAAACAAAATATACAAAAATATATTGACTTAAATTTTCTAAGAAGAATACTAACAAATCATAGCCAATTTCAATTACCATACGAATTACATTAGACCCACTTCATGCTTAAACACAATACAGTTTTTTGGCTCTTAGGGGTGGTTATCATTTTTGGGCTCCTTTCTAACGCAGAGCCCAAAAATGCCAGGATCTCCCTGAGTATTTTCATGGCACACTCGATGTGGTTTGCCATCTGAAAAGTGTGGTTTCTGACCTCTGAAACCAAATTTTGCAGTTTTTTGGCTCTTAGGGGTGGTTATCATTTTTGGGCTCCTTTCTAACGCAGAGCCCAAAAATGCCAGGATCTCCCTGAGTATTTTCATGGCACACACGATGAAGTTTGCCATCTGGAAAGTGTGGTTTCTTGGCTTTTTTACGAAAAACTCATTTTAAGGGGTAAAACTGTGTTTTTTGGAGAAATTGTTGGAATGTTTTTTAAAGCCCAAAAAGAGCCCAAAAATCTAGTTGTATTCTTTTTTTAATTACATTTTTTTTTATTTCCCAGAATTTTTTATTTTTAATTTTTTTTCAATTGGGGGGTGGTTTTTTTTACTTTTATCAATATCATTCAAGAGCCCAAAAATAGCCCTAAAATATGTTAGTGGTTTCATTTTGATATCTTTCTCCGTTCTATTTTGTGGCGGTGCTAGCTTAAGTTAAGCCTAGCACCGCCACAGTTTTTCGAAAACTATAAGAGCCAAAAAATTGTGAGTTGCATATTCGTAGAGCCCAAACATGCTATGCTATTTTTTTTGTGGTCTGTCGTTGTGGCGGTTCTAGCCTATAAGACGTCGTAATGATGGAGATGCCGCCTCGTCGGCATCTCGCCAACCCTGCCTAATTAATCCGCACGCACGCCAGAGAACCCCTTCACAATCACTTCGAGAATTGGAAGTCACATCAAAACTCCATGGAGCTGATACAAATTTGAACCCAGATCCCAGAGACCTTACTCTCACGAGCGCTCGTGACTCTCTCTCCACTCGCACACCCCTCAGCAGCACACCGGCGGCCCCCTCAACCCCCTCCCTCAGCCATCGGAAGAAAAACCAGTCGCCGAGCGCGAACAGTAAGGCCGAGATAAACCAAGGGTGAGATTAAATAGAGTAAGTAGATGTAAATATATCTATATTTTAATAAAAAAAAATTATGCATATTTATTTTGCCAAGAAATTTGGCTTTCCTTTATAAAATAATTGGCAAGCTCTTCTCGAATTTCATAAACCGTCCTGCATGATCTTTGTGGCACTTTCTTTAAAGGAAGGTGTATGAGTCTTAGTCCTCAAAAATGCGTGGATTCCTTTCAATAGGATGGGAAAGGAAAAATTGAAGAGATAGATTTATGTGGAAGCGACTGGTACTCATCAGGCACTGGATCAGATATCGCCCAACCGAAGGCGGTTTCCTGAATAAGTAGCCCATTGTGGTCACTTGTCGCATTCGCATCTCCATAAGTCGGACCCAACTAATAATTCTATGGTACCCGGCCAAAAATATTCGAGGTTTTGGCACCCGACCGGTGAGATGCGAAATAATTATATTATTTCGCATTTAGGGCGTGCCACGTAGGTAAATAAGTCGCGTCGATAATCACGATGTTTTGAACAAATTCGGACGCGGGGTTTACCAGGCACAAGATCAAATATTGCAGTTTCGTCGCATCAGATAAACACGTTGTGTCGTGAACGAGGGAAGCGAATAAACCGCGGAAACTTTTGCACTCTTCGAATTTGCCTAAAAATCGGAGTAAATCTATCTTCAACCCTCGCTAAAATGCATTCCGACATAGGCACAGCAACGGACATCCTTATCTCGACTCTTCCATTCACAACACATGTTTTTAAGTTTCAAAGGCTTGATTCCGTGTCCAGGTCTTAGATTTGAGGGATCTTATAAGAGGTAAATGAAAGTGTTAGACATGCACGTTTCCTGGCCTAGTAAGAATAGTTTATTTCCATGTACTACCAAAGAGTTGAGGGAAAAACCCCACGAACATGATGGGGAAACCCTTTTTGCTGGTCCTCTATCCACGAACAGTGGTGGAATCGAGGGGTCCAGCCTTTCCAACTAAATAGCGTACCACGAACTAGGTGGATTTCACACAAAAGGTAAACGTCCTTATTGCACTTCGGCAGTGAGATTACGAGATAATATCAAACAAGCGGACAAATGAATAGCGCACGCGATCACTCGTCGACACTCCTCGCTCAGACGCACTCGCATAATTACTCCAATCCGCTCAACAACAGCCTTGCAACTCCAGGACACCCACACTCATCCATACATCCGATTGGGCATATTCTAAGGAGTTTTCCGCCAATTGGAAAACTCCCTCGGTTGACCGCTCGCGATCGGCACATTTCGCAAAGCGCGCTAGATCTAAAAATACAAAGTCCGAGAGTCTTCTGTAATGAACCGTGAACAACACAATCCATTGAAAAGTCCATTGGTGTGAAGGTTCCATAGCTATCTCTTTTCTCCTGGGTCCAGCGAAGGACCATTATACCAATCTTTGATAATAGCGGATGGTAATGGTAACAACTATCACTTACTTTCGGCAAAAAGTGATCACTAAGGGAGAACTACCAGATTCAGTGGTAGAGAGAAACAAACGCTTAGAAGCGATTTCATTTGGTACACAACGATAGTCACTCCAGAATGTGATATCATGATCACTAAAATGAGGACTAAATTCCAAAGTCCATTCGCCACTACGTTTTGCCAACAGGTTTATTGTGAGTTCCAGTAATCTTCCCTCATGGTATGCAGTGTCAAAAGACGTATTACCGCGCAGAATGACTGAACGCAAATTTGCTATCACTGACGACAGCTTAATGCCAATCTTTGCACCGAGACTAATCATGGATACTTCGCCTGAAAATGTACCCACAGTCCACTTAAAGTCTGTGAATCCCAAGGCCTTAAAGCCAAAATCGGCAACGACCTGCCTTTCCTTTAAACTCAATTCGGCTTCCCACAAAAGACGGGAATCGTTGTCTAAACGCGAGCTAAGAATGTAGATGAACCATTGATCCCAATGTTCGACCGAAATTCGGAGAGCCTCCATCGCGCGAACCGTACGTTTCGCCTCGTCCGTGAATCTCCGTAAATCCCCCGCGTTACCGCGCTTTACCGGAAGAATATTCATCAACGTATCGAAATGATTCGATAAAATAAGCCGAGGCTTGTGATATCGTTCATGACATATCATTTAAGGCGCGCCACGTAGGTAGATAATTAACATCGGTAATCGCGATGTTGTGAATAATCAGGTCGAACGCCGGACCTACTAAGCACGAAGATAAATACTGTAATTTTGTCATGTCGGATAAGCGCCTTCCGTTGTGGACCAAAGAAGCCAAAATCGACAATCTTCCTAAGAATAGACGCACCAGGCAAGTACGGAATAAGATTTCGAACACCTTTGGCTATGAAACGTCTGTTCGTGATTCTTGTGCACTCTGAATGCGTGAGTTCGACTGATAGTTTAGGAAGGGAAAGATTGAGGTACCAATGTTATAGAAGACAAAAATTAGATTTATTGAACATAAAGGATTTAATGCAGAAGGCCTAGCCTCGGAAAACCTCACCAGAAGGGTGTAAGGAAAAACCGTGCTATTAATTAAGACAAGGGGGGGGGGGCAAGGCATAAAAATCCCCACCGGCGAATAGTGGAGGAAAAGCCAGACGCTATCTTTACTCTAGATGCAATGCAAATTGATAAGAATACTAATTACATGTAAATAAAATTAGACTTATGAAGAGGAGGAAGCTAAGGCCTGAAAAAACCTCCGTCGGCAAGTGTCGGAGGAAAACGCCACAAATTATCTAATTCAAACCAAATTTACATGGGAAAGAACAGGAGAAGACACTGTGGAAAGGAAAATACAGTTATTAAAAATATTGCACGTTTGCTGATTTCGCTGAGGTCCTATACTTAAATCGCAGCTATGAAGGAGCGCTCCCCGCGAGTGCCGCGCGGTCCTGAGCAAACGGTTATCAAGCTTGAAGGTCACTTGATCCAGTCCGATTCACCAGAGAAAATTGACGCCACCCGTCAGATTGCCCAGCGGCAGCCGCACTTCACCTCAGGGCACGTAGCCACTTCCAGGGCTCAAAATGAATTAATTCGCACTAGAATTAATACAGCAGAGATCCTGAAGGAACAGGGATCGCTTTTATTGTCGCGCAATATATTTAAATATAATTTGAATGCAAAGAACAATAGATTTGATCAGAAGTTAATACGTGTTATTCTGTTTTCTCATGTCCGTAGTAAGCCTGTCCGGTGGATCATACCTCGGCGATCTTTTATTAGATTGAGCAGCCGATCTTGATTGTTGCTCCTCTTCATTCCCATTAATCCATGCTAGTGCAAGATTTAGTAAAAATTGTTTGAATCTAATAGGATTTTCGGAATTTTTGATGCATATCTGGTACGCGTTGAGTAATGCACAGTTTATAAGGTATAAAACCGTTTTTTTTGTCCATTTTTTTGTTTTGCGAATTATGGAAAACACGATAGGTATTGATCGGCGTGATCAACACCTTTCATAAATTTATTATACTCCCGTATTCAAATTGGTTTTATGCTCTTCTTTTTTGTTCTTTTACTCGCACATTCAACCATATCGGCTGAATGTATCGTAGAAATCATCGTTATCAATTTTTTGGCCGAATTCCATTTTTGTACCAAAATCTTCCCTTTTCTACGAAATTCCATTGACTTGTCTTTCAATGTAGCAGATTTTAACACGTTAAGGACGGCGTGTACCACCGGTGGCTCACACGCGAATGCTTTATCTGGCGGCGTGTACCACCGGTGGCTCACACGCGAATGGTTCATCTGGCGGCGTGTACCACCGGTGGCTCACATCAGCTATAGTTTTGTAATATAGTTTTGATAGATGAAAAAAACTTTATGTGGTTAAAAATAATTTTTTTATTAGAATTCAAGAGCTTATTTTTACAGGTAGGTTATAATACACTTAAGATGTTTTCATAGTCATACTTCACGCCTGCATTGCTTATTGTCATGATAAGTAAGCGGTAAATTCGTTGAATTTTTAGTTTTGCTGGAAGCCCAGGAAAAATATAAAATTACGTTATTTTCACTTAGTACTTATTTTTAGAAATATGCTTTGTACATTTGCTTGTAAATAAATAAACAAATACTTGTTTTCATTCACAATTGTAGCAGTTTTTTTTCTATCTGTAAAAAAAGCTATTTTCACATTCGATACTTTGAGATGGTAGCGATGATATGCGGCATGCACACAACGACCTGTGGGTACGAGCGCCGCATATATGATATAAATAAACGAAGAATAAAATGAAACTCCACTTTTAAGTATGAAGTTTTGCTAAACAACATTTTGTGCAAGGCGCCGCCAGATAAAGCAAAGTACGATTTTTGCTACCGCCCAATAAAGCGAAATAGGAAAAACTGCGCCGTCCTTAACGTGTTAAACACTTTGGCACTCCTCTGTTTGCTCTAATTGTGCCACAGATGTTTGTTTTATGCTTTAGTAACTCTTCTGCAACCTTTACACTATTGTAATAGTTGTCTATATACACATCGTGCCATAAATTTAAATATGGCGATAGCACGGATAATATTGTCGCAATTAGCGATTTTCCTTGCGCGCAATATATTTCTAAATTGCATATTATAACCAGATGTCGCCTGACACACCATACGAACTAAAATTCCATATTTTCTAATTTTCGCAGGATTATATGTACGAAAAGATAGCCTGCCCCTCCATGGAATGATAACTTCATTCAGCGATAATTCTTTCTCGGGTTTATCAAGCCTTTCTTGGCAATGCTCATTATTGCTGAAGTGCCAATACTTCCATAGCTGCCGAAATCGGTTTCTTGGCATTGTATTCCCAAAAATAGGTGTGTGTAATCCAGGGTGAGTAGACCAATAATCGTCTTGTTCTGGTTTTTTTACTATTCCCATTAGGATAACAAGCCCCAAAAATTTTTTAATTTCTACAACATTTGTATCAACCCAAGCTTTATTCTTTGTTGATGCATTGTTGTTATCATTATTCTGCTGATTATGATATAAGTTTGTTTGTGTGACAAACAAATTAAATAAATCGTCCTCAATGAACAATTCCACAGTTGATAATATGTCTGGTGTGTATGATACCTGTAACCCAAACCGTTCCAGGCAAGCATGAAAGTCAGGTTTAAAATCAACTTCTGACCAATCATTTGCCACAGAATTCTCTTCATCACTTTCAGATTCACTAATTATTGGTCTTCCCTTATTTTCGAATCGTCTCACAATTATATCGCTTTCACTATCAGAGCAATTATCCTCTTCTGATAACAGATCAGCATATATTTCCTCATCGTAGAGCATTTTGAAGGATATTTTAAAACTTGAATTAAATCTAACGTAAGCTTCCGATATTTGAAGGCAGCGAAAGACAGTCTCAAACTAACAAAACAAGCGTACGCGAAAAATGATTTCAATAATAGACACTCTGGTGAATTGGGAGGGGAAAACAGTTGAAACCAATGTTCCCTGATCGTCAAATGTTGTTTTGCAACAGTATATCTACCTATACAAACGTCGATATGAAGCATCATCGTTGGCGAAAATAAGTCACGCGTACGTGACAGCGGCCGATAACCATTGGCGAGCAAAAGTCACGCGTACGTGACAGCGGCCCGTAAAGTGTTAAGACACGCGGAACTCCTAGGACTTTGTTTTTTTTTTCTTTTTTTCAAAAAGAATTAATCGGTAAAATTTTTATTTGATTTAAAACTTGCGTTTCATATATTTTCACAATCTTTAGTAAAGTTTTATGGAAATGCATGCTAAAAGGATCGTTCACCAAACACTCGTTAACCTTCTCACAAAAAGCCTCTGTTAGGGCTCTCAACTCCCCATAATTTTGCGTAGTTGTTCTATATTAATTGGGGAGTGGGCATTCCTTCGATCAAAACAAACCTGTAAGGAGTTTCCATGGTTGCAAGGTCTCTCTTAACAGAAGTATCAGATGACAATATTGAGGAGCTTGACTTTGTTGTGTAGACGTAGATACCTTTGAGGTGCCTTCCCCAGGGTCTTTGTACTCTTAAATGCACGGGTCATTCAACGGACGTGTTACAATAATTTATGATTATTGGGAATTTATTTGGTTATTATGGCAACCAGTATTTTTGAGAGGCATATATGTTACGCATTTCACCACACAGAATGCAAGATTAGCGGACCTTCTTCAGAGCCAGAGATTATTGCTTAACCCCTTACCTACAACTACGGGTATAGCCCGTAGTACAATCATCGAGACAAAAGTGAATATTACGGGCATAGCCCGTAGTACGATGATCGGGCCAAAAGTGAATATTAAGGGCATAGCCCGTAGTACGATGATCGGGTCAAATATAAATATTAGCGGGGCCACACTCTTAAAATTATAAATATTTGTGGAATATTTGATAAGTAAGTACAGACTGATGCAATGGTTGGGTTAGATGCATGTGCTACAAAATGTTTATTTATACAAAAATCAGTAATACAAAATTAATAATCTGCAATGGTGTGATATAATTCGAAGCATTCTGGTAGATGTAAAGGAACTTTGCACTTCTTACACTCCCACGTTGTTTCTCTACGTTTTTTATATTTTTGGCAAACTCTACAAAGTTTTGACGGTCTTAATTTTGATGCTGTTGGATCAATGTGGTTTGGAAAATGAGCCCAATGCTTCGCGTGCAGTCTCTCTGGCATTACACAGTTATCAGCATTATCAGCATATTACACAAGTTGTTCGAATAGTTCGAAGGCTTCGCGAACCTGTCTACGTTTCCGGCCCAAAAATTCTCGAACATAAATCGTAGGTTAAGGGGTTAAAAGAAGGAGTATCAGAAATTCATTTTTAGTATCAACTTGATCAAAGACCCTAATTGTTAGACTATTAATCGGTATCGTAATTTATTGCACCATCAAATAGCATAAAGTCTCATATTCGACTTGCACTTGTCGCTAAAAGGTTATTTCTCTTAGCAGGAGATCTTTCAAAGTCGAAATACTAAATTATCGTCAGTCGGTTATTAGTGCATAGCGACGTGAGATCGGATAATACTAGATTTCGGGAAACCTAGTTATACTCCTCTTTTACATAGATCAGTTAAGTTAACATCCATGTGAAGAGTCATTCTTGTGTTAGTGAGTGTGAGTGCATTACCAGTATTCAGCAGAAATACTACACTTCGGTGCATAACTGCACTATCATCCTGGCTGTCACTTCTAAAGGTTATATTTTAATAATTATTTATCGATTGTGTGTGGTTCTATATCAAATTTATAATATTGTTACGAGTTCGGGTATGGATGTGAAGTATGCATGTATGACAATTTCAGACAATTTGCTTGGTGTGATGGTAACCATAAAAATAACTTGTAAGTTACCATGTGTTGTTTATATAGTGAACTTGGCGGCAAAGCTACTTTTAATCGTGTTCAGTACTGACGTGTATATAGCAGACTCTTTAAATCGATCTAATTTCATAAAGCTTATATTTTGCATTTTCTAGTTCTTGCTTCTTGTTTCGTTAATATTTGTGTTTCTTGTTGTTTATTAATTAGTTAATTAATAAACAGTTTTAGTTCTTTTATTAACTTGATGTGATTATTTCAAACCGCGCGCGGCTCGTAACAATATATACATATCTCTTCTCGTATAATCATGCTAGAGGAATTGTTCAATAAAATTGTAAACCGTAATAATCGATAAAATCCCGAAAAGTTCGTATTGCATACTATGAGTTGTTAAACCTATTGCAACATCTTTTTATTGAATTATATTTATGTTGAATTAAAAACTAAATAGATAATAGATATTCTTGATTGAGTTATTTTAATTATTATACCTGAAAATCAGATAAGGTACGCTAAGCGTTTTAACCAAAGAAAAAACCCACCTCAGTAGTAATTCTAGCCGCTCGAAATTATTGTTGAAATTGAACGTCTCTTTCCTTCCCTAGATTCGGCTTCTATTCTAAATTGACCTTATTCCTTATTTTTATCGAAAAATTCGTTCAAACTCTAATTATTCTATTAAGGACATACAGTTAATTATTAAAAATTCAACATAATAAATAACCATACACGCTCCGTAGTATGTAATACGACATCTATTACATAAAATTGGCGGCGGAGCCGCTAATCTTCGTAATCTAGCCGTTTCTCACTGAGACAAGTATTTTTAGAGCAGTCGTAGGACTGAGTTAGATAGGGCCCTCCGCTTTGCAGCAGAGGAAGGTGGTACCGGGTTGCAGCTTATTCAAACTTTTCCACTCAATTGCCACACCGTAACTAGGACAGTTTTTCTCCTTAATATAGTTTATAATATTAATAAAAGGTAAGTTATACATTTATTGCTAGATACCATACAAAGAGAGAGAACAAAAGGCACAGCGAAGAAGAACATGGAGTCCGACCATACAAGACACGATCTCCTACATCAGCACCATCAGAAGCGTCAGACGTATTGATCATGAACTATTTTTATTGTACATTGACAAAGCCATAATACAATAACCTCAGATTCAGAAACTAGTGAATCAACAAATTCAGAAGAATTAATTGAAAGACCTGGACTTAGTATTTACTCATAAAGCGATTCATCATTATCATCAAGCAGCGTAAAAATTACGAAATTTGTTCTGAAACTCTTTAATTATTAAAGAAATTACCAATAACGAAAAGAAAATTGCAACAATAAAAATATGCTATCACTCAACGAGGAAAAGTCGTTGATTTGATAAATAAAGGTATTTTTCATATTGAACCTGTTGAATCCAATGAAGAAGATCCAATGGAGTTTAAACACATTTTTTCTAATTTGAAGAAAGAGTTTCTTAAATCAAATGATAGGCGATTTAAAATAAAGATTTTGACTATTTTTGCGGATTGGTCTTATGGAGAAATACAAAAACATTTTCCTGGTATTGTTAAGATAGTGAAGTTCTCAGCATTTGGAATTCCCACGCCACCGACCGCTGCAAATTGGCCCTCCCAATTCTATTGGCCATGCTGCGCCTTAACACCGATTGTGGTCGAGCTCGGTGGAGAACAAAGCTCTGAAAAGTTCAGTTAGTGTTGATTCCTCGTGCGATCAAGTATACAACAGATCTCTCAGATCATCGGTTTCCGAGGCCTGTCAGGCACCATAGATTCTTGGTTCTATCAGAACAAAGAAAACCACCACTGAGAGCCAGTTGTTCTTTTTGTATTGACTTCTTTCTGAAGTACGCAACCAGCAGCCCTGTTCCACGGTCAATTTTCTAGTATTCAACTAATTTATATTTAAACTATTGCCGCTTCAAGGTATTTGTATCTTTAACAATTTTTACTGTAACCACATATATTTTAATTAATAAAATCTCAATTATTCAGTTAGAAAGTGCCTCTACGTCTTTGTATTTTTTTCTATTTGACTTTGTTCACATCTGTAGTTTCTTTCCTAATCTCTAAACAGGTATATAGAAACACATGATTTCAGTAGTCAAAACATTAGTGTCAGAAAAAGGAATTCCTTTCTTCTCCAAATTCCAAAAAAGGGAAAACTCTTCATGAAGATGTTGTACAGGAAGTAATCAAATTTTACGAGTCACAAAATGTCAGCCATGAAATGACCAGTCAAAAAGACTTCATTATTATAAGAAACAGAGATGAAAAAGTAAAAGACCAGAAAAGATTTGTCTTGTGTAATTTAAAAGAAGCTTATGCCTTATTTAAAGAGCATCATCCTCATTTAAAAGTGCAATTTTCAAAGTTTGCAACATTAAGGCTAAAGAATTCTATATTAGCTGGTGTATCTGGAACCCACTATGTATGTGTTTGCTGCGTACATAAAAATGTGAAACTAATGTTTGATGATGCACGGTTATTAAAATTAACGAACGACTCGTTGCGACATACAAGTTACAAAGATTGTCTTTCTAGGATAATTTGCAGTGTACCAACTGTAAATTGTTTCCTTCAGCAATGTGAAAAGTGTCCGGGATACCATAATTTAATTGAAGAATTAAAAAATATATTTCAAGAAAACATGATAGACGAAATATTATACAAACAATAGATTACTGTTAATCATAGTAGCCTCGAAACAATACAATCTAGTATTGAGATTTTTCACTCTATGATTCCTTTACTTTTATGGCCCATTTTTAATAATTTTAACAATATTATAAATTAATTCTGTAAAGGTTACTGATAAACTAATGCTTTATTCAATTAATTTTATTATTATTCAATTTCATCAAACCAAGAAACAAAAGTAAATTCTCCTGTATTATGAAATATAATTACGAATGTACAAATGTGTTTTACGAGTCAATTTTTTACATTGCACATAACTTTTTCATGTTTTGCTTAAATATGGAAATTTGTATATGCTTTTCTTTAATTTAAATACGTGACAAGAATATTTGTAAATCATTTTATACAAATTTATGTAATATATAATGAAAGAATATAAAAATTAAATTATACCTGATGTACAAATACTTTTTATAATCACTATGTATTTAATTTATATTATATTATTCAGATTAATTAATATATTAAAATAATCACTAAAAGGTAATGTTTAAGAAACTATCCACGTTACATTCAATTTTATTTAGGCTTAAAGAATGCATATTGATTTTATAAACTAAATATTTAACTCCTTTTTCTTATACAGGGTGTAACAATGACCCGAAATCAAATTTTAGGGAATTGTAGAGGAAATGATTCTAAAACGATTTTTTATTTACCATATTTTAATCTGAAGCTTAGTTTTTGAGATATTTAATGATAAAGGTACTCTTAGTGAGATAGAGACAGTCAATTAGTTGAAGTGAAATAACGCCATCTGTCTCACTTCAACTATCTGTCTTTGTCTAACTAATAGCCCCTTTGTCATTAAATATCTCAAAAACTAAGCTTCAGATTAAAATGTGGTAAATGAAAAATCGTTATAGAATCACTCTCTCTACAACCCCCTAAATTTTGACTCCGGATCATTGTTACACCCTTTATATATATTTTCACATCAATTATTTTCAATAAAATTCATCTGCACATACACCCTTTCCCCTCTCTTTCATCATTATAGGTTATAATAAAAAATATTGAAGAAATTAGTTTTATTATAAAATGGGATAAGCAATATAAACATTTAACAGTTTTTCATTAGAAAAAAGAATTTTGCCTTTTCTTTTTTAACATCATGATTCATTAATCTAATAATATATGTACACATTGTGTGTATATAAATTAAGTATTTAAAAAATTAAAAATTAACACACACACACATTATAGATATAATATTTTTTTAAATATAATTAAATTTCAATAGCAATATGAATTTTGACGTTTATTTACGTTATTCATCTTATTGTAATACATGTAGTGTAGATACTCTAAATGAAATTTTCTTGCTAAGACCTTAACACTCTTTCATTCATAACATATTATCATATTCTAATGATATTCCAGGCTGTTCAAAAATTTACATATTTTCTTGGAAAAACATTCTCTTGAAGACAAACCAATTAGAAAATTACCTTGCCTTTTTCTATTTGAAGTCAATATTTGATCAGCATTTTCGCATAGTTCCCCTTACAATTAGACCAATCGATAAGTAGCAAATTCTGAATGAAAAATTGTTTCAACAGAGATAAATTATGTTATCATAGTAATATAATTATTCTTATATTTATTGTAAAATATAATATTTACTATGAAGAGTTATAATTATATATAAGGTATTTCGAAATAAAAATATAATTTCTGACACAAAGCTATTTCTTTTACTCTATTACATTTCGATATAGATGATGATATCCTTTGAAATTTTAAGGGGTTATAGTGTAAATGATTTTAAAACGACTTTTCACTAATAATTTTTTTATTTGAGACTTAGTTTAAAAGATATTCAATGACAAAGATTCCATTAGTTAGACAGAGACAGTCAATTGGTTGAAGTAAGACAGAGTGACATTATCTCACTTTAACTAACTGATTATCTCTGTCTAGCTAATAGTATTTTTATTGTTAAATATCTTTAAAAAACTAAGTTTCAGATCATAATACAGTAAATGAAAATTCATTATAGAATACCTCCCTCTAAAAGCCCTTAAAATTTCAAAGGTGGTCTAGGGGTTACACCCTATACGTACATTTGGGGCTTTATTTTCAAAGCTACATAATAAAATTACTATTAAGAAACTGTCAGTTAGTTAATTTAAGAAAACGTGGCGTTATCTTACTTCAACTAATTGATTGTCTAACTAATAGTATTTTTGAAATATAGATTTAAAAAAATTAAGGAAGGTCAAAGAAAAATGTGTTTTGACTTGTGTCAGAAATTATAATTTAAAAAATAATGCGTGAACATCTGGATACCCCGCACAAAATTTTGTTAATATTAAGTATATAATTTTGAAATTAAATCCCAAATAGAAAAATGATAAAGATACTTTCTGCTCAGTTTAATCTTTAAAATATGCACCCTTAAAGAAGTTCATCAGTTTTAAGGTATCCTGCATTATCATGATATATAAGGTGTTTTAAACTATATATAAAACCCCTTTAAAGAGGATATTTTTAATACCAAACTCAGTCTAAATATTCATTACTATTTTTTAATTTGTGAGTTTACAATTGGGAGGATCCTTTATTTATAAAGTATAGTTTCCGGGGGGAATAGAACTTCATTAGATGTCGTTATTATATATTAATGCAGACTGATATCAAACATAACTTTATACCGCCATAACAAGAGTATATAGAAATAACAGAAATAACCTCATAGCATGCGAATAAAACTGATAAATCTACCATGATTTAACATTACATTATTTAGTTAAGACATGCTTTGTTTCTCAACCTATGTTAATGCACAGATAAATCGTAGTATAATGTCACATTTTATATTAGCCTGCAAATGAAAGTGCGCTTTTCTTTGGATACTCCGTACATGAATATTTATGAAATAAAAATATTCAGTGCCTAGCTTAGTGATTATTTTATAAAAATATTTTTCTATTAGTTTTATAAAAATATTTTAAAAACGGCTCCATACAGGTTAAATTAAAATAAATTCAAAGTAGCACAAAAACTTGTTTATTTTCAGACGTAAATACTAGTACTTTTTAATATATATAACAAGAGATAATACTATGCTATAGCACTGATAGAAAATGTTTGATATATTTTTTTAGCTCATATTTCTATAACATCCATCGATTGATAAAGCAGAATATTATATCAGATTTAAAACAGAAAAAAATATCAGTAAATAAAGTTTTAATAAAAAAATATTTTTAGGTACATTCAGCTCATACTGTGTAATTTCTTTTTCAGTTCTTTTTGACAGTTTCGCAAGGCTTTTCTTAAGAAGTGATGATGATATGCATATGTGAGGTCACGATCATGTAACAATTTATTATTTATTTTCGTATGCTATAGGTATATACAGGGTGTTTCAGTAAAGTATGGCTAAACATTAAAGGGTTGTAGAGAGAGCAATTATAAGCCAATTTTTCCTTTATCACTATTTGATTTGAAGTTTAATTTTTTAAATATTTAATGATAAAAATGCTAATAATTAAAACAGAAACAGTCAGTTGGTTGTAGTAAGACAGAATGACTTCTCATTTCCCCTAGCTATCTGTCTTTGTTTAGTTAATAGTGTCTTTATTGTTAAATATCTTTATAATTAAGCTTCAGATCAAAACCATCCCTTCTATAATCCCTTAAAGTTTGGCCGTACCTTATTGACACACCTTGTATACACATACAAGATATAACAATAACATATTCCATAAATTTAAAGGGTTCTAGAGGGGATAATTTCAAGACGGTTTTTCATTTACTACTTTGCGATCTGAAACTTTATTTTCAAGATATTGAATGATAAAGCTACTATTAGTCAGACAAAGACAGATAGTTGAAGTGATATAGCGCTATTTTGCGTTACTTTAACTACTTGATTATCTTAATCTAACTAATAGTACCTTCATCATTGAAGATTTAACAAATTAAGTCTCCGATCAAAAATGGTAAATAAAAAATTATATTTGAATCATTTCCTGCACAATCTCTTAAATTTATGGAACATATAATTGTACACCCTGTATATATATATACACATATATTTGTATTCCTAAGTCTCTGTCAGCTACTTGAGCTTTTACCTAATAAAACCTACTATAATACCTTAAAAAAACTAGATAATTACAGTTTTTCAGGTCTATCTTTGTCCAATCTTTAATTAGATAAACAACAGACTATATTTTTATATTTTATACTGGCACTGGTATAATATGATTTAGTGCATCAAAAGAGGTCTATCGTGACTTCTTTAAATTTATGTATTTTTTTTCTAACAATTTTTGTAAATTTTCCATTATGTGAAATAATATTATAATAATATACATCTTAAAAAAAATATAATTATAATATTATTCATTATTACTATTTAATATTAAAAAAAATAAAGCTGATTAAAAAAAATACATTGTATTATGCACATACAACAATATTTAATATTATTAAACCTTTGCACACTCTTCTACCGTCTTTACTCTCTCTCTCTCTCTCTCTCTCTCTCTCTCTTCCTTTTCGTATTTGAACATTATATATAAAGCCGTTATAACGAAATTTATAGTTTTTCAAGAAATGTTTTTGGAGTGCAAAGGATTAAATTAGCTATTTAAAAAAGTATATTTTGCCTTACGTTATATGCAAATAATATAATTATATATATAACCAAATAATCAATAAAAAAAATATAATTATAAAAAAGAGAAATTCTCTTTATATTTTTAATTTATTATAAAACACGTAATATTATGTAGAATAACTGAAATACAAAAATATCCATAAATAATAATATTATTATAATATAATTTACATAATTGAAATATGATAAAAAAAGTGTGTAATATCGTGGTATATAAATACTATCTTGAATTTAAAATGTGTAAGATAAAATATACATTTGGTAGATCGCAGACCTCTTTAGAGCACGTAACATTTATTCGATTTTTACATGAACATATAGCGGGGTGTAAACATCTCTAGGGATGGTGTACATTGCGTTCTTATAGTTTTATCATTTACTTTAAGAAATTTATCTTACACATAGTACGAGGGGAGTAATTATCTTTTACACTATCCTAATTTATCCGACTGCGCAGCAAAAATATTCATATTTTGTGTATATGTAAATATATGTATACAAGGTGTTTAGGAAAAACCGTAACCTAGGTTAGGGGATGATTCAGATACGAAATTGAGCCAAGAACTTCTATACCACTTTTTGATCTGAAGCTTCTTTATTGAATTGCAGGAGTTTTTCATTACATTATTTTATAGACTGGAATCAAATATGATGTTAATAATAGAACAGCACTATAGCACATTTAAAAAAATGCGGGCTATTCGAGACCAAAATTGAATTATTTTTACATAATCTTATATTAAATAATTTCGCAATAATGTCAGTTCATTAATTAGATATTTTTATTTATAAAAATACTCATTTATCTGAGTTTCTCGTAAATGCGATTACTTAATAAAATGAATAAAGTATGCATTCCGGTATATTGAAATGAAGAACAATAAATCATGTGATCACTGTATATATTAACAATTATAGTTAAGCTTATTATTCATATTAATAATTTTTTTATTTGTTTAAAAAAATAAATCTTTATTATTAAAAAAAACTCAATAAAATAATGTAGACAAAAATTCTTTTAATTTAAAAATGAAGCTTCAGATCAAAAAATGTAAAGATTGTTTGACTCAAGTTAGAGTCAGGAATCACTTCTTATAACTCTGTGGGAGTGTATTTTTTTCAAATACCCTATACATGTGTATATAGGATGTTATAAAATAATCGCACTTCTTTTAAGGGAGTTACTTGTGAGTGTAAACAGAGTTAAAAAGTCCTTTACAATTTTTCGATTCGAAATTTAATTTTCAAAATATTTCATAATAAAGATACTATTGCATAGATAATGATAGATCGATAGTTGAAACGAGACAGACAAAAGAGAATAATATTATCTCGTTTCAACTATTTACCTATCCTTGCCTAATTAATGGTATATTTATTATTGAATATTTTGAAAACTAAGCTCCGGACCGAAAAATGGTAAAGGACAATTTTAATTTGATTTACCTCCAGGAATAACCATTTCAAAGGAATACGGTTATCTTATAGCACCCTGCATGTATTTACGCAGGGTATTTCAGTAAGATACGGTCACACTTTATGGAATTATAGAGAAAGGGTAGTTTTTAAATGAATTTTCATTTGCCGTTTTCAATTTGGGGATTTATTTTCAAAATATTTAATAATAAAAAACTATTATTAATTAGATAAAAAGACAGTATAGTTAATTAAGCGAAACAACGACACGCTGTTATACTTGAACTGGATGACTGTCTCTGATTAATTAATAGTAGCTTTATTATAAAATATCTTGATAACTAAGTCCAAATCGAAAAATGGCAAGGTGATAACCGTTTAAGATTAACCTCTTTTACAAACCTTTAAAATTATTCCGTTGGTCATTGTTTTACATTCTGTATATAGGAAATAATAATAACATATTCCATAAATTTAGAGTTTCAGAGAAGTGATTTTAAAATTATTTTTTATTTATCATTTTTTCAATCCGAGGCTCAATTATTTAAATATTCAATGATAAAGGTATTATTAGTTAAATAAAGGCAGTCAAATACTTGAAGTAAGATAGAACAGTGTAATCTCATTTCAATTAGCTGACTCTCTGTCTAACTAATACTAGCTTTATTACTTAACATCATGAAAATTAAAGTTGGGATCAAAATGTAATGAATGCAAAATAGTCTTGGAATTACCCTCCAAACAACCCCTTAAATTTGTGGAATATGTTATTATTACACCTTGCATATACGAGCGTAAACACGCTTGACTGTGTATTCAAATATTTATAAAACAAAGACGACATTTTTTCTACACAAATTATACAATATAGTTAATTTCTAAAAAAGGAGGAAGATACAAAGTAGATGACATTAGAAATAATTTTTTACAGCCCATTCATAAAAGTATAAAATACAAATTAAAACCTAAATGTGTGTGCGTATGTAATGGGTGCGAGACTTATGCATGTGTGTATAAGTTGAACCAGCGCTATATTACTAGTTAACTGATGCAAGACTATTTATTACAATTAACTATGTCCTAACACTGAATAAACAATCATGAAAGCAACTAACTTGCTGAATTTATATATTTTATACTTATATTCTATGTTTTGTAAGCATATATGTATACGCTAAAACTGACTTTATAAATAATATTTATCTTAGATTCGTACGTACAGAGAATAATCAATGCAATTACTAATGGTTTCTAAAACTTTAATGATCACTCGCAAGGCACATTCTCTATACGTATTTATCATCGATGAATTTAATAGTAGAAAATGCATTTATGTGTATCATGTAATATTATTTCTTTAATAATGTTGTAAAAAGCACTGGCACGCAACAGTGAATTAGTATCGCACAATAATTGATTCGTTAATATCAAACACGAGGTTGACAATATTTTCTACATAAAATTTGATAACATTTATGCACCATACTCGTGCTTTAATTTTAAGTTTCAGCAGCTTTATAAACGAGGTAATTCATAATTATAAGGCCCACTTTATTTTTCATATGGATTTACTAGATATCGCTAATTGCCAATACTTTTGCTCTTTCCATCTTACTAGAAATAATATATCTTCGTTTATTTTGTATACATAGTGTGAGTATAGGGGAGTGAGTGAGTAATGAGTGAGTATGAAATACCTGTGTATTTGTATATGTAAACATCGACATACTTGCCATTAGTTTCACTATTTTCTGCTCACTTACCATCAATTATACGAATTAACTATATCTCGATATAAATCATCAAATAAATTAATATACCCAATACGATATTTTGTTTTTTACTAGATAATTAAGCATCACACGTTTAACCCAGCCATAGTGAACGTTAAAATCATGGTAATGAAGCAATATAATTAAATTGATAAGTATCTCTGTTTCTATTAAAAATTATAGTTATTATTTATCTCTCATTGTACTATAATACAATATTTAAATAACTTTTAATCAATTATTTTACAATTTCTCATTTAAATTTAAAATAAGACCAATATTTTATTTATTATCAGTTATAACAATAATAATTATGATCAAGAGTATAATAATATAATTATTTAAACTCTTTAACTAACAAAGTTAATTCTATATAAATGAAAAATTTTAAATATAATTTAAAATATATAAGTCTTAAAATTGTTCATATCTAGTTTCTTACATGAAACTTCCCTGAGGATACAAAAATTAATAAATTTTAACTAAATTTAATATTAAAATCTATTGTTCTTACCATTATTTTAACGTTTAAACAAGTTATATGGGTAAACATACTTCTAATTTATGTACAATGTGTACAAACTACACATACAAATGTTACCTAAAAGATTTATGCTACTGAAGTACTTCTGTATAATATATGTAAGTAAATATATATGCATATAAGCATATTTACTCACAATTCACATAATAGACTTTTATTAATTATATAAGTTTTTTCTATTTTCTAATTACAATTCTTTTTTAGTATTTATCAAAGATATATACTGAAAAGAGCCCACTGATGCGATTTATAATTAACAATTTATAATGTAATTTAATTAAATGCAAATTCTTAAAATATATAAAAATATCTACAGAAATTCACTCAGGGACTCAAAACAATGAATGTTGTCTGTATTACGTATGCGTTACATACCTTTATCACAAAGGTATAATCAGATGGGCTGAGTAAAATTGATATATTTATCTTTATTATTGTAGCCACTCCGAAATATTTTTCTATTTTAACATCAGTTGCTATTTATTAACTTAATTCATTATAATTAACAAAATGCTGTTACTAATGATATAATAATAATAACTTTAATAATATAGAGGGTGTATACTTTTACATCAATTCACTGCTGAATCTGATCAAAGAGGGCTTCCTATATTATTGTTAACAACAGCAGACTATTCAATATAATATAATATTTTTTTGTTATTTTTTCATTTTAGTGTATAAAATACACCAATTTACTGTTGGAAAATCCTCAAATCACTTTCTGATTTTGACTATTACAAAAACTTTTTTAAAAATATTTTTTCTCCATCAACTGCTATTTATAGTGAATGACCAAGTCCTTTTTCAACATTTAATTTATTTCACGAGTTTACTTAATTGCAATTCTCGCTACTCAAATACAAACTATAATTATAATTATAATAATTATAAATTAAATATCTAATACATAAATAATAGTTAATAAAATTAAATTTTACTTTAATTTTTCTTAAATAAATAATAAAAAATCTTTCAAATAAACAAATTAGAATCACTTAATAATGAAAATTCATAAAAATTATATATACAGTAAAAATGTATTCACTACGCAAAATTACTTTTTAATATAATAATATTATTTAAAATTTTTATTTTTAAAGATACTAAATAATATTACTATATTAAAAAGTAATTTCAGTCAATTCATTTTATGTTATACTTTAATATCAATAATCGCCATAAATATGTATATGTATTTATACGTACATACACACATACACAAGCAATGTATTAACTACACCAAAATAATTTAGCAAAATTAAGTGGAGACTGTAAATTAATTATGGTTTCCACTAAAAACTTATTAAACATTCAAATTGAGAAACTTTTTTAGCATTTTATATTTCTTATTTTTCCAATAAAAATTATGTAGCCATTTTCTCTGATACAAATTACTTATTCTAAAAAACAATGCAAATTTTATAAATTTTAAAATTATTCTAATTTTATAAGAAAATCATACTATTATAAGAAAAAATAAAATTTTAATAAATATTGTTAATATTTTAATGTATTTAATTATTTTAAGGTTTTTTGTATTTTAAATGAATTTTAATGAATATAATCAATTATAATAAATCTGTTAGATTTCGTATGCAATTTTACTCTTCTATTGAGACTCTATTAATATATATTTATCCAAAATAAAATTTTAATTTTGAGCAGCAAAAGAATTAAGAATTGTAATCCCGTGAAGTTCTCTTTTATGAGATTAACCATAATTTTCTAAAGCTCTTAAAAAATATTTTTAAGCATTGTTTTTAATTAATAAAAAAAAAACTTTTAAATATATATAATTAAATTTTGAACACCATTTCGGTCGCTGTAGTGTTCATTTACAAGACCGAGTTAAATTTTTGTAGTATCACATTGGCATCGTTACTTTTGCAACATTATTGTGTAACAATATGGGCGACAACGAAAAACTATGTAGATATTCTATATTCTGTATCTTAATATATTTGTCAGAAAATGCTCGTCGAAGATTCTTTTATTTCTACATTCCATCTCATTAAAATATGTTTGTTAAAAACTTAATCATTTTATATTTAGTTGTAGTCTTATATAATCTTATAAAAGGATTGTATCCACCATTATGTGATATATAATTTCCAAATTTATATCATATTATACCATAAAATTTAATTAGATTTTAATTAAAACACAAATATTTATAATATGATATTTAAGTAAAAATGAGAGAAACTAAATATTTAATACTATTATCAGAACAAAAATTCTTTTATAGAGTTTCATAGAACTATATATATATATATATATATATATGCTCTTATAAAATTAATATTTAACTAAATATATTCTCACGTTTGTGTGATTATTCAGTAAATTTTAGTGTGAATTTTGTAAGACAGTTAATTTTTATATATCACCATATAATTAGTCTTTCGAATTTTCCTCTATTCGAAGTGATTATTTGGATCAGTTAATATTACTTGATAAGAGCCTCTCAACCTTGCAAATCCTTTTATTGTAACTTCGATGAAGAAAGGTTTTATAAGATACCAGAATTAAGCTTGTTTAAGTCAAAGGTACTTCAGTTACTTAAGCTAGAAATTTATTCAGGCTTCAAGCGATGCCATTGAGGAACGATCTGTCGGGGTCTTAAAATCATATCTTGCCAATGTTTTGCTTCACTTGCTCCACTTCCGTTCTTTCCTATAGAAAAAATATATACATATATATATATCTATATATATATATATAAACACTTAAATACATTAATAGTATATTTTGTATGCAAGGTGTTTCAATGAGATATGGTCAGTCTGCAAAAAGTTATAAAGGAATAATTCTGAGACGATATTTCATTTAACAATTATATTTATGGATCTGAAGATTAGTTTTTGAGATATTTAGCAGTAAAAGTACTGTTAACTAGACAAAGAAAGTTAGTTAGTGAAGTAACATATGTAATGTTACCTCATTTCAACTAGCTGTCTGCTTTTAACTAATTAATAATTCTTTTATTACAGAAAATCTTAAAGCCAAATCCAAAGTTGAAAGATGGTAAATGAATTATCGTCTTAGATTCATCTTTTTTACAACACCTCCAAATTCTTTCGTAAATCATTCTTATAATTTATATACAGGGTATTTAAAAATGCATGTGCTTTTCTTAAAATGTCATATTTCTGATACCAAATTGTATAGTAAATTCCTTTACCCTTTTTATATTTTGAATTTTATAATATAAACAAAATTTATAATAAATATAAATTAATAGGCTTAATGCATCTTTTAAAAAGACATTCCATTAATTGAACTCTAATAATCATCTTTTATAATGATAAGTTCATATTTCACAGTATACAGAGTTTTACAAAACGATCAAACTTTCTTACAGGGAATAATTTCTGATGCTATTCTAAGAATTTTTCTCCTAGGCAATTTTTAATTTAAAGTTTTATTCGAAGGCAGAGCCATTTCGATAGTTAAAGTGAGATGGCTCAGTTCACTCTTTGTCTATGTCTAACTAATGGCATATTTATCACTGAATATCTTAAAAATGAAACTTCAAATCAAAAAATTCCAAGAGAAAAATCTTCTTAGAATAGCGTCAAAAATCAACTAATTTAAGGAAGAGCAAACATTTTGCAACACCCTGCATAATACTGCAATTGTTAAATCACAGTGAAACTGGAAAGAATTAAATTTATTTTCGAAATAAGAAAAGATGTAAAGTAGGAATCAGGAATCGATAGAAGATTCTTACTCTGACTAAATATTCTAAAATTAGTCTTTATGATAAAATCTATGTATCATGTAATCTTTCCATGTAAATATAAATCTGGGTTATAAATATAATTTAGCATTGCAAAATAAATTAATTTTTATCGAATGTTTTATAATAGCTAATGAAAATATTAGTAAAATATATTTGCTTGATTTTTTTGTAAATAAATTTTAATTTAAACATAAAAAAATTTCTATTATTATTTAATAAATAACTATTACACTACCGTCCATAAGTATTTGCCTACCCTAATAATTTACAATAAATTAAATTATTTGCATAAAAGCTTTTAGCAAATGATGCTTTCATGTAGATAAAGTTAAATTTGTATCTTAAATTTATGTTTTAGCTTTATATGCGTGAAGTATATAATCTTTTTTTATTATGAAAGAAATTTTGTAAATAGAAAGGCTGAAACGTTTCTAGGACGAATATATTATAGTCTACTTCTTTTTTCTTTCGTATAAACTGTTTGTTTATATTTGTATTCATGCTTACTAGTCATATTTTTTTATTCTATGTTTCAGTTATGTCCTTTTTTCTACAAAAGACTTGTTCTACAAAAGATCAAAAAAAAAATTAAAGCTTACAAAAAATAAAAAAACAATTAAAGCAAAAACTTGGCGTCTCATATTTTTCTGATATACAGAGACAAAATATTAAAATATTAAAATATTAAAAACTATGAATATTAAATATTAATTATTAAACATTAAAAAATATTAATTTAATTATTTAATAAAAATAAACAAAAATATCTGGAGATTTGTTCAATAAATAAATAAAAATTATAAAATAGAATATGAGACGACAAGTTTTTGTTTTAATTTTCTTTTTTTTTATTATCATTTTGCTATTGTATTTTTTTTAACAGATATGAATGTTTTCACATACTATTTAAAAAATGATTTTTTATTTTATGTGTATATATAGTTTTTTAAATAATACTCTTTTTTTTGAAAGAGATATCTTCTTTTATCTAATTTTTTTTGAGAGACATCTTTTTATATAATTTTTTTTTAGAGATTTTTACAGATAGAATTTTTTTTAGATGTCTTTTGTTCTCCAAAAGATAGACACAATCTACAAATTAAATGTTACTACCATTTCTATTTAAAAATTAAAATTATGCCGAAAAAAAGTGAATTTTCTATTGATCTTCGTGCATTATTGTAGCCAAACATGAAATTGGTTTAAGCAATCGCCAAATCGCGATAATAAAATAAAATAAATAAATAACAGGGTAAAAGAACATTTTCAAGGTCGGCAAATACTTATGGACGGTAGTGTATACTCTTGTGATTTTTTATAATTTTTTAAGTAAAATTAGAATTTTTATTATTCCAAGTAGTAATTTGGCCATACAGGGTGTCCGGAAAAAAAGGAAACATATTTTGAGGGGCGGTTCCTGAAGCAATTCTAAAAACTTTTTTTATCTTGGTATTTTTTTATTTAAAGCTTTATTTTTGAGATATTCAACGATAAAGATGCCATTAGTTGGACAGAGACACTCCGGTAGCTGAAGCGAGACAGAGTGGCGCCATCTCACTTTAACTATCGAAGCGTGTCTGTCTAACTAATGGCAAATTTATCGTTGAATATCTCAGAGATAAAGCTTTAAATCAAAAAATGCCAAGAGAAAAAAGTTCTTAGAATAGCCTCAAGAATCACCCCTCAAAAAATGTCACCTTTTTTTCCGGACACCCTGTAGACACAGAGTATGCTTGATAATTTTTATTTTTTATACATTTTTTAAAATAAATAAATTATTTACTATATAAGATACTGTACTAGTATATTAAAATTTATGACATTATTATTATGTCTCTACTTATTTATTTTGTAATAACTTCTCAATAATTATTGTCCTCATTTTGCTTATTTTTTTATTAGATGGTTTCAGATGTAAAAATACTTGTTTATAATTAGCTATACATAAAAAAAATATTATAATTTTATAATAATCATTATAATATATTAGAATGTAATTATAATGTATTATAATGTATAATGTACGCGCGTATGTAATGCATTATAATATAAACAAAGTCCTAATAGAAATATAGTAAAAGGATTTGTTACTCAATTTTATTTCCAAACTATGACCTTTAAGGAAAATGCAAGAATTTTAAAATACCTCATATTTTTTTTATAATGTCTAAGTAGGTAAAAAAAACTCACCAAGTCGTATACGGCCGATGAGTTCATTTCGTCCAATGTTATCAAAATCCATAACCATAACATCTAGAGAACATTCTCTGATTTTTTCCCACGGAACATTAAATGAAAATGCTTCATTGAACACTGGATTTAATGTACATTTGAGTATAGATGTCTTACGTTTTTCAACTCTTTTATCACCAAAGTGCAACCATACTTTTACGTAAGGATCTAAAAAAAATAATGTTTGAAACACACGAAAACTTTTCACAAACAAATACATCATTCACATTAATTATTAATTATAATCTTTTATAAAATATTAGTATTTAATTTGGAAAAATAAATAATGCAGACTGTGTGAAAGCTAAAATATTTAATATTATCCTTTTATCTTTTCAGAAAAAAGGGGCAAAAAAATTTAAGGAGATTATGACTACAGAGTTTTAATTAATTATCAGTTATACAGAATGTTTCAAAATTCGCACATTTCTTGTAAGAATGTAGTTCCTGACGTAATTCTATAATAATTTTTCTTTAGTCACTTCTCAATCCTATGTTTAAGTTTTATTTTGTAAGGGTTTTTCTGTATGTGATTTAATTGGCTATTATTCTGTGATCTGTTCCGTAATACATTTAAAGAAATGCAGATTACCTCAGACTTGATAAATTAAATATTTTTTAATAATCTCTATAATGAGTATTTTCATATACTTTAAAATATTTTATTGTATAATAACTTAATTAATTTTTCTTATTTACTACTTACTAGAGTGCATATCGATCTTTTATAATAATAAAATTATTTGTTAGACTCATCATCAGCTGAATATCCATAGATCATTCTCATGTTTCTAAGTCTTTTTCTGATTCGTCGATGAATCAAATTAACTTTTTTTTTCAAATTAATAAAAATTATGACTAAAAACCAATACTTAACCATTAATGTTAATTAATATATTTATCATTTAAAGTCATCAGCATACATAATATTTTAATACTTTATTTACTCTCTATGAAATAATTATTTTTACGCGAAACACGGATAAGTGAGCTTTTGTAATAAAAAATGTCTATTTAATAAACTGACATTATCTATACGACTACATATGTGTATAAACAAGTTTGATTAAGTACAAGTAAAACTACAATTCTTCATCAATTGATATCAAATTTTTTAGTCTTTCTTTTAAATTCAGACAATTAATATTATTGTCTTATTATTAATTACCTAATATTCAAGAGTATGAAAGTCAATAATATTAATTGTCTGAAATTATAAGAAAGTCAGAAAAATTTGATACCTGTTGATGCAGAATTGTAGTTTTTACCTACAGTTTATCCGTATTTTATATAAAAATAAATATTTCAAAGAGAGTAAATGAAGTATTAAAACATTATGCAAGCTAATGACTTTAAGGAATAAATATATTTATTAACATTAGTAGTTAAGTTAAGTAGTAGTTTGTACTGATCATTTTTATTCATTTGAAAAAAAAAATACTTTCTATTAACGAATTAGAGACATGAGAAGGATCTATGAATTTTCAGTTAATAGTGAGTCTAATAAATAATTTTATTGTTTTAAAAGATCGATGTGCATACTAATATGTAGTAAATAAAAAAAATCAATTAAGTTATTATACAATAAAGCATTTTAAAGTATATGGAAATACTCATTATAGAGATTATTAAAAAATATTTAATTTATCAAGTCTCGGGTAATCTGCATTTCTTTAAATGTATTATGGTATTGTTCAGATAACATCACAGATCGAAAATCGACTAAAAGAAATCATCATAAAATTACGTCAGGAATTAAAGAAAATATGCAAATTTAAAAAATCCTGTATTATTAATTAGATTTTAAGTGCATTTAACCCAAATAGAGTGATTATTTAATATTTTAATAAATATTATAAAGAAAATATAGAAAGATATTAATAATGAAATAATAAATTTACCTGACTTTCCATTTATATCTTTAGCTTTCAAATTTCTTGCTTCCATGAGTGTTATTGTTAATACAGAATTACTTGGGTGGTAGCACAATGAGCATAATAGTTCTCCACATTTATCCTTTGCTGGAGGTTTTAATGGCTTCCAGTATATTTTATTTCTTGAAAGATCAACCTATATTGTGTAAACAAAAATTTAACAAATAGATTGAATCTATAATCATAATAAAGATAGTAAGATTAAAAAAATAATGTACAAAATAATAATTATTCTTAACATTAAAACATTCAAAGAAATTTATAATACATGAAATTAAATGTGTTTATACAGGGTGTTTCAGTGAGGTACGGCCAGATTGTAAGAGGTCATATAGTGAGTGATTCTAAGATGATTTTTCATTTACTATATTTTGATCTGAAGCTTAGTCTTCGAGATATTTAATGATAAAGATACTATTAGTGAGACAACGACAGATAGACAGTTGAAGTGAGAAAGAATGACATTATCTCACTTCAACTAATTGACTATCTCTGTCTAGCTAATAGTACTTTTATCATTAAATATCTCAAAAACTAAGCTTCAGATCAAAATATGGTAAATGAAAAACCGCCTTAGAATCAACCCCTTTACAACCCTTTAAAATTGTTAAAAGTATACCTTAATGAAACACCCTGTGTACAGGGTGTAACATTGAGATGTTCCACAAATTTAATAAGTTGTAGAGAGAGTAATTCTAAAACGATATTTCATTTACCACTTTTTGATCTGAGGCTTAATTTTCAAAATATTCAACGATAAAGGTACTATTAGTTAGACAGAGACAGTCAATTGGTTGAAGTGAGATAATGCCACTCTGTCTCACTTCAACTATCTATCTGTCTCTGTCTAACTAATAGCACCTTTATCGTTGAATATCTTGAAAATTAAGCCTTAGATCAAAAAGTGGTAAATGAAAAATCGTTTTAGAATCACTCCCTCTATAACTCCTTAAATTTATGGAATATGTAAATGTTACACCCTGTATTTATACTCACTATATTTTTAAGGATTTTTGGAAGACCTTTGCCTTATCTTAAAATTTTCTTTTCTTTAGATTAAATTTATTTTATATGATAAAAAAATAATATTATATAACCAAAATACTTACTACGTACATTTATAATCTGTTTTATATTATTGAATCGGGCACAAAGAATAAATAGATGAACTAGCACGCATGCAGAAATAATAATTTTACACGTAATTACTTAATTACGTTTCACTTAATTGCCAGATCGGCGCTATCCACGTAATGTCATAAGTTTGTGAAACATGGCGCATATCTTTAGTTTTCGATTTACAGTATAAAAAATGTGGTAAGTACTTTCTTTATGTAATTTGAATGCCGAAAAGAAAATTCCAAAGCACAACATAGATCATCTAACCAACCCAAATAAATAGTAAGTCTATAAAATAATTAAACTCTAATATAAAATTAACTTGTGTGAAGTCTTTCAATAAATTGTAAAAAAAGTTTGACATTTCATAATAAAAAAAACCATTTATTAGTCATTAAATGTTTCCTAATTAGTAAAAATACGTCATTTTTACATTTCTGACAATTAATATATCATCAAAATGATGTACTTTACTACCTGGGTTCTAATTTAGTTATGTTTCTCATGAAATAACTGAAATTGTAGTTACATAAATCGGAAAATAAAAAGTTTTATTAACTTATGTTAAATATTTAGTTAAAATTTAATTAAGGTGTGTATTATTTGATTAATTAAGCAAAAAAGAATGATTAATGGTTATTTCGATATGTTTTTAAGAATTTTCAATAAGTAATTTAATATTGGAGTCTCTTAAAAAGAATCAGTGCTTATTTTCCTATGGTGTTGTGTCTAACAATGACAAACGAATGAAAATCAATCAGATTATGTATAAAAAATAATTAATAATTCAAAATTAAGGTCTTAACTTGCAAAACATCAAATTAAAAAAGGTTTTTAAATTTGGCTAGGAATCGCCCTTTAAAAAATATGTTACCATTATACCTTTTATATATTTATAGATTATCTGGCAAAAATGAATTCCATTTAAGAGATGATTTCTGAAACTAAGCTTAATTGAAAAATGTTTACCATCTTTTATAAAAAGTTATAAGTTTTCGAGTTATATAATAATAAAGATATTATTAATTCAACATAAAGATAATCAATTAATGAACTATCTCAGTCTAACTATTAGCACTCTTATTATTAAATAACTCCAGAAAAAAATCCGGATTAAAAAGTGAAGAAACACTTCTTGACTTACAATGGGAGGGAGCAAAATGTTAAAAACAGATATGGTAACCACTACGATAGTTTCCAACATGACACAAATACTTTTTACATGTCCTATCTACCTATTACCAACCCATCTGAGCATAAAACCAAGTGAGCACGCAGTCTAAATATAACTTAAGTTATCTGGACATAAACAAAATTGAATACAGGTTGTGCAACAATTAACACCCTAGTTATGAATCTTATATTTTTTACTTAGATTTGTTTTCAATCAAATTTTAATTTTAAATTCAAAAGGGATCATTGCTACACCCTGTATAAAGTGCTCCAGTGAAATAAGGCCAAACTTTAAGAAAAAGCAGAGAAAGTGATTCTAATATGATTTTTCCTTCACTATTTTTTAATCCAGAACTAAACTTTCAGGATATTTAATAATAAAGGTAATATTAGCTGGACAAAAACAGGCAGATAGTTAAAGTAATGCAGAATGTTGCTATCTTACTTCAACTATCTGTCTATCTCTGTCTGAGTAATAATAACTTAATTAATGAATGTCTCAAAAACTAAGACCAAAATCTAAAAATAGTGAAGAATTTTTCTATTTGGTTTTATATCATCAAATCTGTGCATTTATTTCGAAATACTCCGCATACTTACTACATAATGCATATTTTAAAGTAATAAATGTAGCACAACGGTAACATAATCACTGATATGCTGTGATGATCGCGTAATCAATTCTTATACGTATTTTTAACTTTTAAGTATTCATATAATTTATTTTTTCTCTTAATATATTCTAGGTATCTGAAATTTTCCAGCCATTTATTAAGTTACCATTAATTAGACAGCGACAGTTAACTACTGGAAGTAAGATAGTAATTTTATTTCATTTTAACTAATTGACGTTTCTAACTAATAGTATTTTTATTATTGAATATTTTGAAACCTAGGCTTCAGATTGAAAAATTATGAAGAATTTTTTAACTTATTTTAATATCAGAAAACACAGTTTAATTTAGATTATATTTTTTTCAGACACCGTTTATATGAGTTATGCTATAACTAATAATTAGTTTTAATTATTAATAAATTATGGAATATTTATTTTGAAGTAATAATATTTTAAAATCAATATAAAACAAAAATTAGTAAATAAAAAGAAAAATATAATATTATTAGTTATTATTTAAAAACATTAAATAAATGTAAATAAAACATGTTATTTAATATCCTTCTTAAGGAAATCTTTGTTCTATATGTGTTAATGTAAATATTTCAAATATTTTTATAATCATTATTTTCCTAAGAATTATTTAGTTACAAAAACTGAAAAAATTAAAAATTACACTCAACTTATTATATACACAGGATATTTCACAGTAAGTTACGGATAAATTATTTAATTTATCGCTTTTCGATCTAAAGTTTAATTTTTAAAGTATTCAATGGTAAAGGTACCATTATTTAGACAGAGTTAGTCAATTTGTTAAAGGAAAATAATATTACATTATCTAACTTCAACTAGCTAACTATCATTATTTAACAAATATCTTAATTATTTATTAATTAATTAATAAATAATTAAATGTGTTGAAAACTAAGCTTCAAATCGAAAAATGGTAAATTAAAATTTGTTAAGGTCATTATTACGCTCCGTATAGAGGGTGTTTCAATGAGGTACGGCCAAATTTTGAAAGGTTGTAAAGGGAGTGATTCTAAGACGATTTTTCATTTACCACATTTTGATCTGAAACTTAGTTTTTGAAATATTTAATGATAAAGGTACTATTAATTAGACAGAGACAGACAGAAAATTGAAGCGAGACAGAGTGATGTTGTCTCACTTCAATCAATTGACTAGCTCTGTCTATCTAATAATATCTTTATCATAAAGTATCTCGAAAACTGAGTTTCAATTCAAAATATAGTAAATTAAAAATCTTCTTAAAATCATTCCCTTTACAAATCTTAAAAATTTTGTCGTACCTCTCGCTGAAACACCCTGTATATGTCATTTTTATTGGTTTTAAAATTTGATTGCTTAAAAAGAAATATTCCTTGCTTCATTAATAATTAAAAATAATTATAGAAATGACTGATACATATTCTTTTTAAATGAATAAAAAAGAATTCGTTATATGAATATTTGAATTAAAATTCAATTATCGAATATTAGATTATCTATGCGGTAATCAATTTTCTTGCCGTTTCTCTATACTTTTTGTTTCCAAACTATGTACTATCTAGTAATATATATTTAAGGAACTATACAAACTATAAAAGCAATTTTTTAAAAACTATGACGCGTAGTTAAAAATATGAATGCACGCATATTCGAGATAAGTGCTTATATAATATTTGTAAAAGTCATCAAAATCTGTTTATACAGGGTGTCCGGAAAAAAGGAGACATATTTTGAGGGGTGGTTCCTGACGCAATTCTAAGAACATTTTTTGTCTTGGTATTTTTTGATTTAAAGCTTTATTTTTGAGATATTCAACGATAAAGATGCCATTAGTTAGACAGAGACACTCCGGTAGCTAAAGCGAGACAGAGTGGCGCCATCTCACTTTAACTATCGAAGCGTCTCTGTCTAACTAATGGCAAATTTATCATTGAATATCTTAGAAATAAAGCTTTAAATCAAAAAATGCCAAGAGAAAAAAGTTCTTAGAATAGCCTCAGAAACCACCCCTCAAAAAATGTCTCCTTTTTTTCCGGACACCCTGTATAACACTATCGTTTCTCTGATCCATTTAATTTCAGGAATCATCTTTTAATTGGGAATGAGCTTATTTTTGGACATCCTATACATAGAGTATAGTAATTAAAAAGATTATTCACTTATACGAAGAAATATATATATATATAATATATTTAATTAAAACACCTACATAATTTAATGCTTGAATAATTGAGCAAATATAAAATGTAAAATTACCTGGCAGAGTGGTAGAAACACTTCACCTATGGGATCATCTCTCGAAAATCGATCATAGTCAAAAACATGCAGATGCAACACTCTACTTTGTAGTTTCTGAATAGGAAATCCTGAAAGAGAAAAAACACATATTTATACAGTTCTTTACCATTTCTCAATCCAGAGTTTAGTGTTTGAGGTATTCAATAAAAAGTAAACTATCAGTTAGACCATACTAATAAGACGAATAGTCTATAAAGAAATCAGATTGTTTTGTAGTACTTTATGTACAGGGTGTCCGAAAAAACAATAGACATTCTTTAACTGATGGTTCCTGACGCTATTCTAAAAACTTTTTCCTCTTGGTATTTTTTTAGTTGAAATTTCATTTCTGAGATATTCAACGATAAAATTGCCATTAGTTAGACAGAAACGCTCCGATAGTTAAAGCGAGACACAGTGACGACATCTCACTTTAACTATCGGAGTGTCTCTATCTAACTAATGATAACTTTATTGTTGAATATCTCAGAAATAAAGTTTCAATCAAAGAATGTCAAAGGAAAGAGTTCTTAGAATAGCGCCAGGATTGACCCCTCAAAAAATGTGTCCTTTTTTACAGGATAGGTAAAATTAGTAAGATAATTAAAAGATAAAAGTGTAAGTAAGTTAACACCACTATATTTCACTTAAAATATCTTTGTCCAACTAATACTATCTTTATTATTAAAAATGTTGAAAATTAAGTTACAAATAAAAACAGTAAGGAATATTTTACTTTGTTTCACTTCAGAAATATGCCATTTGAAAAAAAGCGCTATATTTTGGATTCCCTCTATAATTAATATACTGGGATATCCTTATTTCCATTAATTTTCCCAGAAAATAGTGTCAAGTAAAATAATTAATATATTATAAACACTTATGACGTACCTTCAAAAAATAAAGCTTCGTTCCATTTAGGGTTCAATGTGCGTCTTTTGATTTTTGTGTCTAGCCGGTGCTTTTTATCCGGCAACAATGTAACACGAACATACGGATCTGATGTTCCTGTAATATCTTTTGCTGGTAAATCTTTACCCTGAAATGAGATATAGTTATTATAAATTTTGTACAGATTAGTTCAAACTATGTCAATAAAAAATTTTTGTAAAAAGTCTAAGTCCTGTGTATTCGTAAGATTACATAAAAAACTATTAATTTTGCTATTAAAAAATTGTTTATAAAACATAAGTTATTTAAAACTAAAATTGTAATAATTTTTATTATTAAAAAAATACCATTTTTAAACTAATGTAATTTTGTTAAATATAACAAAAGCAAGTGTTCATTTTAACGACCGCACTTCTTTAAAGAGAGTGGTCCTGACGCAATTCTAAGAGATTTTTCTTTTTGGTAATTTTTGATTTAAAGCATCATTTTCAAGATATTCAATATTAACCGTTTGAGTGCCACGTGTCTTTGTTGTTTTCCCGTCCAAAAGTGCCAAGCGGCGCTATATCGCTTGTCTTATTCCCTCTCCAAGAATGCCAAGGAGCGCTATTAAAACTATATATATATTTTTACTTATATTATCATAAATATTAATATTATTATATTAATATTTAAAACTATTAATATATATAAAATATATATATTTTATATATATTTATATATATATAAAAACCGAGCGTGTCGCGGTTATCGGTTTCGCAGCCTGGAGCGCTGGCACTTTTCGAGAGACAAACGAGAAGCGCAAAATCGCTCCGTGGCACTCAAACGGTTAAGAAATTGCGATCGTTTTGTAACACGATTGTATTAGTACTAGGCTGTCCCAAGAGAATTAAATGTTTAATTATTTATTGTAATTTCTCTTAGAATTATTAATAATTCATTGTTGCCTAACTATTCGATTAAAGTCCTCTTTATACACGATGTAATAATATTTTTCATAAATTTAAGAGGTTATATAGGGAATAATTTAAACTGATTTTTTATTTACTACTTTTCGATCTAGAGCTTAGTTTTCAAGACGTTCATTGACAAACGTACTACTAGTTAGATAAGAACAGAGAAGCACTTGAAAACTAAGAAAGAACGGTGTTTTCTCACTTTGACTAGCTGACTGTTTTTGGTTAATTAAGAATAGCTTTATCTTAAAAATTAAGGTTCAAGTATGAAATTAGTAAATAAAAAATAGTCTTAAAATCACCCTCTCTACCTCTTAGATTTATGGAATATATTGTTGTAACACTATATAAATTTTAATTGAACAATTAATATAAGTCCACGAAACTCATTTATCGATTTAAGTAACTGAAATTTCAGTTATTTCACGAGAAATAAAATTGAATTAGAATAATTTACTGAATAAACATCGATTTGTTTAATTACAAAACGCCAAACAATTATTTCCTACAATTTATTCAAAACTAAAAAGTAAGAATCACTTTTAAATAAAAATTGAATAATTTTATAGATTTACCACTTATTTTTAATTTCCAATAATTTTTTCTAAGATAACATGTAAGTTAATTTTATATGAAATATGTTCTCATCTTAAATATTTACCGTTTACCTAAAATTTTTGATCTTAATTCTGCACTGAAATTTATATATTTATTTAATTTTATCATAATAATAAAATTAAAAAATACTGCATAACCAAAACTATTATCGCATGTTTTATGCCACTAAATTCTGTACTATGAATACGCATCACATTTTATCTTTGTATAATATTTTTCATTTGATAAATCGTAAGTTTAAACGCAAACTGTAGAAATAATTATATGATGATTTAATATGTGAACACATTATATATTAACCCGTTAACGGCCAATTTTTTTTTTTTTTTTTTTTTTAATTTTTGGCGCCGAGTGGTGTATGTAAAATTCCAAAATCCTGGCTAATCGTGGTGGATCGTAGCAGCTAATGGGTTAATACGCATATTGCGGGGGTTACCCATCCGACACCACCCGTGCGTACACAAATCGTTAAAATTTTTATCATTAGAAGGCAATTATATCTTAACCTTAATTATAATTACTAGCATACAAACAAACTTTTAATAATTATAATTATTAACCTTAAGTCTATACACAAATTATAAAAATTCGTTCGAGTCAGCTGTTATTGACTACACTTAATATGAAATATAGGTCAAGTTCGCCAATAATTCTCGTTACGATTAAGACACAATCGCCATCTAATGGTAAGTATTATAACGATTTTTGTACGTACGTGCAGCATCGCGTTGAAAAATTAAGTATTTTTACAGATTAAGGCGTTGGATATTTCTATTATTCACCTGTAATATTGCGGTTATTTAAGTGTGTTTTATTTACAAAATTATTAGTTATTTTCACATTAGAAAATATTAATTTATCGAGAAACGAATATAGCAAGACATGAAGCATATTCATAGCATTTAATTTAGTAACATGAAACATGTAATAAGTATTGTGTTTATTTGGTGCTGTTTTTTGTTGAAAAAAGAAAAAAGATCTTCAAAAAGTCATAAGTAAATAGTAAGTCTACAATTATTAATAAAATAATTAGATTTTAACATAAAAGTAACGTACATGTTGTTTTTAAAGAAATTATAGAAAATAATACTTAGGTGTCTTATAATTCAAGAAATTGGTTATTATTTAATAAATGACTGGAATTCAGTTATGCTTTTCATTAAATAACTGAAATTAATTAAATCGAAAAATAAGAAGTTATGTGGATTTATGCTAATCGTTTAATTAAAACCTGTATGAAGAGGGTCTTAATCGAATACTTAGGAAACAATGAATTGTTAAAAATTATGTTTTAACATTCTACAGAATTATTAATAATTAATTGAATGCGTAGGTCTTTTAGAGCAACTCGGCACTTTATTATATTTGTTACGGTATTGGATCGTTTTTGCTGCTGCATGCCAATATCGTAGTTAATACCAACCCGTAAATAAAAACCTATCTTATTATATACAGAAAATCGTTAATAATTTAAAATTAAAAAATATGAAAAGAATTGCGTGAAGAATCATCCTTTAAAAAAGGGTACACCAATTTCCGAACATATTTTATACAGATTATTCCAGTGAGATACTGTTAAACTTTAAAGAACATGCTTATCCGACTAAAATTGCAGGTTTGGAAATTATGCAGTTATATCCAAACGGATTTAGAAACCATTTGTGGTGAATATTCTAGAAAATCTAAGAATTTATTTATTTTTTATTAATTATTTATATAAAATTATTTTTCTAAAATTTGTAAATAAAAAATGAATTTATTTTTTGTAAAGAGAATAGAAATTTTTTCGAAAAAAGAAAATTATTCATATATTAAGAGTTATATCAAGAAACCATTTTTGTATATTTTGATTAAAAGTTCGAAGAAATGTGAATATATTTTAATAAATAAGAATGTTACATAATTGTTAAAATGTACACTACGCTTTATCTCATAGCAGATAAAACAGCAAAAATTAGTTCGTATAGTTGATGAAAAAAAAAAATTTCATAAGTTAGACGAGGTTAAGAGATCTTTTTCTCACTTTATTCAGTTAAGACACAAACTGAGTTAGGTTGGGTATGGATCTTCTTAAGAGGTTGTAAAAAGGGTAATTCTAAGACACTTTAATTTATCGTTTTTCGATTTGAAACTTAGTTTTCAAGTTATTCAGTGATAAAGGTAATATTAGTTGGACAAAGACAATCAACTAATTGAAGTGAGATAATGTCATGCTGTCTTACTTTTCAAGTACTTGTTTGCCAGTGTTTAATTACTACTAATTTTATTACTCAATATCTTCAAAACTAAAATTGAGATAGAATAGTGGCAAAATTAAAAGTTATCTTAGAATCCCTCCCCCTATAAGCTCTTAAAATTTACTTATGCCTTATTGAAATATCTGATACAAATCGTTTCTGCGGATTACAACAAAACTTTAAGGAACTATAGAGGGGGTGACTCTAAAATGATATTTAATGATAAAGGTACTATTAATTAGGTGGAGATAGATAGATAGTTGAAGTGAATCACTTTCATTGAATATTTTTAAAACTAAGCTTCAGATAAAAATATAGTAGATGAAAAATTGTCTTAAAATCATCCTCCTTACAACTTCTTAAAGTTCAATTGTACCTCATTGAAATATCCTGTATATGCATTATTTATGTTTATGAGTTTTATATTAATACTAATTAGAAAAGAAGAAAGGAGAATATTGAATAAATGCGGAAAATTTTTGGAATTATAGATTATATATATAGGATGTCCGAGAAAAATGTGCTTTCAGTTAAAGGATGATTCCTGACATTAAACTGAGTATAAAAGTTCTTAACTATTTTCAATCCGAAGCTTCATTTTTAAATTATAAAGGTTTTTCTCTATATTCTCTCGGGCTGACATCAGATTTGACGTCAGACCGATTTGACGTCAATTGAATTACACCGTAGTGTGTTTAACAGGATATGCATTTCTCGAGAATTTAAAATTATGTGAATTATTTTTTAATAAATTATAAACTAAACATTTTCACAATGCTTTGAAAAGTACTAAGATGTATAATTATTTTAATATTCTGTCTGTTTCATCCTTCCAACGATAAATTTAGCCATAATCGTAAATATATACACTTCTCGCATAATTTATTGTTCTTCACTTTAAATTACCAGTATATACAAAGTTTTAATATGTTACACTTCATGAACTAATCACTTTTATACAAAAAAGAGTCTGATAATAGAGCATTTGCATAAATAAAAATAAACTACAATTTGCCATCTAGAAGTAATATGACTTATATGATAGTTTTACAGATTCAGACCATTACAAGTGACTTTTTCGAACAGGTATAATAAGAATTTTATAAATTTATAAGAGAATTGGATAATTCATGATACCTGCGGAGGAAAATTGCAGTTTATTCATTTTATTCGCATACGAGTTCAGTCGAATAGGCAACATTGATTCATTAATTACATATTTTTCTTTTTAAAATGTACTCATTTATCCGCATATCATGTAAAACTGATTAATTAATTTATAATACGAATAAAATGTTAAAATATACGCACTAGTTATTTAAAGTGAAGAACAATAAATTAAATGAGAAGTATGTGTATTATCAATTGTAGTTAAGTTCATCGTTTGATTTATTAATTTTTATTTATTTGACAAAAAAAGTATTTTTTATTAAAAAGAAGAAGAATATCTCTCTCTCTCTCTCTCTCTCTAGCAGGATATTGTATAAACGCCATATTGATACTAAAATAAGTGTACTGCATTACAGCGTTTATAAAACTAATCGACAACTTAATTCTTAAACTTACCTGCATTATACGTAAAACCAGCGTTGTTTTTTGGAAATCGTATTCAAGGCTGAATTGAATTTGGCCAACATTTTCGCTCGGTTCCGTATTATAATTATCAATATACATGTCAACTAATGAGATGGATCTACTTTGTAAAAACGCTTTCTGCAACATATAAAATATGTAACGCATATAAGCAATATATATATTTATTTAGAAAATTAGTATTTTTATATAAAATTAATAAAAATTTTTAAATAAATGTAGACTTAAAATATATTATTTTATCTATTGAAATTACAACTTATATATAATTATAAATAAGTCAAAAGACTTTATAATCTTTCAGGCAAAATTTTTTTTTATAATAATATACTATCTATTTAAAAAATTAATAAAAACGAAAGCAATCGTTATATAAAAATAGAACTTGGATAAATTTAACTTTTATTGTGATAATTAATATTTCCAATGATGGCATCTTTTACAATAAGTCTTATATGAAGTACTGATAAAAATAAACAAGTTTTATTAGAAACTTCTTTTTCCATAATTTATGATTTTCAATATAATCAGACATAACAGCGCGTAACAAGTTACATTAGTTATACTTTTTCTTGAGAGCAGAAATTAAAAAATTCATAATATACATTCATTAACATGCATATATTAAATTCCTTAATTGAGGTGATTCCTGATGTTATTTTAAGAACTTTTTCCCCTTGACAGTTTTTGACTTAAAGCTTTATTTTCAAAATATTCAATGATAAAGGTGTCACTAGTTAGATAGAAATACTCCGATAGTTAGAATGAGGTACTGCCAGTATGTTTCAGTTCAACTATCGGAGTGTCCCTGCCTAACTAAGGGCATCTTTATTCTTGAATAACTTAAAAATAAAGCTTCAAATCAAAAAATGCCAAGGAGAGAAAAGTTTTAAAATAGCATCAGGAACCACCCCCTTTAAGATAGTGCGATCATTTTGGAACACCTTGTATTTTGTATCTAGTTTTGTTATTGAATCGCATTACCTTTAATACAATTGTATGAAAAAGTTATTGAAAAATAAAGTTAATCTTTTAAATAAGAAAAAGTAGAGAAAGATAATAATTTTATTCTTTTATCAATTAATGACAATCCTCAAATTACATATTCACAATTTTGTTATTTTACCGTAGTTAATTAGTTAAAAAATTAAACTCAAAAAACCAAAATATTCTCTATTTTCAAGTTTGTTATTACATTTTTTAAATTTAAATCTTTTAAATTTTAACAAAAAGAATTGAATATACGCAATTTTTAATTAATACGATCTAAGAAAATAACTTTCTCTATTTTTCTGAACCATATATTCTTCTGAATAACTCTTTTCTGCACGGTTTTTTAAAAAAATGTATCTACTGTGTAAAAAGATGGTTATGGATTTGTTACGGATACTGGATGGTAGGAAAAATAAAGAGCGCAATTTCGTTGGAATATTAATAGTTAGCGATTTATTTGATAGAAGAAACAATGAAAAGTCATCTGTTGACTATCAACCTGGATGTAAATCATGGTCGTCGTACAACATTTGTTAGGAAAAGAAGATTCGATCTCAAATAGATGAGTATTATGAATCTCACGCTAGAGAAGAATATATTAATGAAAATAAAAGAAAAGAATCGGCCTAAAGTAATGAGACACTGCCGAGTCACCAAATTGAGAAGTATATTTCCAAAAATACCACATACACTTTTAGTACTATCCTCGGATATTCAGTAATTATCCAGGAAAGGATCTACACCACTAATTTACAGATATTAATCTGTCTCACTAGACAATTATGTTCAAACAAGTAGAGTAAAATGCACCAGAAAACTAGTTTCTTAAAAGTAATGTATTCCCTCGATTAAAGAAGGCAACACAATTTAACAATAGGGCACCTAGATTCTCCATTAGTAGTTCTGAGTTTAACTATCCCGATTAGTCCATCTTTATAAGAGTATATCTGAATTCTGCAGGTGAATCATTTTGAATCATTTTGCAGGTGAATATCATTCGTCGGTTATTAGCACCATCAAGCCCTCTTTAGTATCATTGTAGCGACGATACCATTTAGATGTGACTATATAAACCATTTTTTGATTTCAAGCATAGCTTCCAAAATATTCAATGATAAAGATACTATTAGTTAGATAGAGATAGTCAGTTGATTAAAGTAAGAGAGAGTGATGCTATCTCACTTCGATTAACTGACTATCTCTGTTTAGTTAATAATACTTTTATTGTTAAATATTTTTAAAACAAAGCTCCAGATAGAAAAATAGTAAATGAAAAATCGTTTATAAATCTTCTCCTGTAAACCCCTTAAAATTTCGAAGGGGGTCATTGTTACTCCCTATATAAATTTGACAGATGCTGCTGCGTGCAACTATCATTTGTAAAAAGCGATAAATGTTTTCGTAGTATAATTTGACACTAACTCAAGATAAACAGCTGATGTACCAACTCGTGAAAGGTAATAATTCCACCCTTATTTATGAAAGATGTTCGTTGCCATATTTTGATCACACATTGACATAATGATGTTATTCGAACCAATCTCTGTAAACTAGAATATTTATATATCAAATCCCAAATAGAATGACTGACAGTCTGATGCTATTACAGAATGAGCCAAATTTTCCTCAAGATTGATATAAAAGATATGAGGTTGTAAAGAAGTTGGCCAATGTAACAATGGTTGATTTAATCATTTCGGTCTAGTTTAGCGCAACTTATGTTGATTTAAAAAAACTTCATGTATTCATTCCATACGACGCGTAGTCTGCGGGATTCTCATTTTCAGTCACAAATTTCCAGATAGTTGTTGGTATTAATTTTTGACTAGTGGAGATATGATGTTGAACATACACCTTCAATTTAAATGGATGAGTAGTTAACTATGCTAAGGTGACGATAGAATTGGTCCAAAGAAAGGTTGATGCGTCTGATAACTTCAAAGCTCTTTGTATTCGGATCAACAAATTGGTCAGCAGTAACGCTTCACTGAGTTCTAATCTGGGAATGGTGGCATTCTTTATAGAAGCTGTTTTAGTCTTGAAATAAACGAAAAAAACGGAAATGTCATTGTTCGGATGGATGATTCGGAGTTAAATAATGGCTGCCATTGCGAGTTTTGAGACATCGGAGAATTCATGGAACTCTGTCATTAAAAAATCTGGCGAAATTTTTATATACTTCAGATAACCGAAGACTTCTCAATTCACCTTAATTTTCCATAATTCTTGAATGAATATATTTGTGCTAAATACAACTGGAGCAATGAAACCTATTCGATCACCTAGTTGAGCAATTTCACTTAATACATTTTTTGTAATGATCGAATCCCTGAAATTTGAACAGATTTTAAAAGAAAATGCATCGATATCAGACTGCCAATAAAGTCCCAGAATCCTAACTTGAACCATTTACAAATCCAATGATACATTTTGATGATCTGACTGTAAAAAGTTTTCCTTTAAAATCTCTAAGCAATTGCTCTTCCATTTTTGTAAAGGGAATTTTTCCCTTATTATACAAATTGATCACATCGTCGATTATAGCCTTAAGCTTCCAAGTATTCCCTATCTATGAATTAGCCAAATTCAATGAAGCGAATGGCTCACATTTAATAAAAGAAATTATGAAAGTAGATATGTTTGCTATAATTTTAGGCATTATATAAAATGACGCGACAAACTTGTTGGAATATGAGAATGTCAGTTCAATCTCTAATTTAATGATGCCTTTTGTTGTGCCAGCAAATGCATTGGTAATCTCGATGAATGGAATTTTTTTTGCTCTTCGTTTTAACATTAATCGACTTGCTAGATCATCAGAAATAAATGAGAGTTCAGATCCAAAAGAAATAAACTCTCTGCTTTGTAACCTCTTACAATTTCTATTAGAAATTATAAGTTGATATGTAGCCAGAATTGACTTTTTATATCTGCTCAAATTGTAAAAAATCTTATGAAGTTCCGACGATTTTAGTCATATTGGTGAATTGTTGATCGATTGTATTAGCGGGACAGTTCTTGTAAATATTGCTTTGTATTGCCAGATTTTGTTTCTTCCATTTTCTCCGTGTTAAAGAATTTATGTAATATCGTATGATGACGTTTATTACATTTACGGCAACGACTTTCAGCAGTGCAATTATTAATTAGATATTTATGCAGGCAATTACAATATAAAAATGCTTTAAACTGGATGTAAAACTCTTGACATCTTTTGCAGACTTTAGTGGTTATATGTGGATGATCAGTAATATTATTAAACTCTTGTTGACACAATATATGATCTACATAAAAGTTCGTTCACTACATCTGAATAACATCAATTCTTGTAGCGATAACGTTGCGAGAGATACCTCTCTCTAAATCGTTTTCGAGGTTGTCAAGTCCTTTGCTTGTGCAGGAGAAACGAGTTTCTTGTAATCCGAGTTTGGCTAATCACGCCATTATCACCTTTTTCCTACCGTATCCGGCTCGAAGGACCAGAAAATGTTACAGATATTGATTGGTAAGAAAAACTAAAGGACACAAGTTCGTCGGTATATTAATGGTTAGCAATTTATTTGATGGTAGTTTTTGCATTAGAGGAACTCATCAGAAAGCTGTAAAGACCAACGATCATCTAAACTAAACCGCTGATCTAATAAGATCGCTGATAAGCCGTACTGATTCACGTCGTCATACCTAAGAGCGGAACAAAGCTTTGTGCTGCCCCAAAGGTTAGAGCAGAAAGGAAACAAACCTCAAGCTGCAACCGATGTATGGCGCTAGTTGTAGGACTATCCGGAAGCATATTAAGGGCAAGCCTTAAAAAACCGAAATCATTCTCTTTGCCGAATAGATTAGGTTTAGGAAATATTACTATATTTAATGAAAACAAAAATTTAAATTAAAATGCAAAGAAATTTAATTAGAAAAAAGAAAATTACCGAAGGATGTTCTCCCTTAACGGTTTGAAGCTGTTTATTTTGTGGTCCAGCGGTAGGTGTCCGTGGTTCTGCACTACCGCTTGCGTTACTACCAATGGCAGCAGCTACACCTGCACTACTCGCAGCCCCTCCAGTGCTGCCTACAGGTGATTTCGACGCTTGATTACCTGCAGTTCTAAAAAATAACATTTTAAATTAATTACATTTTGTTAATAAATGTTTTCAAAATTTGAAATTTCAACAAAAATTTATTTAACATATTCGCGTCCTTCGGACGCTCCATAGTGTCAGCAGGAAGCGATGTAAAGAACTTAATTTAACGGGTCAGAGGATTAGAATGATAATAGAGATAAGAGAATGCGGGTGCGTGCGGAGCTGCCGATCAAGTTTTTCCTTAAAAAAGTAAATGTTACGATTTTTGAATTGAATCCATCAGAGATCCATTCGGAGTAATGAACGGTTGTATGATCGTGACCATGAATTGGTGCACAAGTTGCAACTGCTGGAGTACTCCAGGAGCCCCTGAGTTGTGTACTCAGGTAGATTTTGTAAAGCAAAATGCTTGTACCTTCTTGGTGAGAGATTATAATAATCGTCTTCGAGGCATCGGGTCTCAAGACCCGTTCCCGATTGAGGGCATAACTTTCCGACGGGATCATCGAAATTATATTGAATCATCGAAAAGACCGAGCTAGGCTCGGCACAACACTTTGAAGGAAATCTGGTCAGATGTGAGCGTAATAAGCAAGTAAAATACTATAATATTCACACTAATGTCGTATACATGACTATGTAATTTAACATCTAACAAGTTTCCGAAAAAAGTATACATTAACAGATGAAAGATACACATAAGTAATATGAAGGGTGTAACAACTATTTCCTTCGAAATTTTAAGGTGTATAGTATGGGGGGGGGGGGAGAGGATTCTACGATGATTTTTCACTTACCATTTTCGATTTGAAGCTTAGTTTTAAAGATATTTAACAATAAAAATACTATTAGATAGACAAAAACAGTCAGTTTGTTGAAGTGAGATAACATTATTCCCTCTTACTTCAATCAACTGATTGTCTCTGTCTAACTAATAGTATTTTTTTGTTATTAAATATTTTGGAAACTAAGCCTTAAATGTAAAAGTGATAAATCAAAAACGTCTAAGAATCACCCCCTCTACAAACCCTTAAAATTTTAAAGGGGATCATTTTATATTCTATATATATCATCAAATAAATATCATCGAGAAAACAATTATTGATAATATTTATCGATGAGAACAGACGAACCACGAGACGGATAATTATCGATATTGGAGGAAAAAAATCTTATACTACAAGAGCGGGTGCTAATTGTTTCTTACAAAATGTATAAGCTTTTCATAAAAAAAATTCTCGGGAAACTATTCAAAGTGAGAAATAGAAGTCTTTTGGAATACCAACACGTTGGAAAATGAGGTAGACATGGCTTTTACTTTGAGAAAACTGACATCCGTGATAGCTCAACTTGTAATTTATCAAATCCCTACTCTTTAGGACTACTCGTATTGGATAGTGGGGGATTTTTAACTTCCTCTAACTATGGAATATCTTAAGCATATTAATTTCGTATTTTCGAAACTTACAGACCTTACAAACTATTCAGCGCTCCAATGAGATTAAAAGTTTTTAGAAAATAATGAAAAATAGATGAAGTTTGAACTAGTAATGTCAATAAATGATACTTGAAGTGCCGTTTCTCATTCGTCTTCTAGATAGACAAGAAGAAGAAAATAGTTTTTTTTTATTATTCTATCTTCTCTCTTTTTTTTTTTTTTAGAATCTGCATACGGTGAATGAATATTATTTTCAAGTAATGTCCGCGTAAAAAGTATTCAAGAACTCACACATTCCCTGTGAAAGGATTAATCTTGAAATTAATCTTAATTCTCAAGATACTCAATACCAAAGGTATTATTAGTTAGATAATAACAGTCAGTAAGTTGAAGTAATATAGTATAACACTATTTCACTTCAAATAATTGGTTGTCACAGTTCAATAGTACCTTTAGTATTAAATATTCTGAATTCTAATCATCAAACCAAAAAGTGATAAAGGATTTTTTGATTCAAGATATAAGGAACAACTCCTTCAAGAGAAATGCACCAACTTCTGGGTACGCTGTATACTTTACCAATTAATATCATATTTTATTTAATTATTCATTTAAAATTATTTACATAATAGCAAGGTTATGTAATTATTTCTTAATCTAACTAACCTACAAGCTAAATTTAAAAATTTGTCTAATAATATCTCTAATTTATTATTTTATTAATTTTTTTTTTTCTCCACCTTATATTTCTCACTATATTTTATAAATATAATTTATATAACACACACACACAAGAATATATAAATTAAAACTGAATTTTATTATACAGGGTGTAACAAAACAACCACACTTCCTTAAAGGGGGTGATTCCTGATGTTATTCTAAGAACGTTTTCCTTTTGCCATTTTTTAATCTAAAGCTTAGTTTTCGAGAAATTCAATAATATAAGTGCTATTAGTTAGAAAAAGACAGACATATAGTTGAAGCGAGACAGAGAAATGCTATCTCACTTCAACTATTGGAATGTCTCTGTCTAACTAATGGCATCTTTACCATTGAATATCTAGAAAACTAAGCTTTAGATTAAAAAATGGTAAAAGGAAAAAGTTCTTAGAATAGCACCAGGAATCACCCATTTTAAAGAAGTGCGGTTTTTTTGTTACACCCTGTATAATTATCATAAATTAACTTCACCTAGTGTTTTGCTTTTCCAATATTATTTAGAAAAAGTTTCATGACATGTTTTTCTTTCGGTAAGAAAGGGAAAATTTCAAAAGATAGAGAATCTTCTAATGAAGAGGTTGACTAACTTTTAATCATAAATTCTGTCAACAGAACTAGCAATTACAGTATTCTTTAATTCATTAAAAATATTTTTAATATTGGTTGACTTATGATTCTAACTGACAATTAGAATATATTAAATCACTAAATTATTAACGGTAAGCGGAGTTTTTAATTCTTTCATAAGTTTTATCATTAATTAAACTTAGTCCCTAACGCATCGTTTCTAATAGTTTTTTTTAATCTTCATTAACACTTTCAAGTAGATAAAGCTAATTCCTTATTATTGCATTATTTCTATTCCTTATATTCGCATTAGCTTAACTCCATTATTTGAATTAAAATTATCTTCTTTCTTCATTATTATTTAAAAAAGTACATACTATTAAGTTCCGTGGTTATTTTTAATAGTTTGATATTAGGAGTAATTAATTATAAATGGAGGGAATGCAAATACGACTAATATTCTTGTACGAGTTTAAATGAGGTTAGCTTGGAATATCAACGAAGCATTTGATCCTCAAAACTGTTAACGAATGTACAGTACAATGTTGGATCAAAAAATTTCGTACTGGAGATGAAAGCCTTGATAGTGATAAGCACGATAGTCGACCATCAACATTTAACAACCAACATCTAAAAGCATAAATCGAAGCATTGACACTCTCTGCAAACATTAAATCTGATAGTACTGACTCTCTCAAAATCATACGAAAAATTGCTGAAGAATTTAAAGTCGACTATTCTACCATTGCTCGCCACTTAAAACAGATTGAAAAAGTAAAAAAGCTTAATAAGTGGGTGTTCATGAATTGTACGACAATCAGATAAATCGTCGATCTGAAGTCTCTTCGTCTCTTCTTCTACGCAATAAAAACAATCTATTTCTCGATCGTATTGTGACGTTTGATAAGAAATGGATTCTCTATGATAACTGGCATCATTCAGGTCTATAGTTGAATCATGGTAAAGCACCGAAATATTTCCTAAAGTCTAAATTGCATTAAAAAAAAGACTGTTTGGTGGTTGTCAGGGGGTGTAATCCATTACAGCTTCCTTAATAAAAGTGAAACAATTACAGCGGAGAAATATATAGAAAAAATCGTCATAATGCACCAGAAACTTAAACGTTTACGTCCGTCATTAATCAGTAGAAAAGGCCCAATTTTGCTACATGATAATGCTCGACCACTAGTCGCAAAAACGATACTAATAAAGCTAAACGGTCTTGGCTACGAAGTTCTACCTTCACCTCACCTATCATATTCGCCAGATCTGTCATCAACTGATTATTATTTCTTTTTAAGTATTTTGACGGGTGGTATCGAGCTATACACAGATTTATTGCACACGGCCAGTTTACACATGGTCTAATTATGCACAACCGAATTTTATAAAGATTTTATCGCACATGACCGAATATCACATAGTTAATTTTCCTGGATTATTGATTTTTTCTTATGATAGATTATAACCTGAGTTAAAATTAAATATGAAAATTAGGTTGTAAGTAATTATCACCTGGTGGTGTGTGTTTCAACTTCTATACAGGGTGTAACAAAACAACCGCACTTCCTTAAAGGGGGTGATTCCTCACGCTATTCTAAGAACTTTTCCCTCTTGCGATTTTTTAATCTAAAGCTTAGTTTTCGAGATATTCAATAATAGAAAAAGACAGACAGATAGTTGAAGTGTGATAGAAAAATGCTACCTCACTTCAACTATTGGAGTGACTGTCTAATTAATGGCATATTTATCATTGAATATCTAAAAAACTATGCTTTAGATTAAAAAATCGCAAAAGAAAAAAGTTCTTAGAAAAGCGTTAGGAACCATCCCCTTTTAAGGAAGTGCGGTTGTTTTGTTATACCCTGTATATTGGATAATGTTCAAGATGTGAAATGTATAAATAAATCATTCACGATTGAGATATGGAAATTTTAAACTTTTAAAGCAAATGAAGATATGTATGATAAAAAAAAATAAGAAAATATATTTGTGCACATTTCAGTCGTTCAGGATGCCCGAAAATAAAGAAGACATTTTTTGAGAGGAGATTCATGACTCAATTCTAAGAACTTTTTCTCTTGGCATTTTTTGATTTAAAGCTTTATTTTTGAAATATTCAACGATAGATACTACTAGTTAGAAAGAGACACTTCGATAGTTGAAGTGAGATGGCGCCATTCTGTCTCACTTTAACTATCGGAGTAACAATTACCCCCTTCGAAAATTTAAGGGTGTTTGGGATTCAATGGTGTTTCATGTGAAGCCGTCAGGGGGCGCTGTGAACCTTTTGATTCCTATATGAGTTTCCGCATCTAATTACTCCCTCTTGCGGAATTTTCCTAATTAAGGACAATGGGTTCTTTTCTTAAGGATTCTATTTTTCATGGATCCTTGCGCGTTGCGACCAGCCCAGTGTATTAACTGATTCCATATATATCAGACGTACGTAATATAGTTTTTGATACAACGAACCAACTAGAACTTTCGATCAGTTTTCGTTACCTGTACGTTGCAGTACAAAAATTGAGTTTGATCCGCATCAGGGTCATTAGAAAGGGTCCGCAGCAGGACAATTATGCCAATTGTGTTTTATTGTAAGATCATAGCAAAGCGATTCGTCCGCAACAGGACCTATCTTTTAATATTCTCTTTTTAACTGGAATCGGCGAGCCGCAGGCATCCTGGAACTTCCAACGAGGACGAAAGGACCGATTACGGATTTTTATCTTTAATTAGAAGCCGAAACCAATTGTAAAACAAGTGAATATTGTTCATTATTATTTTTTATTTTACTATTGTTTCTTAAATTATAATTATAATAAATCATTTTTATATTGCTTACGGTCTCTTTGATTTTTGCTTTCTATCCGTGCCGGCATTCGTTATTTTTTTTTATATGTATTAAGGCTATTCTAAACCGCCTCTTCGAATAAAGGGGTTGTAGAGGGAATGATTCTAAGAATGTTTTTCATTTGCCACTTTTCGATCTGAAGCTTAATTTTCATGATATTTAACAATAATGATACTATTAGTCAGACAGAGACAGTCAACTAGTTAAATTGGGATAACCTAACTCTCTCTTACTTCAACCAACTGATTGTCTCAGTGTAACTAATAGCATCTTTGTCATTGAATAATTTGGAAACGAAGCCTGTAATCGAAAAATGGAAGGGGATCATTGTTAAACCCAGTATAAGTGTGCGCAAATAGGACGTATTTAATTCGGCCGTGCGCAAATAGTCTGTGCACACCTAGACTCGTCCCTATCTTAATAACTTTTTTCAACAAATATATTTTATACATCGCCATTCAGCCGAAAGCATTTTCCTAGAATTTGTCAATTCTAAAATATCAGATTTCTATTATAATGGAATAAATAAACTTGTGTCTCGTTGGAAAATATGTGTTAATTGTAATGGTTGTTATTTCAATTAATAAAATTATCATTAAGCTGAGCTACATAAATTTAAATTTAACAATCAAATGCTAATTTTTTTTTGCACCAACTTAATATTTATCTCATCATAAGTATCCTATAATCATGTGTATTAATTGTACAAAGTGTTCCAAAACTCGTATACTTTCTTGATCTTTAGTTATCTACTATTAAGCTAAGTGAAAATTTTTACTCTCATTGAATATTTTAAATATTATGTGAATATTTATAATAAATAATACGTATTATTTAAATTCATTATAATGAGGTATGTTGGGGTATGATGTTAGAAGTTCTCTATAATTTTCAATCGAAGTCCAAAATAGAAAAATGACAAAGAGACATTCTCTTTGGTTGTGTTTTGTAAGAATTATGCTTTTCAAGAAAGTGCGCGAGAATTATTTAATTAAAATATATTAATACTTATATAGAAAATATATACCGAGTGTTTCAGGGAGGCACGGTCATACTTTCATGAGGGAAACTGTTTTAAATGGTTCAAAAAATGAAGTTTTTATTATTTTATAAATCGTTAGAAAAATAATTCAAACTTTAAAATTAATTGGCAATCATATTGAAAATTAATATATATTTATTTTATATAAATGTCAATAACATAAACTAAAAGTTGATATGATTACATTGTGTAAAGTATGTTTACTATTACAAAATAATTGCAAAAAAATAGTTAAAATTAATACCTTTTTCTTTAAACATTCCTAGAACATTCAATTTTAAACTTTTATGATCAGAATTTAGTTTATATTCTTAGAAAAAATTTTAAAAACACTGAATTGATTAGTAACGCCTTCATCATTGAATATCTTAAAAATTAAATTTCAAATTGAAAATTGGTAAATGAAATTTCAACTTGGAATCATCCTCTTTATAACCTCTTTAGATTTGTCCGTACCTCATTGAAAGGATTTATATAATTAAATATTAGTTTTACGATGAAAGATGATACTTACTCTAATTGTGCTCTGTTATCCATAAATTATGTTGAAACGAAGCATGAAACAGAAAAAATAGTGATTAGTTAATTAAATATATATAAAACATTGATTAATATACAGGGTGCAACAAAACAACCGCACTTCCTTAAAAGGGGTAATTCCTGACGCTATTCTAAAAACTTTTTCCTCTTACGGTCTTTTAATCTAAAGCTTAGTTTTCGAGATATTCAATAATATAAGTTCTAATAGTTAGAAAAAAACAGATAAATAGTTGAAGTGAGACAGAGAAATGCTATCTCGCTTCAACTATCGGAGTGTCTTTGTCTAACTAATGGCATCTTTACCAATGAATATTTGGAAAACTAAGCTTTAGATTAAAAAATGACAAAAGGAAAAAGTTCTTAGAATAGCGTCAGGAATCACCCCCTTTAAGGCAGTGCGGTTGTTTTGTTACACCCTGTATGATTTTTGAAGTTTTTAATAAGACATATAATAAACACAACATTAAAATAAAATATATTAAGAGTTAACTACAGGGTATTTTAATAAGGTATAGCCAAACTTAAGGAGTTATAGAGGTGGTGGTTTTAAGACGATTTTCTATTTACCATTTTTCGATCTGAAGCTCAGTTTTCAAGACATTTAATAATAAAGATATTATTAGCCAGACAGAGACCATCAGTTAATTCTTTCATCAGCTAACGTCACTCTGTCTTACATACAACTTACTGTTTCTTTTTACTTAATAGCATCTTTATCATCGAATATTTAGAAAACTGAACTTCAAATCAAAAAGTGGTAAATGAAAAATGGACTTAGAGTCACCCCCTCTACAATCCCTTAAAATTTAACTACACCTCTCTGAAACACCCGGTATATATATAAATTTAATTTTAACACGTTTAATTTCTCATAAAAACTTTTTATAATCTCCATAAATTATCATGCTACCAATAGTTATTTCTAAGGATAATCATTGTTCAAAAGAACCTTATCACTTTTAAGTTACGTTTAACCTCAAAAATAACCTCTCTAAGGACACACTACAAGATGTAAAAATGACATATTCCATAAATATAAGAGTTTATTGAGCTTGTAGCTTGATTTTTACGATGTTCAGCAATAAAAATATTTTTAGTTAAAAATAGATATTCAATGTTGAAGTAAGATATCGTCACTTTATCTTACTTTAACTATCGGTTTATACTTATCTAACTAATAGTATATTTATCGCTGAATATTAAGCTTTTGATTGAAAAATGGTTTTGATTGTAAATCTTTAAATTTATGGAGTACATTATTATTATACCCTGTATCATTAAATTGACAAGATACAACAATGACATAAGGCCACATTTTAAGATTATAGAGGGGATTATTCTGAAAAAATGAATCATTTATTATTTCTAAATTCAGGGCTTCAATTTGAATTATTAATGATTTTCAGTATACAATTTGATTGGATTTGGTTCACGGATTAGCATAAGCTGTTACATAGGCAAGGAATATTGACAATAAAATACTGAGTCACTCTCATATTCAAACACTTAAATATTTATTTAAAATTCTTAAAAATTATTAATAAAATGTTATTGCCTGATTATCTTACGAATACTTATTTCATATAAGTTTTAATTGAACAATTATCACACGCTAATGAAACTGATTATGTTTTAATATAAATAACTGTAAACATAGTTATATAATATAGAAAGCATGAAAATATGCTAAGAAAATATAATTATTAATTGAATTATTAGATATTTTTCTAAATTAGTTATGTAAAACTATTATTTATTGTTCTCTCTCCTCTCTCTTTTATACATTATTAATTAAATTATATTGAATGTTGCAAAATTGCCGCACTTCCTTTAAGGAGATTACTTTTGAGGATAAACTAAGACGAAAAGTCCTGTACCATTTTTTAATCTAAAGCTTAATTTTCGAGATATTCAATAATGAAGGTATCATTAGTTAGAAAAAGAAAAACAGATAGATGAAGTAAGATAGTACTTTTCTGTCTTACTTCAACTATCTGTCTTTGTCTAACTAACGGTACCTTTATCATTGAATATCTCGAAAATTAAGCTTTAGATTAAGAAATGGTAAAGTACTTCTTGCCTTAGTTTACTCTCAGGAGTAATCCCTTAAAGGAAGCGCAGCAATTTTGCAAGAACCTGTTTATTTACTTAAAATTCACAGAATATTCTTTCCATATTTTAACATTTTCTTTCCTTTAATTGAAACTATTTATTTCTTTAATTTAATAAAAACTATCTACATAAATGATATAACATAATCACCACAATTAGTACATACTTATCATATGCTGTATACCAAGTTACTTAACACTATAAGTATGTAGCATGTATATTTTTTCAATGTATATGTATATTCAATCCTTTTCATTTCATTTCATGAACTAAGGCTTGCACGTGAAAATAATTAACATTTTAATACGCAACATAAGAAAATATTACTATACAAAAATCTCTTTTTTGATACCCACCGTGACGTACAGTAATTATAATAAATAGCCTATTATATCACATTTTTCTATATTAAAGTAGGTATAAAAAAGCTGAATGTATTGTTTATTAGTACCAGCAAATATTAGATTATACAGATATATGAAGAATTGAGTAGATAATGCTGAATTATGATTTTCCGACACTTTTGTTAGTTACAGTTTTTAAGCAAATGTCAAATTGAATAGACAAAAAATAGTGATTTAGATTAGATTACTTACTAGTTGGCATGTTTTTAGAATTTATAAAAAGATAGTCTTTACAAATTATTAACATTTAAAGAATTTTTTCCTTTTTGTATGTGGATAAATTAAAATATCAAAATATACGTTTAATAGAAAAGGTGAAAATTTGTATATTCTCAAAATTTCATGCAAATCGATACATAAATGAAAAAGTTACAGCTTATTAAAAATGTAAAAAATGTTCAATTTAATATAAAAACTGGAAAAATTTGGCTATTTTTGCAACTTTAATAAGCTATACCTTTTTCATTTATGGATCAATTTACATGAAATTTTGAGGGTATACTAATTTTCATTTTTTTCTATTAATATATGTTTGTGCTTATAATTTTTATTAAATTAAAAAAACAAATAGTTCTAATTAAAGAAAAGACAATTTTAAAGTATAGAAAGAGTATTCTATAGACTTTAAGCAAATAAGTAATTTAATTAATCATGTATAAGAGAGAGAGAGAGAGAGATATTAATGACTTATATAATATTTTGCAATAATCGCAGTAAATAATAGTTTCACACAAAAAATTTCTTATAATTCAGTTAATAATTACAATTTTAGTTATTCTTTCCGTGAAATAATAAGATTTATAATTATTTACATTAAAAAATAATAATTTTCATAAGCTAATGATAATTATTCAATTAAAACCTACACAGGGTGTAACAGAGTCGATAATAATCCTTTACACCCCTGAAATATGAAGGCGAGATAAATCAAAAATTCCTATGCAACTTTTGCCGAAAATGCACAATTACTGATTAATTATAAATTTAATATTAATTGATATAAACCTATCTCGGAGCTTATTTAAGCAGCGATGGCAATTTCTTTAAAAATGGGCATTGTAAACAGGCGTGGCTTCCACCACTTTCTCACCCATTGAGTTGGTCTATTAAAATGCGGTAGTCTTCGGCGTTTTTTAAATTTTTTTTACGACAATAACTTGAGCGTCAATAATTCACTCATAATTTTTAATTTTTATAAACTTCTTTTTTTCATCGGATTGTTATAAAAGTATTACCAGGATATTTCTGGCATCTTCCTGATAAAAATGAGACCAAACACGAATGTGATAGAACAAATATTGGTGAAACACATGCGTGATAAGATTTTTACTTTAATCATTAACTTGGACTGACAAACAACTAAACAATATCCTATAAGTTAAAAATTATTTACAACTTCTAAAATATCAACTCGTAAAAATTTAGCATTAGAATTAACTATTATAAAAATTTGATAAATAGGAATAAGGCATTGATAGTAGATCTTTTTCTTATTAAATATATTATAATGAATTTCTAATAAATTATATTTATTACTTAGACTAATTATAGATGTGTTGATGTTCTTGTGTGAATTTGAATTTGAAGAACAATATAAGCATTGTTATGGTATATTTATACCATGGTATACTAACTGGGTACTTTTATTTTTTCGAATTTTGCTCTAAAATTAATTTTAATTTTATTGTGTGCGTATGTGTGGATTGTTATATTAATTTATTACAAGTAAATGAACTTAATAATCCATCGTGACATACAAACAGTCACTTGTCACTTATTCCTTCATCAAGAGAGTGGCACCCTACGTGAAAACACTGACTCAAAATTGACTAGATAAAGTTCCTTATAATTAAATGAAGCGTTATATTAAAAAATAGCAAAGGAATTATCTACTTGATTTTATCATAGAAATGTGCACGTATTTTTTTAACACAGAATGTGGAATGTACAAGGTGTCTCAAAATAAACGTTCGGTTTTTAAAAGGATTATTCTTGACATAAAATTGAATCGAAAAGTTCTTTACCACTTTTCGATCCGAAGTTTAGTTTTTTAAGTATTCATTGGATTAACCATTTATTCAGATAACATCACTTTGTCTCACTTCAACTATCTGTCTGTCTGTCTCTGTCTAACTAATAGTATCTTTGTATCTTGTAAATTAAAAACACTCCAGATCGAAAAGTGATACAGAACATTTCACCTCGGTTTTATATAAAGAATCACTCTGTTAACAACCGTGTGTTAATTTCGGAACATCTTGTATATTAAAATAAGTATACAAAAATGCAACATTTTTTATGTTAATAGTTACTATTTAGTTTATTTGTTTATTTATTTAAATAACTCGCTAAACAAGATAAATTCTAAATATGGTTAACAAGATTTTTATACAATATTGTTATTTCTTATATAAAAATATAAATACATACAGTCTTCCATAATTCGCGCACTTCCTTTGAAAGGTAACTTCTTAAAAATTAACCGAGACGAAAAGTCCTGTATCACTTTGCAATTAAAAGCATAGTTCTTGTTATGAGGATTTTTTTGAATGTAATATTATTGGCTGTAACTCACAGTACTATCATGTGTGACGTCAGTGGTACAGCAGCGTAACACGTTTTAAAAAATAATATAATTATTTATTTAAAGAAAGCTTTCCTTGTTTACCATATACTAACATGCATATCAATATTTCATCAATATAATAAATTAATTTATTAAACGCACCATATTAATAGTAATAATCCGTAGAAGATCGTTCTAATGCCTCGGATTCTTATTCTCTTTAATAAGGCACTTATTTCTTCCAATTAATAACAATGACTATCACGAACTCATATTTTACTTAACCACACTTATCAATAAACACACTTACAACTTCAAATCAGTTGAAATAAAAACAGTTTATTTGCTTAAATGAATTCATCACTTTTACACGAAACGCGAATAAATAATCACTTTTATAACAGAAACGTATAATTAATAAACCAAAATTGTCCATGCGATTGCATGCGTAAGTAAACAAACTATAGGTAAAAACTAAAGTTCTCTTCCTACCGGTTTCAAACTTTTCTGTCTTTCTTATAAGTTTAGACAATTATAGATGGAGAACTCTAGTTTTTACCTGTAGATTGCTTATGTTCTTAAGTAATCGCATGGATAATTTTGGTTTATTAATTGCATGTTTCTTTTATGCAAATGCTTAGTAATTCATATTTCTTGTAAAAGTGATTAATTCATTAACCAAATAAACTTTTAAAAAATTTTCTATACTGGTCATTTGAGGTGATAAGTATGTTTGTTAATAATTGTGGTTAAGTAAAATATTAATTCGTGTTAGTAATTTTCATTAATTGTAAAAAAGAAATGCCTTTTATAGAAAAGAAGAAACATCAGATGCATGAGAAGAATCTTCTACGAATTATCATTGTTATGACAGCCAGTAAAATTATTTTTAAGAAAAACTTTATAGCTCAAAAATTAAGCTTCGGATTGAAAAGTGGTATAGGACTTTTCGTCTTGATTTATACTGAGGAAGTTACTATGCCAAGGAAATGCGCGAATTTGTTAACACCCTGTATATAATTTAACTTAAAATATTCTGAAAAAAATTAAGTTAAAAATATTCAAAGATTTTCTTACCTGGTAGTATAATATTCGAAGAAAGCTACCAACAGATTTAACGATCTTGTAACAGCCGCCCACATAGCTTTTGGTTAGTTAGCACAAGTCTTTATATATTTAAACTACTTGTAATGCAAAGTTTTAAAAAAAGAGTTTCTATCACAAACAAAATTGTTTTAACTAGTTAATAAAACATTCTTTTTTATATTAATTATCATTTACATTTAATTCTCAATATAGAGGCTTTCCCATTAAAATATATATCATATTTCTATCAATTAATAATATTTTAAGTAGCCAAGATATTCTTCATAGTCAAATAAATTAATATTTAAAATAATATTATCTTTATAAAAAATAGAAAATGTAATTTTGTCTGAAACAAGTTGAAGGCATTTAAATTTATATGAATTTATAAAAATTACAATAAATCGTAACAAATAAAATTATCAATTTAAATTTTTATAATTGTTCATAATTTTCCGAAACCGATATTTTTATATTAATCTATTTTAACCATAAATAAATATTTTAATACACGAACAAAATAGATGTCTAATATGATCATTGTTTATATTTAATATTTAATCAGTGAAATATAAAAAAATTTTTATTCAGAGGTCTCTTTTTTCTGATTTAAGAAATAAAAAAATTTTGTTCATTTATTATAAAAGTTCTTTTAAGTATGTTAATAATAATATCTCATTTTACATTATGTTAATCATTTTAAATCTAAATGACTTACTATTTTTTTATGCGCATAATCAAAGCGATAGAAAGAAGATTTTATAAAATTAGGAAGAACTTTTTTTCTAAAAAATTTCACAAAATCGTAAATTATACCGTAACATAATTTTTAAATAAAAAATATAATTCACGTGTTCAGCAACTTAAATGATATTTTGATAAATATTGAAATTTGTTATAATTCTTTAGTTTTAATTTAATTTTAATTTCAATTTTAGATTAAATTTTTCTATAAATAATTATTTAATTATTACAAATATTATAATATTTTAAATAGTTAATTTTTTAAAATACTTGTAAATTCTCTTTTTAATATTTCGTCAAATATATTAGAGTAAGTAAAAGCAACTATTAGCAACAATAATATGAAGCCATGATAGTTGAAAAGTAATTCTATAATATTTTATAGCATAAATCACTAAAATTATTTTAATTAAGAAATAAATTTGATAAACAGACTTTGTCTGAAATTAAATAGAAATTTCTAAGCCATCGATCAAAAAACTTTATACTAAAAGTATTATTTCTATAATGAAACTACATATAATTAATTAATAATTATATTTATAATGATTTAGAAATATAATGCAATCATTATTTAGAACTTTGTAGTACTTACTTATGTCATGTGTTAGATTAATTTTATTCTTATATTAGATCAAGTTTAAACTGATTTAGGTGTATTTCTTATAATATTCAAGCCAAAATAAATAATTGTTAAAAGACAAAAGGTACAATAAGGTTATATTGCTTTCTTAGCAGTAATAATATACTACTTTATGTCGTTAGTTAATGAGTTAAGAAGTTTTTTCAATAAATTAATAAAAAAAGTTTTCTGACTTTCTTACAAGCTCAGACAATTAATATTGTTGATATTCATACTCTTGAACATTGTGTTTGATCAGTATGTTAGAAAACATTTGATATCGGTAGGTGAAGAACTGTAGTTTTTTTATATACGCATGCAATCGCATGGATAATATTCGTTTGTTAATTAGATAATTAAGGCTGTAAAATTTCTGAATTAACGCGCTTTCGCGTTAAAGTTAGTATCTTATGAAATAAATTGCTAAAAATTGTGCATACTGGTGATTTGAAGCGAGCAATGTGTTTATTGATATACGTAGTTGTTTTAGTTTTATTACTCTTATTAGTTTGTTATTGTGATTATTACTAATTGCAAGAAAGAAGTGTTTTTTATTCAAGAGAGGAAAAACCAGAACTATGAGAATGATTTCCTGTAGAGCTTATAATTATTGGTGAGTCTAATGTTTCTAATATTTGAGTCTACTAGAGTGATCTATATTTTTTTAAAAAGTGTTACGTTGCTGTCTTGCTAACGTCACAACGATCTGACATCATATCTGATGCATGCCCGCGAATGGCGGCTAATAAAGTTACGTACAGAAAAAAAACTTAATAATTCAAAATAAAACTGCGGATCGAACAGCGGTTAAAGAGTTTCGACTTAGTTTAGTGTCAGGAATCATCCCTTAACAGGAAATGCGTTTATACAGAGTGTCTCGCTTTATGCGATACAGAATAACCATACCTCACTTCAACTATCAGAGTGCATCTGTCTAACTAGTGGCATCTTTATCGTTCAATATCTCAAAAATGAAGCTTCGAATCAAAAAATGTCAAGAGAAAAAAGTTCTTAGAATAGCGTTAGGAATCACCCCACAAAAAATGTCTCCTTTTTTCGAGACACCCTGTATAGTTTACTTAGGAAAAGCTGTGTTTACAGTATATTACAGTACAGTTTTTTATATTAAAATAAATACAAAAGTAAGTCATAACATGTACAATTAAGTATATTGCATTTAATTATTGCAACTTATTGCAAAAGTTTAGTTTTTATTCTGGATTTATAAAATAATTTAAGATCAAAATGAATACAATATATTTGTGCTAAAATTGGAATTGATATTAATCCTACAATTTTTAATCACTTATTTTTCATATTTTTTTTTATTGGGAAATCTAAAATATTAAAATATACATTAGAAAAATAGTTAATGAGAAATAAAGAAAGCTTTTATTGCCTATGAAATGTAATATGAACGTAATTTTTTCTTCCAATCTCGTCGGTATGACCTATTTTTGCAATTCTTACAAAGCACAATACCATTTTTATATTGTAATGCGTTTTTTATTTTTATATTTTATATTATATTTTGATAATCTAGTTTAAATATGACAATGTAGATATGCCCATGCGTCATAAAAAATCAGTTAAATTTAGGGCACCGAAGAGTTTACTTTTCCCCCTAGTTGCTTCTTATAAGCAGCGATACACTCTGTCCCTATATTACTTGGTACATGGTCTCAACACTAGAAATGGGAAAAAACAAAAGAATTATGGATCGGTGTCGATAATGTCACAAACTAGCAGTGTGCATTATCATATATTTTTACGCGAATGTAAGCGCTACTCACCTTATCTAAGAATGATTTTCTTTAATATTTTAGAATATAGGCAATAATTGTAAAATATGAATAGTTTTATTATTATTATAAATAACAACTTTTCGATTAGCACCAGTTATAATTAAATCAATTTATGAAAAATTAAAACATCACACTAATTTTACAAAATGTTATTTTGATAAAATCCACAAATTTCTCTTTCGTTTCTTTTTACTTCTTTACATGTTTATATCTAGCATTACATCGATACTACTGCATTGATTTTCACGAAATTTTGCAAACATATTCTATATAGGGTGATTCAAAGCTCTGGCACACATTTTAACGGGTTTACTCTTAAGGGTAAACCAAGTTGGAAAGTGTTTTACTATTTTTTAATCTAATAGTTAAATAGAAACGGACAGATAGTTAAAGCGAGGCAACACCTCTCTGTCTTTTGCTTATCTGACTTCAATTATCTCTCTATCTTCGTATAATTAATAGTATTCTTTTTATTGAATATCTTAAAAAATAAGCTATGGATTGAAAATTTGTAAAACACTGTTCGACTCAGTTTACCCTTAGGAGTAACCCTCTTAAAAAGGTGTGCAAAAATTTGTGAACAAATTGTATATGTATAAAGTGTCTGTAATAAGTGCACGCCTAGTTATGAGTTAATTTTTAACACTAAACAAAGTCGAACAGCGTCATGGAGCGTATATTTTCGCATGGTAGTAAAATATATTTTCTCTTGTACAACTTATGGAGATGCTAACTTTGTTTAAATAATTTAACGAATGACAAATGATATGTAAAACTTCTTGATTTATATTCTTGTGAAAAATTACTTAAATGATAAATCTACTTCAGGAAAATAATTATTTGTAATCGCTTAATAACGTAATATTTCTTAGTTTAATATTAATATTAATATCAATGTGATAGATAACATGTTTGTGATTCCATATCTTTTATGAAATTTTATTTCTTCATGTATCTAGCTTTGGTTTTTACTTTAAAACATTTTTTTATACCAGATTAGTTAGATAGAAGCAAACTAACAAATTTAGAAAAATTACTTGAAACTTCAACAAGTTAATTGCCACTGTTCAATTACTATTATATAGTTTTATTATTAAATATTTAAAAAGATTAACTTCAGTTTTAAAAAATCAACTTAGAATCAAGCTCTTAAATTTTGTTACTTTATCATTTTTACAATCTCTATACACAGAGTGTAATAGTAACATGGAAATGTTTTAAAAAATAGTAGAGAAATTTAAACAAACGATTTTTATGTATTATTTTTCAATTTAAAACTTAGTTGTAAAGATAGACAGTACAAATGGTTAAAATGGGATAATGCCACGCATTTTTCTATTAACTAGTTCATTGTCTGCATTTCACGAATAATATCTTTATGGTTCAATATCTTAAAAATTAAGCCCTGAATACAAAATGATAACTAAAGTTTCATTTTCTTTATAATCCCTTAGAATTTATTCATTGATCATTGTTACACCCTATATATATATATATTTAAAAGTTAGTTTTTCTTATAAAAAATAAAAAATAGAAAAATAAATAGAATCATCCATAGATATGTAATTAATAAAGTATTATGTAGGAAAATAACTTGGCCTTGCTGCATGTATGGCTTGAAGAGTTAAGTGTGAAAAATAAATAGAGTAACTAGAGTAACTAGAGTATTGAATTTATACATTGCCATGCTCATATTAGATCTGAAAGGAGAAAAGTGGGGATGAAAGAGAGTAAATACGTATAAGCGCGCGTGCGTCGCGTAAGCGAGAAACAGAGAAAGAGAAAGAGAGAGAAATAGATAGAGAGGGTGAAAGGGAGATGGAGTAAGAGAGAACGAGAAAGGAAGATGGCAAATGAAGGAAGCAGAAACGGCGTAGAGGAGAAGAGTGAATCGCAAATCATGACGTAGATGGTAAAGTGTAAGAAGAAAGAGGGGAAGTTGGTTGGACGAAAGATAGAGGGTTGGATCGATCCTCAGCCACCACCAAGGCAGCTTCGTCCGGGTCCGTAACACCGAACTTGATATACCTTAAAAGCAATCACATGTACATATAATCATAATATAAGTAATATTATAATTATACACCCTTAAAATGTTAACGTTAGCTACTTTATTTACTTAGTCATTTTAACCAGTTGTTCAATTTTTATTTTTTACAGTTTATTTTTTATCTCATTTTTATAATTATAAAAGGAAAAATTACTGATATAAATTATAAAAATGTCACAAAATTCTGCACTATGTGTCTTTAAAGATTTTTGCCTAACTACATAAATTACCATATTCTATGATTGCAAAAAGTTATTTTAATTTTTATATTTTTTATTCTTTTTCAAAAAGGTTTTTTATTTTCCTTTATAAACAAGTAAATTTATAATGAAAATATATATGAATTGAAATTACATATATGTGTGGGTGTGTGTGTTATTAAATTTCTTTAATTAATAAAAAGTAACCATTTGCACTTAAAAGCAAAAGTCACTACTTACACAGTATCATTTAGGTTTGATAAGCGATCGTCTACTAGTATCAGTGGATCTTTATATGGTTATAACATTTATTGTACTCCTATTTTAATTTTCAGAATATGTAATTCTGATTAGCAGTGTTTTGCGAAATTACATACAGGGTATAACAATGATTCTTTTTGAGATTTTAAAGGGTTGTGAAGGTGAAAATTCTACTACGATTTTTCTTTTAGTATTTTTAAATCTGAAGCTTAGTTTTTTTTAAAGATATTTAGCAATAAAAAATAATATTATCTAGACAGAGACAGTCAACTAGTTAAAGTGAGATATTATCACTCTCTCTTATTTCAGCCAACTGACTGTCTTTATCTAATAGGATTTTTGTCAGTAGATATCTTGAAAACTAAACCTCAAATCAAAACGTAGTAAATAAAAAATCGTCTTAGAACCATCCTCTCTACAACTCTTTAAAATTTCGAAAGAAGTCACTGTATAACTAAATTTTTTGATGTACAAAAGGTTAAGGTCATTTATATATATATATATATATATATATATATATATATATATATGGTGTTTCAAAATTCGCTCATTTTCTTGAAATGGCATACTACTGACAAGGAAATCATGCGAAGTATCCCTCTCTGATTTTAATAAAATATGCCATACATTATCTGCAGAAAAAGAAATAGAACATCAGATTTTTAAAAAATATATACATCTTTCCTTTAAATTGAGAATTAAAAAGTCTGATAGATTCTGCTCTAGATAAAAAGTTTATCTATCAAATCATATTGATTTTATTAAAATTGCATTGAAAAATTCTTTGAAAAATTATTGCAAAATAAAGTTAATTGTTTAAATAAACAAAATTGGAAGAAGAAATGGAAGAATTGGCCTAATTCAAAAGCTATAACCAAAAAACGATTAAATGGCCAATTTTCAAGGATTGTTTTCAACTAAATAACTAACCTCACCAAAAAATAAATTTTCATTTACGATCTTAAAAATTAATATTTTTGAAAACCATTTGATATGGATAATGTAAAAGGCCTAACGAACCGAATTTAACCTTTTTTTTTTAAATTCCAAAAAATTTTGTTTATTTCAATTTGTTCTACAATTTGTTATGTAATATAGAATGTAGAAATTATATCAAAAATTAAAATATTTAATTCGAAGCAGAAAGGTTCAAGGAATTTTTGGAGTTTAATTTTGATCAAAAATTCTGAAAAATATGGAAATAAAATTTTTCTACAAAATATTGTAAAATTGGTAAAAATACTGTTCTGTTTAACCTCAAAATAAAACAAAGCAAAAATTAGTTCACCGTCTTTCATATAGATGGACAGCACTAAAATGACTGTAAGAGTGATAAAGAAACGAAATCTCCTTTCTTTGTCGTACTTATTATGCCAACGACGTTAGGCATTCTGCTTAGCTAAGATACGAACCACTTTAAGTCAGGTAAGAATGCTCTTAATCCTTCATCACTGCCGATAAAAAAATACGTATCCATTATTTTTACCCAAACTATTTGCATGCAAAATTTTATTAATATTAAAGGAAAGTACATCGTGTGATTTCTTTGTGAGACCAAACTGAGTATAAAATCCATTTGCCATTTTTGTATCTAAGATTTTATTATCAAATTTAAAAGGGATTACCTCTAACTAATGTTTTGTTAACATTTTCGCACCAGACACTATTCATTCATATAGGAAATTAAGCGACAATTGTCAATGATTATTTTTAAGTTGTTACAAAATAAGCAAGTAGAGTCGCACATGTAATATATTATTGATTTGTAATAAATTGGTACGATATGAAAATTGTAGTTAATTTTTAGTGAAAATCTAAAAAAACTACAAAATAATTAGTACGCTATGTCTACTAAAAAGTTAATTAATTAATTTTTTCTAATATTCATACGTTATATGGTAAGCTTATGTTACTACCCAAAATAATAGAAATTAAATTGAATAAAAATAATTGAAATGTTTCTTAATAGACATAATGAGTAAGTTATTTTATACTTTTCTAGATTGTTTGAAAAACTTAATTTTAATTTGATTAGAGTATAAATTATTAAAACTAGATGCACGTCCCTTCAAAGAATTGTAATTGCATACAGTGTGTAATAATGATACATAAAAACATTTTTAGTGTTGTAGAGAAGGTAAATCTGAGATGATTTTCACTTGTCATTTTTTGATTTGGAGTTTTGTTTTCGAGATATACCACAATAAATATACTATTGAAATAACCCGATAAAATCTATCGCTAAGTGCATTTGAAATCACTATACACCAAAAATTACAAAATACGCTACTAATCTCATGAGTATAAGTCTCATATTCGAGATACTTACTGGTACTAAAAATTATTACAGTCAGGTTTTTTAGATCTAAATAATATTAAAAAATAAGTCAAAGCAATTTTAATTATTGTAAGTCAATTTATTTTATTTTTGTAGTTAATCGTTAGTTAATTACAGATAGATTTTACATAATATCTATATATTATGTAAAAAATGTTAGTTTATGAAATAAAGAACCTTCTTAATTATGAGGCAAATCATTATGATAAATGATAAGATGTAAAGGATGTAGTTAGTATGTGTGCTAACTGTTATGATTATGTTTTGTTGTTTTGGTGTACAATTTTTCTTAAATTGAAAAAGCAAATGATTTCTATTTAAGAAAAAATTGTAAGGTACGAGAAGGACGTCATATAGATTTCAAGTAAATTGTAAGTGTAATAAATAGTTTTATTATTAATGTCAATTTGACTTGCATGCTGTTTAGCAATAAGTTGCAAAATATAGTAAAAAATCGAGGTAATAATTAGGAAAACTTTAAATTGCTCAATAAAAAATTATAATTTCAGTAATTTCCTCCATTAAATAACCAAAGCTACTGTTATTAACGTCAAAAAACAAGAAGTATAAATTAAAAAATTAAACAACAACAAATTATTAATGATTGTGAACTTGATGTTTTAAGTTTTAAATAAATAATTAAGTATTCAAATCTAGGGGTGTGACTCAGTATTTCTTTTATGTTTACTATAATGATGTCCTAATGATGCTACCACTGACTCGAATGGAAGTGATTCAGATTATCATTAATTACTCAAAATTAAAACTCTGAATACAAAAATGTCTAATAAAGTGTTGCCTCAGTTTTATCCTTTAAAAAAATACTTTATTTAATAATAAAGATACTATCAGCTTTAGTACGGCAATTTTGTAAACACTTTACATCCAGAAATTATACAGGATGTTCGGAAAAAAAGGAGACACTTTTTGAGGGGTAGTTCCTGACGCAATTTTAAGAATTTTGTTCTCTTGGCATTTTTTGATTTAAAGCTTTATTTTTAAGATATTCAACGATAAAGAAGCCATTAGTTAAACACAGACACTCTGATAGTTGAAGCGAGATACAGTGGCGCCTCCTCACTTCAACTGTCGAAGTGTTGAATATCTTAAAAATAAAGTTTTAAATCAAAAAATGCCAAGAGAAAAAATGTCTCCTTCTTTACGGACACTCTGTTTGTACAGGAAATTCCAAAATTCGAGCACTTCCTTTAAAGGAAATAATTTTGAAGGTAAACCGCGACGAAAAGTCCTTTACCATTTTTCAATTCGCAGATAAATTTTTGAGATATTCGATAATAAAGATAATATTAGTTAGACAGAAATAAGCCAATAATTGAAGTGAGATAGATAAAAGACAAAGTAGCATTATCTCACTTCAATTATCTATCTGTCTATATATAACTAATAGCTTATTTATCATTGAATATCTCGAAATTAAATTTCGGATTAAAAAATGGTAACGGACTTTTAAACTCGATTTACCCGCAGGAGTAACTCTCTTAAAGGAAGTGCACGAATGTCGGAACATTCTGTATACAGGGTGTTTGGGAAAAAAGGAGACATTTTTTGAGTGGTGGTTCCTGAGGCTATTCTAAGAACTTTTTTCTCTTGGCATTTTTTAATTTAAAGCTTTATCTCTGAGATATTCAACGATAAATTTGCCATTAGTTAGACAGAGACGCTTCGATAGTTAAAGTGAGGTGGCACCACTCTGTCTCGCTTCAACTATTTATCTGTCTCTTTCTAACTAATGGTATCTTTATCGTTGAATATCTTAAAAATAAAGCTTTAAATAAAAAAATGTTAAGAGAAAAAAGTTCTTAGAATTGCGTCAGGAGCCACCTCTCAAAAAATGTCTCCTTTTTTCCCGGACACCCTGTTATAAGATGGTCTGAAAATTACCTCTAAATTTATTTTCTGTAAAAAATATAACAAATATAAATAATGATAATAAATAGAATAATAAAGCTACTACTAATTAAATAAAAACAGTTAGTTGAAGTAAATTAACGCTATGCTGTTTTATTTCAACTAACCGACTATTTTTATCTGTCTAATTGCCTAGTTAATACTAAATTTATTATTGAATATTTTGAAAATTAAACTCCAAATCGAATGACGGTAAAAGGACTTTTCGAATCAGCTTATTATATCAAACTTTACTATACATGACATTGGTATTGGCTGTATTAAGAATTAATAACCAACGTCATAAGGAGTAGTCTTAATTTGGATATCTATTAACAGACCATTTGGACGTAAAGATGAGAGTTTAAAAGAATAATGTTAATTATCGATACAAATATAAGGAAACAACATGTACAGGGTGTAACAATAACATGTTCTATAAATTTAAGGAATTGTAGAGAGAGAGTGATTCTAAAATGAATTTTCATTTACCACTTTTTGATCTGTGGCTTAATTTCCAAGATTATGAATAATAAAATTACTATTGTCTAGACAGAGACAGATAAACAGTTGAAGTGAGTCAAAGTGGTATTATCTCACTTGAATCAATTGATTGTATCTGTTTAACTTATAGTACCTATATCATTGAATATCTTAAAAATTAAGCCTCGAATTAAAAAGTATTACAGGAAAAATCGTTTTAGAATCACTTTCTCTACAACCCCTTAAATTTATGGAATATGTCAATGCTACACCCAGTATATAGGAATAAGAAGACAGAACAATCCCTAAGAGGGTTGAATACGCTTCCAAAGTGTGGAAATTGCAACCACGTGGTTCTTTGTTGCCGTATCAGTTATTGTGACGAAATTAAGTATAATCTGTATAATCGCCGTTTTCATATAGGTCGTAAAGTTTCGGTAAATTTATTATAAATTTTCAATCCTAAATTTAAACATAATTTTTTAAACTAATAAGTGTTTTTAAATTATTAAGTGTTTTAAAATAATAAAAATGATAAAAATAACCTCTTATATCATAGGTAAATAAGATTATATTCTGTTTGAAATTTGCATGAAATTATTAGAAATTATATTATGCAATATATATATATTGCATAATATAAGATATCTGGGAAAAAAGCGAATATCTATATAAATGTAACTGTATATTGTATAAATACTTTATATTAATGTAATACATTTTTTTAAATAATATAGATATATAAAAGTTTTTTGTTGTTTATAATATCTACATTTTTTTAGCTGCCAATGAATCAACAAATATTCCATGAAAAAATTAATTGGATTCTTCAAACAAAAATATTTGAAGAAGTAAATGAAGGATACAACTAATAAATATTCAAGAAAAAGATTAAAATTTTATAGCAGCAAGTTATACAAAAATTATGATGAATCATTTCTCTTGAAATAATTTTGCATTCACCAGGAAAAAAAGTGTGTGAAATATTGAACTAATACTTTGTTCTGTTATTTGAAAGTGGCGGTACACTTATAAAGAAAACAAAGAATTTAATTACACTAATTTATTAATTAAAGTTTTAGAAAAGATCATGGATAATAAAATTTTTAATTAATTAGAAGAGCAAACTTTATAACAAAGCCCATTAGAATATATTCTATATTTCATGCGCTCCACAATTTTAAAGTATATTAAACTTAGATTATATTTTATAACAGAACCAAATGTAAATAAGTTTCTAAATTATACACACACAGCATACTTTTAATAAATTAATTTTGCTCAAAGCTCAATAAAGGAAAGTAAATATTATAAGCTTTTGCATATTTGTTTTTATTGTTATTTTTCCTTCTTTGAGTCATTGCGTCTTTTTGTCTGTTTAATAGAGTATAAGTAAATATAAAAATTTTAACAAAATATAAAATATAAGTAATTATGATTTTTAATATTTAACAATTACTATTTAATGTAACATTAAAATAACATAGACACATACACACTTGATCAAAAATATTATTTTTCTTAATTTAAATAATAAAATTATTTAATGTTTTTAGCATAAAATTCTTTTGTTTTATTTCGTATTATTAAGTTTTATCATTTAAAATTATAAAATGTTAGATAACTATACACTTTTTATATTTACCAAGTTTAGAACAGTTTCTAATATTAACTTTCGCACACTTACGCCATAACCAATGACCAATGTGGCATAAAAATACAACGTGATCGTAGTCCCCGTACCCCGAAAACAGCTCCTCACCTCTCGCCTAAAGTTGGACTTTATACTCTGTCTCCTTATTCTCATGTATATCAGAAAGAAGCACTCTATCCCTGATATATCTGAAACTACAGCAGATGTGCGAGCCGTGTTATGACTTTCTAGCCTGGTGAAAATGCTCGAATGGTCAATGCTGTACCGTAAGAGAACGATAGCTTCCGAATTAGCTGTAGATCGAATTTATAATTATGAGACTGTATGAAGCATCAACTGAGGTCGAGAACGTCACCCCGCTTACCGTTATCACCGGCCGAAGTCAAAAGGATTCATGATATCGATTATATTAATTGATTACCATAAAGTACTAAGTTCAGCAAAGCTTCAGTAATCCAATGAGAAACTACCAACTTTGAAATGAGTATATATCAGTTAAGTACATATTTAGAGGTACATGTTCATTTGGACACGAGTTACTTGAGTACATGTTATATATATAAAATTAAGCTTAGCGTTTAAGAAACATTATCGATGATCAAATATTATATAATCAAAAATACATTAAATTTACATTTTAGTATAAATGCTTAAAAATGAATACGTTTATCTTTCTAATACTTTTTTAAAAATCCATTTTACTTAACTCGTTTGCCTTATATGCAGGGGCAAAATTAACATTTTTGAGGGCCGCACTGACTCAAATAGTAGTCAGTTTTGAACGGCTAATGCACGTGCATACAACGATGCGTATATTCATATCATAAAAAATATGTATATGTATACATGTATATGTAAAAAAGATCGTAGAAAAACAAGAAAATATGGAGCTACAAAATCTTATACATCTCTGCCGTCAGCTCTAAATAATGCTAAAGGAATTTTCATGAAACTTATTAGTCTTCTCCAATGTACCAATTTGTAGATATTAACCTTAATTTTAAGTAGAATTTTGTGAAATTTCACTATAAAATTGTGTTTGCGATATTTTAAATTCTTTTCACATAAATATTTAAATTTTGACATTTCCAATATTGTCTCTGCCACTAACAAACTCGAAGATTGTATGAAATATTTACATTTTTTATATAGAACAATTTTCTACAAGCAAAGAGACCAATTCATTAGTAAAAATATCGGTTCTTTAAAAAGTATATTGTTTTTTATATTTAAATAACTTCATTAAAAAACTTATACAATATTTCTAAAATAATAAATTTAAGGTAAGAAGTTGATCTTTATAATTGCGTCGTAATTTCATTAATTTATAAAATATGTCTCATTCTAGATAACTATTTGAATATATTAGTATATCACTAAAAAATACCAGTTTTATAAAAAACAATCTTAATATAAAAAATTATAAAATTTCGTCTTCTCACTAATAAAATATCGTAAACTAGATATTATGCTTCTTTCAATGATGTACCATGATCTGTTCTAAAATTGCACCGTTTTCAAGTTTTACATTGTTTAAACTAATTTTTTAATCTTCCGTTAAAGTGTATAGAGTGTTCAGAAATTGGAGTACCCTTTGGTGAGGAGTGATTCTTAATCTAGTTCTAAAGCATTTTTTCTTTGGCATTTTTTGTTTTGAAGCTTCATTTCCAAAAAAGCAAATGATAATGATGCCATTGATTAGACAGAAATTATTTGATAGTTGAAGTGAAACGACACCACTCTATTTTACTTCAACTAATTGGTTGTCTTTGTCTAGCTAATGGCATTTTTATCAATGAAAATTTTAAAAATAAGTCTTGAAAATAAAAACAGGAAAATCTCTTTAAAAAAAGATACGCTAATTTTCGAATATCTTGTATATTTATATTATAATTTAGATAATTCATCAAATTAGTTTAGCGCATTCTCTTGTGGTTCTCTCTATATAAAAATCCAACCCCTTTCTATTATTGAATAGACAGTTGAGTAGCCGAATAAGCCTACTAATAATTTTCCTGACTTATTAGGCAAGGCTTTAATTAATAATTAGCGAAGAATTAAAATAAACTTTTGCGTCAAATGGTCATTTGAAATTAACACTTAAGTTCCTTTCATATCAAGTTTTTGAAGAATTATGACGAAGGCGTGTTACTCAATCTTATAAAATAATCCTCAGAATTAACCCTCCTGAAGAAAGTGCAGTAATTCCGAACATTCTATGCATTCAAACATATTCCGAATGAACAGTGGTATACAATTGAATTTAAACAAATTGTAGAAAGAGTCATTACGAATAACTTTGATTAAAAAACTTATGATCCCTGAGCTTTTTTTTCAATTTAAGAAATGATCACAACTCACTAGAATTTTCTGTGTGATGAAACTGTTACGTATCCACGTAACTGAACCGTCATCCTTAAGTGATTATTCTCATAGGTAAATAAACCACAGAATAAACGAAAGAAATGCCAGATAAATTTGACGGAAGAACTTATCAATTTTCATTCAGAGAATACCTTATCAAGTATTGAACTAAATCATAATAAACCAGAATCTTTCTTCGAGCGTTAAACACGTACGTATAAGCTGTGAATTCATTCCTCTTGATCACAGGATAAAGAAGAAGGTATCTCCTCTTAAAAAGTTATGAACCAATGAGAATCGGGTAACTAGCAAAAAAAGGAATAGCTCTGCATAGACCAATTTAAAAGGGAGTGCAATCAAAGTCAAAAGTTAGAAGGCACATAAGCAGATAGTGAGATTCATAGAGAGGCAGAAAATAGGGCAGAGAGAAGAGAGTAGCTTTTAAAAAGTTGGAATCAGTTGTCCAAATTATTCAGTAGAGTCACCGTTAATCAGTAGTTGCAATAATTGAACTTAAAATCATAATGAAAATCTTAATACAGAAGAAGATAGACTCAATTATTAAATAATGGCGAATTTAGAGTTTCATTAAATATCTCAATTCTAATTAAAAGGAATCGAATTAAACAAGTAAATTTAATCACAAGCTTTTACTAACAATTTCATCTTCAGATCACCCTCCCTCGACAACTGTGAACAAGGTAAGCACACTGTTTCATGATTTAATATCTACTAGATCAAAATTCTATGCATAGCCGAGCAGAGCATTTTCAGCCTATCCCAGAAAAATTACATTAACTTGTAATCTAAACAGACATTTCATTAAGGATTAAGTTGTTGACCATATTAAGAAGGCATTAACTTGTTGACTATTCACTTGTTAATGCGAAAGCACTTTAATCAACATTAAGACAACCAACCCCCTTTTATATTTAGACTTTTGTCAATATATAAGGGATGAGGTCGTAACAAAACCCTAACCAGAAATTTCATTAAACGTTGGTATGTACAGGGTGTAACAATGATATTACGCGAAACTTCAAGAGGTTGTAGAAGAAGCGATTCTAAGACGAATTTTCATTTACTACACTTTTAAAAATAAAGGTACTATTAGTTAGCCGAAGTAAGACAGAGTAGTGTTATCTCACTTTATCCAATTGACTGCCTTGCCTAGCTATAATAGTAACTTTATTTTTGAATATCTCAAAATGAAGCTTTGAATTGAAAATTAGAAAAATCTTTTCAACTTGGTTTAATGTCAAAAATTGCCCCTTAACTAGGGATGTATTTTTTTCTAACACATTTTATTGATTCTTACGACTTCTTCAAATTTTGTCATACAGGGTGTCCGGAAAAACGCGAATCTTTTTAAGAAGTGATTTCTGAAGTAATTCGTAGAGCTTTTTCCCTTTACCAATTTTCGATTTGAAGCTTCATTTTTAATATATTCAATGATAAAAATGCTAATTAATTAAATAATATTTAGTTAAGTAAAACACAGTCACGTCACCTCTTCTCTTCAACTATTGGAATTTCTCTATATAACTAATGGTATTTAATTTTAATGAACCTTCAAATCAAAAAATTCCAGGGGGAAAAGCTCTTAAAATTGCATCAAGAATCGCTCTTGGAAAAAAGCTAGATTTCTTTTCTGGACACCCTATATATCATTTTATATACTTAATTCTGATAAAACAGAGAAAATAAATCATTTCTCCGTGTAATAACTGTGAAAAGACACAATGTTATTTTTTGTATATCCTTATATAGGTTTAAATTGGTTGAATATCACCAAAGGTCAATCAGTTAGTGAAATATTGATTTATTTTACTATTCAGAAAATTCTTTAAAACAGTATGCTATATTTAGTTAGTATCGGAAATAAAAAGTATATAAAGGAACTAATCGATATAGTTCCAATCAATTAGGACGCATGCATGCGTTCAATTATAACATGAAACTAACGTCATGAACGTGTTAACTTCTTTCATGATATTAATATACTTTTTTAAATATTTAGTTTTATTATTTATAAAAAATATATTTATTAACATATTTATGTATGTGTAGTATATGTATTACTTGAATTAATTTCTAAAAAAAAGAAAACACACATACATTTTTTAATAAATACTTTTATATTCTCCACTAATTTATTTATTATTATTTATTTGTATTTTTTTTGTTAAATATAATTTTTTAATATTTTTTAGGACTTATTACTATTATTAATTTTTATATTATATTCTGTTTTCACATAAAATTGATTTAGAGTATTTATGAATAAAAACAAGACAAATTTTTTCCAATAGAAATATGGATGAATTATCATAAAACGATATGGCCTTGTCTCACTTCAACTAGCTGTCTCACTATATTTAATTAATCTTTATTATAAAATATTTTGAAAATTAAGCTTCACTTTAAAAAGTAATAAAGGAATTTTTCTGCTCGATTTGATTTTAATAGTATATCCTTTCAAAGAATGGTGCACGCTTTGGAACGCCCTGTGTAATTAAATGTTTAACAATATATCAATGGAATTAATGAGATACTCCAGAATCTTTAATTAAAACAAAAATTCAAAAGAATATAAAGTAGTTCTTTTTAAATCAGGTAATTGTATGCTTCAAAATTGGCGTAGTTTCTTAAGACGATCTATTATTAGTAAGCTAATAAAAGATTCTTGCCAGCTTAAAATTTCAGCCTTTACTTTTAAATTATAAAGATAATTTGCAGACTAATATTCTATTAAGATTTTCGCGGTTCACACTTTTTCTTCAATGGAAAGATAGATAAAAAATAATAATGGCCATTAGCCTACCCTTAGTTATGCAGAGTCACGATAAATCCAAGTCAGCTCAATTAGGGATTAAAGAGTTTAAAACAAAAAAAAATCAATTTTATAACATACATATTAATAAGAAATTTTAGTGTGTCTATACTAAGTGACCATTGGCGTATATAAACTTTAGTATCGCGTACTTGTACATGTGGAATAAGTAGTTATTAGATAATTAGCCAATGAGGAAATGATTAATAATTATGATAATGTGCCCTCAAATATTATAAATGAACAATCGAGTTTTTCAGTCTCGGGGTGAATCAATTAATTTAAATAATACATGTACAAAATGTTACAAAACAATAGCATTTCTCCTGAGAGTAAACCGAAACAAAAAGTTCTTTACCAGTTTTTGTAATCCGAAGTTTAGTTTTCGAAATATTCAATAATGGTATTAGTTATATAGAGTGTCCAGAAAAAAGGAGACATTTTTTGAGGGGTGGTTCCTGATGTTATTCTAACAGCTTTTCCTTTTGGCATTTTTTGATGCGAAGCTTCATTTTCAAGATATTCAACAATAAAGATAAGACTTTTAATTCAATTATATATAAAGCTTTACTTATATTCAAACTAAATTACAAATTAATTTTGTATGTCTACTAAAAGGCAAACTAAACATAATGTTATGCATACATAATATTCGTCATACAAACGCTACAAATTAGGAATACCAAATATTACAGGCATTCATTGCGTTACTATTTAGTTTAGCATAATCCGGATCGAAGTGGAAAAATTCAAATCGCTTAAATTAATTTTACTCTCGATTATACAGAGAAAACGATTATCGTAATATTCGCTTTTGGTTAAAAATTTTCATCATAAGTCAAAGTAAAGCAAGAACTCAAAGTAAACAAAAATAGGATTTATTATACTCTCTTTCATTCAACCTATTCACGTGTAATAGTCTAAGTAGTGTATATACCTTTTGTATTGTATAACCTTGTAAGTTCATTATTCTTAAAAATAAAAGTTATAAATAAAAATAAACGTGCTTTTATTGTTTCGATATAGGTTTTTCTATGTGCGTGTATAACTTTTCTATATAGTTGTAAGATCACCTCATACCATATTTATGTTTTTGGATGATAAAATCTTTTATAACACACTACATTCAATATAAATTTGAATATAGAGACGCAACATTTCAATTCTAGTACACCAAGAATTACAAAATAAGATTCCGACAAAAAACAATTTGTTCTAATTTAATGCGGACACAGTAATATTAACCCGCAATACACTAGACAAATCATAAAAATATCAAATGCTTTAAACTTTGTTGCAAATGTATCAGCTCAGTATACAGGGTGCTCGGAAAAAAGGTGACATTTTTGTTTAGGGGTGGTTCCAGACGCTATTCTCAGAATTTTTTAAATTCGAAGCTTCATTTCTAAGTTATTTAATAAAAAGGTACCATTAGTTGGACAGAGACTCTTCGATAATTAAAGTGAGGTAGCACCACTCTGTTACGCTTCAACTATCGGAGAGCCTCTGTCCAACTAATGGCGTCTTCATTATTAAATAACTTAAAAATGAAGTTTCGAATTAAAAAATGTTAAGAGAAAAAAATTCTTAAACAGCGTAAGGAACTACCTCCCAAAAAATATCTTTTTTTTTCCGGACACCCTGTATGCAGAGATATTGAATTTAACAAGAATTAAGGGTCTTAACAGTTTTATAGCAGTCATTGTTAATCGCATCGTCATTTTATGTATGTATACGTAATGCAAATTAATTCACTGATACATGTTTCATTCAACAACGTTTCTACTTTCTATACAGGGTGTTATAAGGGTACACTTCCTTAAAAGGGGTGATTCCTGATGTTATTTTAAGATCTTTTTCTTGCTGGCATTTTTTGACTAGAAGCTTCATTTTCAAAATATTCAACAATAAAGATGCCATTAGTTAGACAAAGATACTCCGATAGTTGAAATAAGACAAAATAATGCTACCTCATTTCAACCATCGAAGTTCCTCTGTATAACTAATGGCATCTTTATCATTAGATATTTTGAAAATTAAGCTTCAAATCAAAAAATGCCAAAAAGAAAAAGTTCTTAGAATAGTATCAGAAATCACTCTCTTTAATGAATTGCGATTGTTATGTAATACCCTGTATATTGATATTACAAAGAGTAAGCGATTCACACAAACCAAACAATACTAAATGATTTTCATCGAGCAACTTCCCTTTACTTTGTATCAATTTAACTTAGCTGTATTTTATGCTTAATTTAAATTAAAACCACAAATTGTAACATTATATTTTATAGATATGAATAATACAAAGATTGAAACTCTACTCTTGCCTTGAAATTTTAAAGAAGATATTTAAATATTTTAAGAAATTTTGAAAAATTTTTAAAGAAGAAGGGTCAGGCAATTAAAACTGGTCACACAAATAACCAATTTATTTTGAATATTAGAATATATTCTTACTTTCGTGATTTAAAGTAGAACAAATTTGATAGTAATAGTTTTCTTTTATAAATGAAAGATCTGAGGACATATGAAGGTTAATCTTATTTTAACCTTATTTTTTTAAGGAAATAATATAAATTTTTATTTTTATTCTATTAAAATATTTTAATATTAAAAAAAACTGTTATTCTAGGTCCCTTACAATCGGCTACAACAAAAAAATGAATAAGTTTTTGGTAGCTGTAGAATACTCTTTCTCTCTCTCTCTCTCTCTCTCTCTCTGACATTAACAATTTATCCTTCCTTATTTGTATGCTATTAATACAAATGCTCAAAATATTCATGAACATTAATGCATAATCGAAACCACTGTTCTATTGACAATACTACACGATAATTTTCATCCGGATGTATAAAATTGTAAATCTCTCTTACACGTTCTTTTATATTATTTACAGTTATCGGATTTTTTTATGCGCTTTTTCTATTATTTTTCCCCACAAATAAAAATCTAAAGAAATTAAGCCTGGAAAACGTGCCGGTCATTTGTTATTTGCTGTTACGTTTACCAATGTTGTATGAATTTTTAAAAGTCATCCAAGTATTATTAATTTTCTGTTACACTGATTTTGAGACACCCAAAGTAACATGTATAGTGTAATATTATATGCGTTTTACAATATCTCACAACGGAATATAAATAAAAATCTGTATCTTTCCAGTAAAAAAAAAAGGTTAATCTTCACATGTTCACATCACCTCTATCTATAAAAAAACTATTATTATTAAATTATATGCCACTTTCTAAACCACAAATTTAATATCTAAGAATTTTTGATAAAGTTTTCGAAATAAACTGATTGTTTGTGCGATCTGTTTTAATTACCTTACCCTGCATATTTCCTTGAGCATTCTTAAAAAAATTTCAATTCAAAAAATATTCTTTAATATTTAAACCAAGTCATTATAAAAAATATAAAATCACAACAAAAATTGATAATTAATAATTATAGCATTATAATTTAAATTTCTAAATATATTATTAATAATTTTATGATAAAATTTTAATTTGGGATTATTTACATACACACACACACAATTCATAAAAACAAGATACCAAAAAAACTTTTGGTATAATAAGGCCTGCACCAAATTTAGAAGACCATCTTAATTTTTGCAAAACATGATTAAATTAATTTATTAACCTTCCGAGTACGAATTCAACGAGTCCAGTGCTAGAGTAATTTTTGACTCACATGGATACTTCAATAATACAGTCCGTCTTTGTCTATATGTTTGGAATCATATTTCTGTTAATGCGTGCGTTACTGCTAGGAGTTCTATCAATGTATGCATGAATGCCTAGCTAGCCACATGTATTGAGTGGCTCCAGCATCGTACGCAGAGGGTTAATGCCAACTATTGATATTCATTATTATTGCGATGATATTTTATATGAATGCCTCCTTTTACAAATTTTTGATATTTATTGAATTTAAAAATTTTAATGTTTTATGCATATCAAACATTATCAAAAAACTTTTATACAGTATTTTATGGGAACCCTTATTAATAATAGCATAATTAAATTATAATAAAACAATTTTGAGCTTACTGACAAATATTATAGATAAAATTTTTGACATTTGCAAATGTCTGATATGCGTACAAGTTTTAAATTTTTAGAATCTATGAGCATCAACAATTTATATAATGTGGGATATCATCACCATAATAATAAATATTAATATTAATAATTGATTCCAGACATATTTGCCAAAATTATAATGATATTTTTTAAAAATGTATTTAGGGCATGTTTTACTACAAAATTCCGTGCTTCCTTTAAGAGGAATTCTCTTGAAGGTAAACCACGACAAAAAGTCTTTTAATACTTTTCTATCCAAAGTTTAGTTTTCGAGATAATTAATAATGAAGATATTATTAGTTAGACAGAGATAGTTAGATAGTTGAAGAGAGACAAATAAATGTCAAAATTTGTTATATCACTTCAACTACCTGCCTGCTCTCTGTCTAACTAATAGAATCTTAGGTTTAAGTATCTTTAAAACTAAACTTTGGATAGAAAAGTAATAAAGGACTTTTCGACCCGATTTAGCTTTCAGAAATTACTCTTCACAGAAAATACAACAATTTTGCAAGCACCCTGTATATCTATATTTCTTATTAAATAAATTTTTACTAATAAAATAATATTAATTCTTTATCATTTTAATGAAAATTAACTACTATTTTGTAAGTTAAAAATCTCAAATTATAATAATAATAAATACATTACTATAACATGGTTACTCTCCTCCTTGCAACAAGTGTTTACTGATTTAATTACTACTTGTTACTTCTACAGGGTATTTCGAAATAAATGCATCAATTTTGAAAGAATAATTTCTGACGCCAAATTAAAATAATGTTTCCTTTTCCATTTATATATATATAGATATCCGAAGCTCAATTTTTTTTATAATATTTAATAATAAAATGAATACTACTTATATAAACAAGGATAATTAATTAATTGACGTAAAAAAGTGCAGTGCTATCTCACTTTAACTTGCTGATTGTTCTTGTCTTACTGATATTAACTTTATTATTTAATATGTTGAGAAAAGCATTCTACATAAGAAACTGATGCGTTTTTCCGAAAAATCCAATATCTTTAAAAAAAAGAAGCTACGAGGCGAGAACATTCTAATAAGATATATATAAAAAGCGATTCCTTTTAATTTGAAAATATAATTCCAAATTAAAAGCGGTGAAAGGATTTTTTGCTTGATTTGATCTTAGGAATATGCTGTCTATATAAACCGTACGAGTTTTGGAGTATTCTATGCTGTGTAATTATAATACAATGTAAAACCGGTATACAAAAATTTGATTTTATGAAGTTTCTTAATGAAGATTTAAGTTAGCCATTCTTATTTGATTTGAAAGAAATATTAGTATTTAATAAAAAATGAGGAAAATCGTATGTTTAAAATTAATAAATTTTCTATCTGGTATTTTCTAGATATTTATAAACTGTAAAATATATTTAACGAATATTTGTTAATGCAGGATAAAATTTAAGTAAGATTTATAATTATTGTTAAAACAATTCTGGATGAAATTTTATATTTACTAAATTTATTCATGGCTTCATATTATTTGACAATAATTGGCGATACATTGTGTCTCTACCTTGGCGTAACTAGTAGAAAACCTTGTCATGATAAAGTGATCATACGGTCACACATATGTCGCCCATGTCAAAAAGTAACTCTACACGGCACATACAGTAGTGACGGACATGAGAAAGCTAAATACTCGGTATAATATTATTCACTATGATTTGATTAGGATTTTTTAGTAGTATGAGTCAATGTCTGGTCAGCTGCTACACAACACTAAGCTACATCACGTAATGTAACACGTATAAGCTTTCAACCGTACGATCTTCCTGTTGCTTGCTTTAGTGGAACAAGTGGTTCTTAACGCGGTACGTCGCCACTGTTCCGTCCGATCATAACAGTGTCACACCACTGACTGAGATAACACTCAAGCTATATTCGGCCTTACAAGCTTTTCGATACGTTGGCGCCATCTTACTGCTCCCATTGAGACTCGCAAGCGAACAATTCTTCATAAATTTTTTCTTTGCTTTTGCTTTTATTTCCCTATCTTATTCCATTTAACTTATCCAGCTTTCTTATCATTCACGATCAATATGCAATAGTAAAATATGTATAGACATTTTTATTAGCTTATTTTGTTAATGTACAATATGTCCAAAAACTTGCACACCTCCTTGAAAAGAAGCGTACTATTGAATTTAAATTAGGTAATATTTGCCACATTTTGTGAGTTTTTCAGATTTCATTTTCAATTTATAGTTTCTTTTCTATTAATATTCCGTCACAGAAAGTATTTTCACTCCCCACGCTTTTCTTTTAAGAAGAGAAAGAGTAAAAAGTGGCAATGATCATTAAAAAGTAGTTCTAAAATAAGCAAATTTACAATTTCTAAGTAACGTGTCTATCATTATAATTTGATGCAATACCTTTTAGTGTTTATTAATATTATAAAACAACCATTTTTCTATTTAATACTTAATTTTCGAGACATCCAATAATAATATATATATATACTATTAATTAGACAAGGATAAACAGACATTTGAAGTAAAATCTCCACACACATTTTTGTTTGTCTGACCTAATAGCATCTTTATTATTGAATATCTTAAAAACTTAAGCTTAAGATCGAAAAATGGTAAAGGAATTTTCGACCTGGCTTATCCTCGGGAGTATCTCCTTTAAAGGAAGAAGTGCAATTGTTTTTCAACTTGTTGTTTTACTTCAACTAACTTCTTGTGTCTAATTAATAGTACCCTTATCATTGAATATCTTTGAATTAAAGCTCTAAATCAAAAAATTACTAAAGGATAAAATGTAGAATTATCAGGAATCCTTTTAAAAAACAGCATGCTAATTTTAAAATATTTGTATGTGAAGCATAAATGATTTTTATTGAATTACATACAAACTAATTTAATTCTTTCATATATTTTTCTGTATAATAAACATTGAGTTTCTTATAAGAAAAAATTGAAATCAGCGTAAGATTTATTACAATTCATATTCTGACTACGAAATTAAAAAAAAATAGAAAATTAAGAAATAAATAAGTGGTAGAAGATCTAATATGATAATAATAAAATACAATTAGAAAAAAATAACAGCATGCGTTAGTAAATTAGACCCAGATTTAAAATGTTTTAAAGTAAAAAATAATACTTGAATTCTGTATTGATTTTGTAATATGAAGATAGTGTAATATTAGATATGATTAAAAATATATAGAATTATACTATATTCCTGAATGACATTTCTATAAAATACAATTCATTAAAAATGTATGAAGAAATTTAAAATTTGAAAATGTATATTTTTCATTGAAGTTCAACAATTATTCTTTGAATATCATAATGAAAACTATTGAAAGGTCTAGTTTGTTCGAGGGAAGAAGCTGAAAATCAATTAGAAAATTGAAATCGGCAGAAATTTTATTTTTGTTTATAATTTGCTATGTTTTTACACTTTTGCTTCTCTATTTCTGTACTACACAGGTTTAAAATAGTAAGACTACTTCCAATATAAACCAATTTGACGCAGACCCTTTTAACGGATTTCAGTTATATTCAGCTTTTTCGATATAGACTTGATATTTCCGCTGTTTTTGAAATTTTATGACGGATGATATTAAATTGTTCACAAATTGTATAGTCTCATTGCACATAATAAACTAAACACAAGTTAATTATATATAACTTATTTATACACAGATTTAATTGTATACACACAAGACCGAATAATATACAATAGGTTTTCTTAAATTGTTTTTTTTTCGTCTTTGATAGTAGATTGCATAAGTTGAAATTAGAACGAGAAAATCCAGTTGGAAATAGTTATCATCGGATTGCGTGTTTCATCTCATGCATATAAGACTGTTCTGTAAGATTGAAAATTATTGTATAGTTGAACACTTCCCAGTTAAAATATGGAAATGTGTCAAATTTTTTCCAGTTGAAATTAGGCACATAAAAAAATGATAAGAAAACAAGAAAACCTATTTGTATCTATTTCACCTATATCCAATAACTTGTGAAATTTGTGTACAACTCAATACCTCTCAGTCTTATAATACAACACGTTGAGATAAATAAGAACTAACTTAAATAAATTGAAATAAATAATAACATAATGAACTCATCGAAATAATCAGAATAAAATTTTACAGAAATCGGAAGATGTGGTATCAAAGATTAGTTTGTTTCGAAACGAAACCCCCTTCTTGTTAAAAAATATGTTTTATGAACAAATTTGTCCCTAAAATAATATCTTTTCTAATATACAGAGTGCCACAAAATGATTACACTTCCATAAAGGAAGCTATTCCTGACGCTATTCTAAATATTCTTTCCTTTTGGCAGTATTTGCTTTGAAACTTAATTTTTAAGATAATCATTAACAAAAGTATTATTAGTTAGATAGAAGTAAACAAACGCTTAAAAATTAAGAAAGAATGGCATTATCTCACATTGACTAGCTGACTATTTCTATCTAATTAATAATAGCTTTTTCTTGAAAACTAAACTTCAGACCAAACTATGATAAAAGAAAAATTGTGTATCGCCCTTCTATAACCCCTTAAAGATTCACGTAACAACATTGTTACACCATCTACGCAATTTTATTTCTGTTTTATATACATAAGTTTTAAGCATAACCTATATACTTATTTATACTTATAATAGGAAAGTTTTATGAAGCTTATAATCTTATTTAGTAATGTATTACAGTGTAATTGACACTATATAATTTCACGTTTTCATAGTTTTAATTATTTTATTTAACTACCTTTAAAATTTACATTATTAGATTTAACTTCAATTCATAATTATAATTATGAGAAACATCAATAAATAAAATATGGTAATCAAAAAATGACTTAAATTATCGACAGAAAACGGCGTTTTATCATATTAGCAAGTAATATTAATACTCAAGTTTAACAGGATCGACCGAAGGTAAAAAAGTTTTATCCATGTGATTTACCGACAAAATTATTCCACCAGAGAACTTTCTATTTTACCGACAATCATAAATCATTCCTTTGTACAAAGTTTGATGTTTAATATATATATATATATGCATTAATTAAATTAAATTATACTCTTTTTTTTTTACATCTCAAAAATATTCCCATATAATTCTTCTCAAATATTCTCATATAGTTAATCTCAAAAAATCTTATATTGAAATTCCAATAGTTGCTATCGCCTCTCTGATCGGTCCCTGAACACACTAAATTTAATAAAACAATCGACATTTAAACGCGTTTTTCTCGAAAAAAGATTTTTCGTCACTTCGTGAACATTAACTCAAAATATAATTAATCAATCATTTTGATAATTAATACACATTTATTTTGTGTAATTGTGAAGAATATGAACTATAAATTTGTATAACAAAAAAACTACAAAAACAGGAAAATTCGATATTTCATTGTTTAACTTGTTCTAAAGCATTGAATTTTCAACTTTGTTTGATAAAATTTAGTTCAAATTCTTAGCAATTTTCTTATAAATTTAAAAAAATTGAATTCACCGATTTCTAATCAAAAGTGCAATTTTCAGAGTACACGCAGCGGTAAATGTAGATAATGACTTACTTGGGGGACCATTTCATATCTTTTTCACATATCGCAGAAAAATAATTAAAAAATGTATAAATATAGTGTAAGAAATAAAGAAAATATTGGCAAATTTTACGAACTTTCCAACTATTTTTTCCTTATGAAAAAAATGTATGAAAATCGACCAATTTTTGACCTTCGAAAGTGTCTCTTTTCCCCTTAAACCCACATACTTTTCAATTTAGAGTTTTATTTCTAAATTATAAAAGATTTTTGTTTCGATTATGGAATATGACAAATAGCAATGATTAATGAAAAGCTACTGCATAGTGAACAAGTTGCAACAACTCAGTAAATATTACAATGTGCCATAAAGTATATTATGTACAATTTATATATTATAAATATTAAATTATTTAATTTAATATTTAAATTAAATTATTTAATTTAATATTTATGGCAAAAGGGCATAATTCATATTTTCTTATACTATAAAAAATTCAACTTTTACCGTATCGTATTAAAAATTTAAATTGTCATTATAGATACATCATTAGGATATATCGCAAATTATGTGTTTCCTAACAACATTTGATTAGTCGTTACTATTCGTTACTTATTTTGAAAAAGTATTAAATACGAAAATATTTACAAGATACTGGCTAAAGAAAATCTTGAAAGCATACTTAACCTTAAGTATGCTCGCTAAAGAAAATGGACTCATTTCGAATCTTTCTCTTTCTTTCTCTAAAAAATTTTTATCAAAATATTTACTATAATATTGGTGAATTAAAATATCGTCATTAATTTATTAAAAAAAAGAATTAAAGCTATTAATGGAAAAAAATGGTAAAAGATTTTTATATTTTTTTCAAGGTATATAACAGGACCAATTTTTAATAGATGTAAAATGAAACCTTCTGAAGTATGGCATTTTAAGAACAAGGTTTTAATAAAATGTAGAGCAAATATTGCACCAACCATCCATATTCTGATAACATAGTTTTCATATAGCTTGAATTAATAAAGTTGGACATTATAGTATGGATATAAAAGTTAGACTCAAGCACGAATTCTTTCCACGTGGAGTTTTAATTGAAATAAACAAAGAAAAATTTAAATTAATTAAACGATTAATCAATAATTGGTTAAATAATTACATAATAATATATAATTACAAATTAATATTTAGAATTTAATTAAATAAGTAATATTTTGTTGCTCAATATTCGTAACACAATAAAGCCCTTTTTTTGCTGCTTTTAATACACTTTTAAGATTTTATATTTATCCTTGTAAAATTTTTGTTTCATTGTATCCTTTTATATACAAGGTGTAACAACGTCATGCTCCATAAGCTTAAAGTATTAAATAGAGAGTGATTTTAAGACGATTTTTCACTTACTACTATTTTTCCACTTAAATCTTGGTTTTTAGGTTATTCAACGATAAAAGTAATATATTACTTAGCAGCTCAGTCAGGTGTAGTGTATGTGTGTGTATGTGTGTGTGTTGAAGAGAGATAACGTCATGTTGCCTTACTTTAATTATGTGAATATCTTCGTCTAACTAATAGTACTTTCATCGCTTAATATTTTGAAAACTAAGCTTTAAATCAAAAATGATAAATGTAAAATTATTCCATGATTCTCCTTTTCGTCCCCTTTTAGTTCCTTAAATTTATAAAATATGTTATCTTATTTCAGCCATTTGACTGTCTTTTTCTAACTAATAGTAATTTTATCGTTTAATATATTGAAAATTAAGTTTCAGATGGAAATGGTAAATGAAAATTGTCTTTGAATCGCCACCTCTACCCCCCTCCCCCCCATAAATGTAATTTGTAACATGGTGTCACTCTGTCTCACTTAAACTATCGGAGTGTCTTTGTCTAACTAATGGTATATTTATCGTTGAATATCTTGAAAAAGAAGCTGAAATGAAGTCGGGAACCACCCCCTTTAAGGAAGTACGATCGTTTTGTAACACCCTGCATGTTGTCAATCAAACGAAATTTACTTAGATCTACGCATTTACATTTTCATTCAATTAAACTGAAATAGATAATGATCTATTATAGAAGAGCTAGAGACAAAATAATTAACTGATTACAAAAAAAGAAGCAGGAAAACCTTTAAATATTTAAAGATATATTTTTAAATTCATGCATGCAAGAACATTGAAATCGTCAGCATAATCAACTAAATCGAAAAGTAGTAAATGAAAAATCGTTTTAGGATTTCTTCACTCTTTCTTTACATCCCCTTAAAATTTGCTAGTACCTCACTGAAACATTGTGGTTATGTAGTTTTGACTTTGCGTGTGATACTTATAAAATAGAGGTTTTATGTGGATTTAATTACAAAAAAGAAGATTCAAAAAAAAGCAATGCAGAATTTTTCTAAATATCCCAAGAGAGAGTATAAATGGTCAGTGTATAAAATATTAAACTTTACATTAAAATTATCTTGCATGTGATTTTTGAATAAATTATAGAAAACAATGATACAAAAGTATAATACAAGAAACCGATTGTAGCTCATTAAATTATTGCGATTCAACTATGTTCCTCATAAAATAACTGAAATTACAATTATTTTAGTGTAAAAATTAGAAATTTTATGAGCTTATGCCAATTGTACAACTAAAACCTACTTAACACATTGCGTACGGCGCTCTGAGAGCTCAACGCGCTTCAGAAGCATGCTTCGCAAGTAATAGGATGCATATATGCAAATTTTTAATTTGCATTTGGTATTATATTCACATAAGGTATTGTTAAATATTACTATATATTTTATACATCTATTGTATAAGATTATACAAGATATCTCGTGACCCGGCCACAACATTCGGCTCGATAAAAACGAGATATCTGGTGACCCGTACGCAACGTCTTAAGATGATTTTAATTTTAATCGAGTAATTATGCAACAACAAATTATTAATCATTGCGCCAATGTTTTTGTGAGAATTTTTATTAAATGAAAGTGTTTCAATCTCATAGCAACAAAGCACTTTTTGCGTTTGATGTGTTGCTGACGCTGTCACACGAAAACCGTAAGTGATTTTAGTCCGCGAACGAAAGCCAATCACATTATATATACAAAATCATTAATAATTTGAAATTAAGATGCTAACTTGTAAAATGCACAAGGAAAAAATCTTTTAGAATTTTTAGAAAGGGCCTTTTAGAAAGGACACCCTATATGCATAAGTCCATCATTTAAGAATATGAAAAATGGTAATATATGTTGACAAGAAATTAAAAGTTTATTTCACACAAAAAAATCTTTAAATAGTATGTAGAAAGAAATTTGGAAAATTTATTATGAATCTTAGTTTTAATACTTTCATGGTTATAATCATAATCTTTCTTGATTTCCAAATACATACAGCGTTCGGAATTATTACCTAATATTAATGATAAAACTGCAAATTGAAAAAAATATATTAAACCTAGTTCATTTAGATTTAAAAATAAGGATTATTATACTGATTTTCAGTACCATAATAAAAGTAAAAAAGAGTGATTCTAAATCACAATAATAAATCCAGTTAATTTCTTATAAATTTTTGTTACTATTAGAATTTATATAATTTAATTTTCTAAAATGCTGAATTTATATTTATCTCGATTATACTATATTAAATGATTAATATTTTCAATTTGCTTAAAAAATAACTTAGATTAAAAATGATTTGGAATACATTTTTTTTGATACATGTAAATACTATAATACAAAAATGGTAAATGTACGATAAGAAAATTGCTTAATTTTCTTATGACTTCACTTACTATAATACAGTTTCCATGTAATGGAATAAATAATTCTTGGTTTTATTTAAGCTTTAATAATGGCTCTTAACAATGATTAAGATGCAACATGAAACAAATTAACCAGTTTGAAAGAAAGTCAACTAAATATTTAATAAAAAAATAATTTCTTCAATCTAAATATTTTTTAAATGTTTAAAAACTATATCAAGATAAAGATATTTTATTAATAAAAAAAATAATATCCTTTCTAATAAAAAATAAATTTTTTGTTATTATAAAAATACATATTATTTGTCTAGCAATATTTTGGAAATAAATAATATGTGATATAAGTCGGGCTCTTAAAGCTATGAAAAGATAACAATAAGCCTTTTGAAAACTAAAATAAAAGTGGAACATTATAGAATGTATAACATAATATCCTGTACAACTGTCCGTATACTTCACATACTTTTAAATGACAAGCTAGTATTGAAAATTCCTTGTTATTTCCTATTTCTCTTTATGTATTAATTTAAAGGACTCCTAAATATAGCATGTCATTACTGCTAAAATTTTGTTTAGAATCTTTTATAATAACAGTCACAGAAATAATTACACACATATAAAAATTTAATAACTTTAAACTTAACCCTTTTCGGACGCATGTCTGCTCTCAGACACCATAGCCTTTTTACCGTTCCGGTCGTATGTCTGCTCTCAGACACCAAAACATATTATTCTATAAACATATAAATAAAGTTATCATAAGAATTAATAAATCTTATTTATTCTTCATAATCCTGCATGTTATGTATCACTGCGCTTTCAGCGGAAATTAATTCCGACCAGTACGATACCCATATCCAAATTAAATACGTCCGAAAAGGGTTAATACTTATTCAACGAAAAATATCTCACCAAAAAACTTTCATCTTTTCAATTTAAAAAAAATATTAAATTCATAATAATATTTATTATTAAACAAAAGTAAATGCAAAGAATATATAAATTACAATATAGACTATTATATTATTTTATAATTTTCTCCAAACTATTTATATTCTCATTTTATTATAGAAAATATAATAAGTTAAAGGACAAATATAAGTTTCTTAAATTTTCACATATTTCATTTTTCAATTTTTTAAAACTATACATCGACATTACAAAAGTTTAATACAATATATTTACATATATTATAAATTAAAAGTTTTTGACACTTCAAAGAATTTTGTTGATAATCTTTTTTCATCTGACTAACAAAAGCTTAAATTATATTAAAACTTTATTGTTTATATACATATCATATAAACTCTTATAATTAACAACAAAAGTAGAATTTCCAAAGGATAATAACCGTTTGTTTAATGCATTATACAGAGTCTTTCAAAATTTGCACGTTTCCTTTAAGAAAGTTACTTCTGAGGATAAATCGAATCGAAAAATCCTTTATCATTTTTCGATCCGAAGCTTAGCTTTCAAAATATTTCGTGACAATGAAGCTATTAATTAGACAGAGACAGATAGATAGTTGAAGTGAGACAATATTGCTTTGTCCTTTATCTATCACACTTCAAGTATTGGTCTGTCTATATCTAACTAATGGTGTACGTATTATTGAATATCTTAAAAACTAAATTCCGGATCAAAAAATGGTATAAGACTTTTCGTCGCGGCTTACCTTCAAGAGTATCTCCCTTAAAGGAAGTGTGTGAATTTTAGAACACTGTTACATCCATGTACAGGATGTCCGGGAAAAAGGGAAACATTTTTTAAGGGGTGGTTCCTATACGCCATTCTAAGAACTTTTGACTTTTGGTATTTTTTAATTTAAAGCTTAATTTTCAAGATAATCAACAAAAAATATACCACTAGTTAAGGAGAGACACTACGATAGTTGAAATGAGGTGTCGCCATTCTTTCTCGCTTAAACTATATTCCTCAAAAAGTCTCTTTTTTTTCAAACACCCTGTATACTACTAGAAATATATAAATTAGATATAATAAAATAAGGGAAAAATAAAACCTTTTATAAAAGTATAAATTTAGTATAAAATTGTTAATGGATTCATTGTAAATTAAATTAAATTAAAAAGAGGGGGAATATAAAATAATTAAAAAAGATAATAAAAGTAAATACTGTAAAGGGTGACCGGAAATAAATGCACCCCCAATTAAGGGGCAATTTCTGACTCTAAACTAAGTCGAAAAGTGATTAGTCACTTTTTAATCTGGATCTTGCTTTTCAAGATATTATTAGTAAGACAGAGATAGTCAGATAGTTGATATGAGATAACGCCAATCAGTCTCATTTCAACTATCTGTCCATCTCTGCCTTACTAATAATAACTTTATTACTGAATATCTTGAAAACCAAGTTACGGATTGAAAATTGGCTAAGGACTTTACAACTTAGTTTAATGTCAGTAATAACCCTTTAATTGGGGATGAGTTTATTTCTGGACACTCTGTATCACTTAATGGTTATCTTTATGTACAGGATATTTAAAAATTCACAGAGCTTCTTAAAATATATATTTTTAAGTCCAAACCAAGTAAATAATTCCTTTGCCCTTCGGACTTTATTTTCAAATTATAGGGAATTTCCTTTAGCCAATAATAAATTAGTATTTTCGTGTCCAACGTTAACTTTTTACTGGAGAAATATGCAGCAAGTATCAATAATTATTGAGAAATCGTTAAAAAAGTTAAAGAGATTTTATAAAAATATCCATTTTTAATAAATTCATTTGGCATTCCAATAAAATATTTATTAATATTTTTAAGGAATTTAGAAGGTACATAAATTAACAAATTCACTATGTTTATTCAACAAAAAATTAATTATGTTTTAATAATCATATTATGTTATAATCGATTTCATTACTACCCAAAATAATAAAAATCTTTATTTTACTTAAAAGATTACATTAGTAATAATTTAATTATAGTAAGGTATTATTTTATATTTAAGCCCAAATTTATTTACAACAGATTCTAAAAGACACTCATCAAAGCTTAGTATTTCAATCTGCTGTTATAAGAAAATCGATGAACAGCTGATATGACAATGCCCATTAATACACTGACCCAGATTCACATTTATACATGCATATCCAATACAGGTAAAATTACTTTAAATAATAAATATGATATATTATAAATACTTGCAATTTTTTCAGTAGAAAATTCTACCAAAATACAAATCTATTATTTGCCTTTTATTCCTACTTCTGTCTTCTATTTATTTTTTTGAATAAATTTGATTTTTCTTAATTGGGTTGTAAAATTATTATTCTTTAACATAATAGTTTAAAAAATCTCTTATTATGTATACTACTACACCCTATCAATTAATTAAAGAAATAAGAAAATATAAAAGTTTAAATCAATTCAACTTTTTAATATATAAAATTTATTAATCTATAGCTTTTTAATTTTTTCAAAAAATTAAGTAGCATTATATTGAGATACAATGTCAAGTTTATTATAAATATATTATTTTGACACCTCTACTTGCCAGTTTTATAACAACCTCTCAATAAGCATTACCACTTGTTATTTATTTCCTTATAGGAGGGATATAATCAGACGCAAAAATACTGACTCAACATTGATCAAAGAAAATCTCTTAGGGGAGAGTTGCCAAAATCGTACCACTTAAAAAATTATGTATAATATGAAGAACTGGAATAATTATTTAAAGAACTAAAATCACAAAATTATAGAATGGCATTTCATCTAAATACTTTGAACCAGTAAATGTGATTATAAGAACTTTTATTTATATGTATGCACTAATTTGAAAATAACCAAAAAGTACAATTTTGGCAACCGGTATCCTAAATCGTACCGATTGTTTTCTGAAATTGTACTTGCTATTATAAGTGATTAAGGCGTTACAGCAACGCGGCAGTGTTCTTTAAGTTATCGCGCAATATCGAAGTGCGGCATTTTCTTTGATTTCGGAGTTCCTTTCGTCAAGACACGGAACAAAGGATCCCCACTCCTTACTTTACTTCAATGTTCTTTATTGTTATTGTTATTGTGTCGAGCGTTTATAGTCAGTCAGTCGGTTTGTAGCCTTCGTCTCAGCAAATCGCGTTGTAAAAACCTTGATAGTTCTAAATACACAAGTGTTAAAATTTCTACATCTTAGTAATTGGACAATAATAATCAAAAAGATTATTATCACCGATTCAATTTAAAATTAGCAGATAAAACAAGCGTGGTGATTGATCATGCACTAAACCTTATACTTCCATAAGGGAATATTAATATCTTCCATAAGGAAAGTAACTAAACCTTTTTAAACAAAGAAACCGAAGGTATCCAGAAGGGATCACGTCACAAATTACGATTCCATAAGGGAAATTAATGCGAATTGGAATAATATTGAGAGCAAAACTATCATTCGTAAATTCTTTTCGACATAACTATATAATAAGAAAACTTTTTTTTCTTATTATATATTTTTCAATATCGGCCAGTTACTTAAATCGTACCGGTACGATTTAGAAAACTTCATAGCGGTACGATTTAAGCAACCCTTTAGTACCTTAAAAAATGTTTTATTTAACTTTAAAATTAATTTTAACCAAACTTTTTTATATGTCATAAGCAATATAAGGAATTTAAGTTTATATTGGTATAAAAATAAATATGATTAACTAATTTGAAAATAAATACTGTTCATTAATCATAATTGAAATTTTACATTAGCCTTACTTGTTTTTTATAATACAATGTAAAAACCAGAAAAATGCGTATTTTTACATTAAAATTCTTATTTAGCAATAAAAATTACTTAGTTTTTAAGATATGCTATTAGATGTCGCCACAAATAACTATAAATATAAAATTATAGAGTGGTACGATTTTGGCAACTCTCCCCTATAATTTAAAAATAGTATAATAAGTCAATTAAACAATTATTCTCCCTTATTCTTATATATACAGGGTGTCCCGAAATAAACGCACTTCCTGTTAAGGGGTGATTCCTGACACTAAACTAAGTCGAAAAGTCCTTAGCCACCTTTCAATCCCAAACTTAGTTTTCAAGGTATTCAATAATATAGATATTATTAGTAAGACAGTTATTAAGTATTAGATATTATCACGATTCATTATTTACGAAATTAAAAAAAAAACTAAATGCTGTAACGTACAATATCGCCAATAATTCATGAGTGTAGTATAATTTAAAATTTTTAATATTAAAGAATTATAATAATGAACAATTGATTAGCGTGCTATCCTGATCATTATCATACAATTAAGTTGAATTGAAAATTCAAACTGCTTTAGAACATAATTTTAAAGACAAAATGACATGTTGAATTTGCAAATTACTCATAAATTATAATATACCGGTAATATTTTCGGAAAAATAATATCACTAATAAAAACATAAGATATACAGGGTATTTGAAGAAAAGGAGACATTTTTTGAGAGATGATTAATAACGCTATCCTAAGAACTTCTTTCTCTTAGCATTTTTTGCTTTGAAGCTTCATTCTGAAATTATTCAATAATCAAGAAGCCATTCACTAGATAGAGACTCTCCGATGCTTGAAGCGAAACAGAGTGGCACTACTTCACTAAGGGGTAAACAGAAAATTATCTTAGAATCAATCTCTTTACAAACCCTTCAATTTGTGAAACATATAATTATTACACCCTATATATTATATTTAATATTGTATAGTGTGATACAAGATTACCCCATTTCCTTTAAGGGGATTTAAATTCTGTATTATTTTTTAATCCTAAGCTTAGTTTTCGAGCTATTTAAAAGTAATGATATTATTAGTAAGAGAGATAACAAAAAAAGTTAAAGGTATACAGTTGAAAACAGATTGTTTTTATATCTGACTTCAACTATCTGTTTATCTTTATATATCTAACTAATATTTATTTTTAAATATCTCGATAATTAAGTTTTTCTTTCTAGCATTGAAGTATTTAACTTCAATGTTTTCTCTTAAATCATTTTCTAATTCAATTAGATTGGAATGCACCTTATATTTAATAAAACTCTACAGAGAAGTAAAAGCACACTTCAAAAAATATTAAAAAATGTTTGGAATGTAACGATGAGACGTTTGAACATCCCCCTATTGTAATAAAGACTTAAGTAGTGTAGTAAACGACGTAGTAAAAAAGTATTGATTTTTCAACTACTTTTTTCTTTAATAGTTTTATACGTAGAATAATACAGTGAATCAATTTAAACAAAAGAGGAACAAATATTTTCATTATACAAATAATATGAAAATATACTGTATATGTATATTACTGCATTTGTAAAGAACATAATATCTAAAAAAAATAAGTTATAGAATACCATTTTATTTTTCGCTCTATTATATTCTGTATTCGCTCAAAATAAAGGTATATCCCGTCTCAGTTTCTGTAGAATTGTCCTGTATATAGGATGTTTCAGTGAAATATAGCAAAATTTTAAAAGATATTAAAGAGAATGATTCTAAGACGATTTTTCATTTATCATATTTTAATTTAAGGCTTAGTTTTTGAGATATTTAATGATAAAGGTACTATTAGTTAGACAAAGGCAGTTAATTGGTTGAAATAAAACAACGCCACTCTATCTCACTTCAACTATATATCTATCTCTGCTTAACTAATAATACCTTTATCATTAAATATCTCGAAAACTAAGCTTCAGATCAAAATATAGTAAATGAAAAATCATCTTAGAATCACTCTTAGACACTTATTTAAGCACATAACAAAATTTATATGAAACTAAAATTAAGTTAGAGATTAGATTTGTTTAGTATTATCATTTTAATTACTAATAAGAAATATCAAATGAGAGTATTGATAGGTTGTATAGTTTATTTTTATTAGATCATTAATTACAATAACCTTTTTTTATGGATGTGTGTTCGTATGTGTTAAGAAGTGTTTGTATTATTATTTATAATATAGAGTTCGCGGTTTCCAAAGAATTTACTTGCACTAAGGTTAGGATTAATTTAAAAGTATACTATCTCTCTCCCTCTCTTTTTTCAAATATACAGGGTATGTGGAAATAAACGTACGGTTTTTAAGTGTTATTCTTCATGCATAACCAAATCGAAATGTTTTGTACCACTTTTTGATCCGGGGTTTAGTTTCCAAGATATTCAATAATAAAGATACTATTAATTAGACAGAGACAGATAGATAGTTGAAGTGAAACAAAAAGTAGTGTTAATCACTTCAATACACATATTAGCTGTCTATTTTTGTTTAACTAATAGTAACTTGATTAATGAATATTTCAATAATGAAGCTCCGGATCGAAAAGTGGTACAGGACTTTTGGACTCAGTTTTACGCCAGAAATTATCTTTCCAAAACAGTGTGTTTATTTCGGGACACCCTGTATATACTTTAAAATCAGACACAGTTACTACAATGCTTCGTTATTTCTTCAATTAAACATACATATCTTTTAATGTAATTAATTATTTATATCAACACATGTATTTTTAACAATCTAACATACAATTAAATTGTACTCACAAACACAATATTTATGATAAACTATTTATTTTTAATAAATTATGAAGCTGAAAATTGTACCACAATGACATGCCAATGCTAGGAACTTCTTCTTCCTCTTCCAAGTTGAAAAGGCGATAATGATTTAAATATAACAGCAGAATGATTAAAAGTAAAAAAGAGAATAGAAGAGGGACGACGGCAAAAAGAAAAAGAAAATGGAGTGGAGTAAGGGTAAAAGAAAGAACAGTAGACAAAATTTAAGCGATACAAAATATATGCGAAACACAGAAGAAAAGCGCGATAATCACAAAAATTACAAACAATCAATTAGCCAATTACGTTTTGATGTTTTTCGGGATGTTGCCATTATATCCCAAACATTAAACCATCCAATTCATTCTAAGTTAATTTACTCACAGACTCTGTGACAGGAAACGCGAAAGGGCCAGCTTGCCTATCCGATTGTTTTTCAATCCATCCAACATTGCGGAAGCTGCAGTCTCCATCTTGATGCATAAATAATAACGCACTTAAACTTGATAAGAATTTAAAATATAAAAAGTTCACGTTCTTCTAACTTTATTTACTAAATTTTCAACCACTTTCTTATCACTTTTATCTTCAACATTAACGCAGCACCATCAGATCTATAATAATTTTTCTACTTTTTGTAATTCTAAACATTCTCTTAATGTGATTTAAATGTGTGTATATATATTCACACAAAACTATTATTGAAGTATATACTCATTTTAATGAAATAACAATAAATGATCAAATTCTCCAATGAATTACAAAACAATTTTAAATAAATGTGTAATCACATGTTTGTTTATGTGGGTTAATATTAGAGGAGTCTAAATAACACCAAACTCCTAAGAGGAAGTAATTCTTCAATGAGTTTTCCTTATTATCGAAATATTTTATCGATATTTCACCAACTTTCCCAATGTGTCTTCGTGTTTCATAATTTGATAATTAATTCGTTAATGCAATACTTCCAGATAAATTTCCATTCGGAATACGTGTATTATTTGAATCGTTTGCACGTGCTGCACTGTTAGCTGGTACACAACCAGACAAAATTAACACACCAAAGTTGCTTCAATTCTTCTATTGCCACAATACACAGACTCACTTTATACGTTGTTTATTGAGTAAATCTTGAAGCACCAATCTGAATTCTGCTTATAATAAATACTTAAATTATCCAAGTGTCTAAATATTTTATAATCATCATAATCAAGATTGTAGAAAAATTGAGTAATCTTTTTTTTTCAACATTTATTTACATATCAACGTAAATAATCTTTTTACTTCTTAGATTTATTTTGAATTAAATAATTCGTCTTACTTTTCCATTGTTCGACCGAATTTATACATACACATCTGTCATATATTCAGGCATATATGTTTAATGTTTATTAGATTATGCAATTCAAGATTTTATTATTTTCTAGGCTTTTCTTTTCCTCTTTAATCGATTATTCATTCAGTAATATTTTTGGTGATATTTCCGAAGTTTGTAAAATGAAGTGGAATTTCTGGCAATCACATTTTCTGATCTTAAATACATTTTTTAATATTACTCATACTGTATTGCCTTAATTAAATAATTAACAATTTTTTTGAAATTTAAAAGTTTATTAAATATGATATTTTTTCTAAATTTGAAAATCAGTTTTTGTTCCGAATATATTCAATTCTCGAACTGTAAAACTTACTTAAAAAATATCGACTATCGAGTATAAGTGCTCAGCAACATTTTTAAATTCTTATAATTATTTTACGGTCCTTTTGCCATTTTTAAAACGATTTTATAATTTTAATAAATTTAGGTAAACAATAAAAGATAAATTTTGTAACAAGTTTCTACAGCATACTAGAATTTCAAAATTTGTACACCATTTTTAAGAGGATTATTTTTAAGGGTTGACCGAGTTAAAACGTTCTGTATTACTTTTCGAGATAGTCGATGGCAGAATGATGTTATTTTACTTTAACTACCTATCTGTCTCTGTATAATTAATGGTATCATTATTATTCAATATCTCAAAAACTAAGTTCCAGATTGGAAAGTGGTAAAGAGCATTTTAACTAATTTTACTCTCAGGAGTAAACTCCCTAAAGTGTGTGCATGAGCTTTCGGATACTCAGTATGTGCAACGTGTAGCAATAACATAAATTTTATGAGTATTAAAGAAGATAATTCTAAGACAATTATTTATTTATCACTTTTCGATCTGAAATTTAGGTTTCAAGAAAATCAATTGAAGACTTATGTAGAAGTTAGGCTTATTTTCAAAAATAATGAAATCGTTAAATTTGAATCAGTATCATTTAATTCAACAAATTTTAAAGAATTAGTAAATGTATAAGATAAATATTTTAATGAAATATACGTACATAAACATGATATATAAATTGAATTAAATACGTAAGTTAGATGATCAATCATTCCCCTCTTTCACTAAAATCCATTCCCCTTCTATCACTCATATTGATTCGCCCCTCCTATCACAAAAAATATTCTTACTTTTTATTTAACATACTTAAAATGATAAATTCTAAAGTAAAAATTAGTTTATATTTAAAACAACTTAACTATTTTTTTTTAAATTTTAAATTAAAACTTTTGAATGTATTATACAAAGTGTAACAATGAAATTTTCCATAAATTTAAAGGGTTGTAGAGGGGATAATTCTAAGAGTATTTTTTATTTATCACTTTTCGATACAAACCTTGATTTTCATGACGTTAAATGATAAAGCTACTATTAGTTAGGCAGAGACAATCAAATAACATTATTCAATCTTGCTTCAACTATGTGATTGTCTATCTTACTAATGGTATCTGAATCATTGAGTATCTTAAAAATTAAATCTTAGATTGAAAAGTGGTAAATAAAAAATCATTTTGATATCACCTCTAGAAACCCTTAATAAATTGACGGAACATATCATTGTTATACCCTGTATCTAAGGTGATTCAAAAAATCTCTTTCTTTCTTAAATTGTAGGTTTATTGTTTTCATTATTTCTATTTTTCATTTTTTTAATCGAAATGTAATAATATATTTCATTCTCTAAATAAATTGTAGAAATTGTTTTAACTTTTTGAAATAACTATCTACCTTTCTGTTTGATTAAAATTTTACCAGCAACTTGATATATCTTTTTATCGTTATTTATGCATTTAACTGAACCAAATTAAAATATTTCTGTATACTATATATCTTTTCACTCATTTAAAATAATTATCAAGCTATGCTATTACGATATTATATGAATGATATACATCTCGATACAATCTATTTATTTTTTTATTTTTTTTTTCATAACAATTCATATCCTCATTGATTACATCTAGCAAAAATATGGAACTGCTACATTAGAAAGTTGTCAAGGTAAAGCAAGATTTATACTTTGCACAGAGAGGTTTATAATAATAAATTTGTATTTAAATCTACATGGCGGTAAATCAGTTTAATTAAATAATTATACTGCAAATTCTTAACTTTATGTTCTTAATGGAGCATCGTATCGAAGAATACGTAAATTTCATTTGACTCATTCTTTAAGGAGATTAATTAAGCGAATAATTAGTAAATGTTTATTCGATCTCACATTACTACAAAATTGTCAATATCCTTCAAATAAAATCAAGTTTATCGATTTCTCCGTAGAGTGCATTTAAGCGATGTATTCAAAGCGAAGATGCTGGAAATTCTATATCAGTCAATCAATAATCCTTTTGTTGCACGAAGGCTTTGCCAAACTACAACACTTCCGGTCTATTTCTATGTTTTCATGGTGGTAAAGACACGTGAGCAATTTACGTGAGTAGTTGCAACGATAATATTTCCGTATCGTTCTCAAAATCACAGTGTCCACTTAGTCTGAGATAATATAACCGGTCTTATACGTAGCTTGGAGAATCTAGTTTCTTCGTATCAGCTGATTCAACTCTCTTCACTCTTCTTTCTACATCTACAAGTGTATCGAGGAAATTACTTGTCTCTTGCCTACCGTGACCCACGAAATGTTTATTCCAAACTACGGAATATTCTTAACTGGCTCCCTATTCAGGCCACCACTCTTTTTCTACCAGTGAATCTCCAATAAATGAAAGAAGCAAAATTCGCAAAAGAGCACTAACTACAGAATTCATGAACTCCAATTATCTCATCAGAGCACATCATGATTATCTTCCATTGATTCTACTTCCTTGAAATCTAGTTATATAGAATTTCTTATAAAATTATAATACTTCCTTAAAGGAATCACTCCTGATATAATTCTAAGAATTGTTTCACTTAGCATTTTGCAAATTAGAGCCTCATTTTCATCAGGTTGTATTTAGGGTGTAACAGCGAAATGCGCCACGAATGTAAAAGATTCTCGAGAAGACAATTCTAAACCAAGTTTTCTTTACGTCTCTTTTACCTGAAGCTTAGTTTTCAAAATATTCAATTGCAAAAGTACTATTAGTTAGGTAAAACAAATTCGTTGATTAAAGTAAGACAGCATGGTGTTATTTCACATCATCTACCTGGCTGTCTTTCTATATACAGGGTGCAATAATAATATGTTCCATAAAGAGGTTGTAAAGAAATTGATTCTAAGGCGATTTTTTATATACTACCTTTTGATCCAAGGCTCAATGTTCAAGATACTCAATGATATGGATGCTATTGGTTAAACAAGACAGTCAGGTAGTTGAAGTAAGACAGAATAGCGTTGCCTCACTTCAACTTCAAGACTGTCTCCATCTAATTAATAACAGCTTTATCGTTCAATATCTTAAAAATTAAGCTTCAGGTAGAAAAGTAATAAACGCAAAATCACCCTCCCTATAGTCCTTAATTTATGGAACATGTCATTGTTTTACCCTATACAACAGCTGGTGTCAGCTGTAGTGTTCATAGGCGGCAGCAGTAGCACAGCGTCGTAGCAACCGAATAAGGCGCTGGGTCGCACAACCTCAAATATTCATTTATTTATACAAAATTGAATAAAAAAACATAGGTATAATTATTAATAATTCGTTGTTCAAGTCTCAGGTATGTGGTGAGTTTATACATTGACTAAACTTTGCTAGAAGAGTAAGTTGCATTTTATCATAGAATAAATTGTAAAAATCATTAATTTGGTATTTTCTAATAAAAGAAACTGTTTATAATTCATTAAACGATTACAATTCAATTACGTTCTTCGTGAAATAAGTGAAATTACAATTATTTTTGTGGTAAAATAAGAAGTTTAATCGGCTTATCAGATTATTCAATTAAAACCTACATGAGATAAGTTTTAGTTGAAAATTAGGTAAAGATAATTCGTCAATGATTATACCTATTTACTTTTAAGAATTTTTATGAAATATTAGCGTTTGAGTCTCTGGGCGACCCAGCACTTTATTGCGTTTTCTAAGGTACTATGCCGCTGATGTCGTCACGCGCGAATACCATAGCTGATATTAGCCCTCGAATGAGAGTCAATTACATAATTCACAGAAAAATATTAATAATTCAAAATTAAGACTAACTAACAAAATACCAAATGAAACCTTTTTCTAGATTTGTATCACGAACTACTCCCTTCAAGATTCATTTTACATTAACTTTTTTCATTTAATTAAACTGCAACACCATTCAAGAATGTGTTTTATTTGGTATATTCAATGATTGAGATTACCGCAATTTTTATACTCATTCCTTTCTACTAAAACTTTTACAAACTAATTGGATATATAACTTACACTTTATACTATTACCTTCGATGCAATATATTTTCCCTTCCTCGCTATTAAATATTACTTTAAATATTTGATCACTTCTGGTAACACGAAAGTCTTTCTCTTTCCTGATCTAGTACGACTAATTCATATGCATATATTTATATGTATCAATTTAAAAATTCAGAACATTAAACATCAACGAGTCGTATATAACTTCAACAGGTTAACAGCGATATTTACGATTACGGTCTACCTTACGAAATACAAGCGTTGTATATGATCAACAATTGTAAATAACTCTTATAAATAAAATCAACACTTTTTGTACTATGTTACAAGAATGTTTATCCACTTTTTTCTACTGAAAGTAGTAGAAATATTTTTGATCTGCATCTTACACACTTATAAATTTCTCCTAATTCCATAAAAAGTCTTTAGAATATTTCACACCCGTGTCATAATGTTGAGCACCGCACTATGAAGTCTCGTAACTTTTTTTTTTAAATAACAAAAATTTCATAGTACCATAGATTTTGTCATCATTTAACATTAACCAATTGGAATGTTACTCGCAAAACGGCATAATTCGATCTCGCTGCTCTTTATCTAATTGAAATAATTAAACGAAAAGACAAATAGTTCAAAGCACTAATTCATCAAGATTAAACTGCGTTGTGCATTGATTTCTACCTTAATTGATTTTTGGTGTGTGCGTGCGCGTGTTCATAGGTGTGTAAGTTTGTGCTGTGTGGGCGCGTGCGTTCTTGTGTATACATTGCGTGCTATAATATGTCAAAATTGTTCATATGTTTATGGATTAATATATATATAGATATGTATACATATATATACAAGGTGTAACGATGATCCCCTTTGAAATTTTAAGAGTTTCTAGAGAAATAGATTCTAGAACGATTTGTTATTCATCACTGTTTGATTTAAGGTTTAGTTTCCAAGATATTCAGTGACAAAGATGCTATTAGTTAGACAGAACGGAGTTGATTGAAGTAAGAGAGAATTATGTTATCTCACTTTAACTAGCTGCCTGTTTATGTTTGACTAATTATATCTTTATTGTTAAATATCTTTAAAATAAGCTGCAAGTCGAAAAAATGGTAAATGAAGAATAGTCTTAGAATCTCCTCCTCTACAACCCCTTAAAATTTCAAAGGGGATCATTGTTACGCCCTGTATGTAGGGTGTCCGGAAAATGATGAACACTTTTTTCAGGGGTGATTCCTGTCTTAACTCTAAGAACTTTTTTTTCTTGGCATTTTTTGATTTAAAGCTTTATTTTCAAGATATTCAATGATAAATGTGCCATTGGTTAAACAGAGACACTCCAATAGTTGGAGTGAAGAGGCGCCATTTTATCTCACTTCAACAATCGCAGTGTCTTTGTCTAACTAATGGCATCTTTATCGTTAAATACTTTGTAAATGAAACTTCAAATCAAAAAGTGCTAAGAGAATAAAGTTCTTAGAATAGCGTCTGGAAGCACCCCTTAAAAAATACCTCCTTTTTTCCGAATACCATATAAATTTATAAAATGTTGGGAGGTTATAGAGGGGATGTTTCTAAGACGATTTTTTATTTACCACTTTTTTACCTGAAACTTAGTTTGCAAGATATTCAATGATAAATATGCCACTATAGTTAAATAGAGACAATCAGTTAGTTGAAGAGTGGCGTTATCTCAGTTCCACTAGCTGAATGTTTCTGTCCAACTAATAGTATCTTTATTATTAAATATTTTTGAAACTAAGCTTCAAATCGAAAAATGGTAAATGAAAATTCGCTTTAAAATCATTTCCTCTATATAACCCCTGAAAGTTTGGCTGTACCTCACTGAAACACCCTGTATACACACTAATATACAGAATGTAAGATTTATATGGTACAAAATTTTAAGGGATTGAAGAAAGGATGGTTTTTCATTTATCATTTTACGATATGAAACTTTTCAAGAAATTCTATAATAAAGATACTATTAGTTAAACAAGAAGTTAAGTAGTTAAAGTAAGACAGTATGAACTTATTTTACTTTAATTATCTAACTACCATTGTTTAATCAACAGTACATTATCATTAAATATTTTAAAAGCTAAATTTCAGATCGACTAGTGGTGAAGAAAACTAACCTTAGAATTTATTCCTTAAAATTTTGTAACGTGTCATTGTTACATTCTATATATATATATATATATATATAAAATTCTTTATTTACATAATTCTTAAATTATATAAGTCGAAGGGAAACAACCTCCCTCCAAAAAGATGTCAGTACGTAAAAGATAAAACAAAAGTGAAAAAAATAATCACGAAAAGTACTTATTAATTCATGTGATGCAATGATTGGCTAAATAAAGTTTTTTCAAATTATCTTGAACATTGATAAAAAGTCAAATTTTATCATGTAGTAAATTAATCAATACAATAATTTACAATAAATCAAAAATTAATTTCTCAGGCTCAATAATTGGATAAAATGTGAGTTAAGCGTAGTACAAAATAAGCTCTAAAAGATACGAAACTCAACTTAAAAACTTCCATAAACAAATTAATTAAAGTCTAAAAGATGCGATAGATCACTCTAGTTAAAACAGTAATGTTAATTTCACCATAAATAAATACGTTTATTATCAAATATCAAGTATTATCCAATATTATTATTTCTAATATATTTTCAACGTATTTCAAGTTTTAATTTTATTTTTAATAATATGCATACGTTCCGAATTATGCAAATATTGTGTTTATTGCTTTTTTCACATGGGTTTTCGAATTAAATAGATTTCTTTATTTCATTTCACACGGTTTTTAGATAACATGGAACGCATTCTCTTTTATGTTATAATAGTTTATTTCATAATATAATATAATAATGTAGTTTATAAAGAAGTATATCTAACATGTAAAAAGAGAATCTGATGTGCATATGCAGGGTGTAACAATGACATATTCCATAAATTTAAAGGTTCTAGAGGGTCTAAGGTTCCAATTTCAAGATGATTTTTCGCTTACCACATTTTGATTGGAAACTTAATTCTAAAGATATTCAATAATAAAGGTACTATTAATTAGATAGAGGCATTTAATTGGTTGAACTGTCTACCTGTCTCTGTCTAACTAATAGTACCGTTATCATTAAATAACTTGAAAACTAAGTTACAGATCAAAATATGATAAATGAAAAATTATTTTATTATCACCCCTCTATAGTTCCTTAAAGTTTGGCTGTACCTCACAGTTAACACCCTGTGTGTATATATATATATATTAATCCATAAATCGTTTTATTTATTCAAATGTTGTTAAATAATCCTTATTTTTCAACAAAAATCCTACTTTTTATCATCAATTCCTATTTACATAATGCAATAAATAAGAACTGTAGTAGGATTACGATTCCTACTACTTACTCATCCTTCATAACAACAATATAATTCTTATGATGAGTCCTCATTATGTGAACCATTTTTTAGTTGACAGGGAAAGAAGTTGACTTTTCTAAAGTATAAAAACGAAGATCTCCTTTTCATCCTATATAAAATAGCTTTTAATTACTTCAAGTCCTATGCTTTTATACTAACAAAAATATAACTGAAATGTAACTCTCCTATTTCTACAAAGACTATTTATTAAATGATTCCTAAAGTATATTGACGATTATTTATAAAGAAAAAATAAAGATAAGACTCAAAGTCTTATCTTGAACAAATTCACTAAAATGGAAGAAAATGGAATAAAAGAGAATAGTCAATAGAGATACAGATAGAAAGATAGGGGGAAGAGGAAGAAAGAATTTCATGCCACTAGTCACCATTCTTAGAAGAAAATAAAAACTTTAAAGGTTCTATCTCTTAAAATAAAATATTATTAAAATACAAAGAAAAAGAGAGAATTTATGTTTATTAATAAGTAACGCGTCTTCTTACACTATAATAAAATCATATTTATACCTATTATAACCATATTGAAAAAATGTAACCTTTAATATTAATATATCTTTAACGTATAATATAACCTTAGATAAGAAGCAAAAAATAAAAGTATAATGCTCAACTTAAGAAAAGAAATTTAGAATGAACCTTGAACGACGTATAAAGTAAATTCCATCACGTAACACAAAAAAATATTGACTATAAATCTCCAAAAGCATGTACCCAATGTTAAATCAATCACTCGCCTCTAAGATTTCGGCTGACTCAAGTAAAAAATTGTATTTTTTTTATTATGAAATTCTTAGCTTAAAAATTTGCACTCATCGAATAATAAAACTTTCATTATCAAATCGCGGTAATGATACACCTTTTTTTTGTTGTTCAAAAAAAGATTCACAGGCACATCGTTGAGGACTCTCATAAAAAAAGAAAAAAGAGAGTAGCATTCATTAACTAGAAAAAAAAACGAAAGACGAATAATGAAGAAAGAAACAGAAGACTAAAGAGAGTTTTATAGTGAGTCACGAGTGATGAAAGGAATATAGTGCGAATTTCTTACTCACTCTTAGTAATGGAAATACTAATAATAACTACAGTAAGTAGTAGGAAACGAATATTAGTCGCCGATGTCTAGATCTGATTTCTTGATAAAACGACAGCTTCAAGATGAACAGCAATTCTTTTGTGAAAAACAAAACAAAACAAAACAAAAAAATAAAAGCGAATCAGGCACAAGATATTTCTGTAGTGTAGTAAGCAATAGTTGTTGCGAAGAGTACAAGGTGAAAAAATAAATGAGTCATTATAGTAAACAAGGAAGAGTTCAATAAGAGACAGTCTGTGAAGATGCTTGACATATCAAGATAGTTGAATTAGATTGTGAAAAAGTAAACGTGACAAAAGGAAGAATAGAATAAAGAGTCGACATACGAGTTGAGAAAAGCGAAAGAATAAAAAATGTAGTTGAAAGTATAGTTTGAAACTAGTATCGACAGCAGCAGACGAGCCGATTGCCAAACGCAGACTGCCGCTGTGGTCGAGGATATGACCTACTCGCACTACTTTCGACTGCTACGAACCCCCAGCCCTAGCATACCCCACCATGTCCGCGTTCATTTTCCTCCACCTATCTACCACCACCACCACCACAGCCATTGCTACCACCGCCCGTTACTAGTTCCTCTTCTTCTCGCGTTGATCCTCGCGCCCATCCCTTACCACTCCCTTCAAATCCATTCCCTGCGTAATAGCAATCCCCGGCACAACCATCTACTCAGTACACTTTATGGCATTCGTTCTACGCGTATTATCTCTTGCTGTCATTTTGCAAAAGAAGAAGAAAAAAAACCATTAACTGTGCAACAAGAAACAATCTTCTACCGATTAGTTTCTCGATCAAACAATAGACAAGTTTCTCTACCAAAATATTAGGGGGACCGAAAAGCAATGAACATTTTTTTTAAACTGGTAAAAACCATTTATTTATCAAAGTAATCTTAAATGCTAATCAAGAAAATAATTTCCATCATTTTTTAACACTTTTTATCAGTTGCTCGATTCCCTTTTTTAAAAAAGTTCTTCGATTTTTCGATTCATGATCTAACTGTGAATGAACTCGAAAAAATTTTGACTACTTTTCGGTTCCTCTGATATAGTATACTTTTAAAAGTGATAGTTTCTTTTAATTTTATAATAAAAAAATTCTGTCTAATACTAAAATCAATTAAATAAGGTAATTTGCAGGACTTGCAAGGTTTTCGTACGGTATCCGAAAAAAGGAGGTCTTTTTAAGTAATGATTTTTGACGTAAAACTAACAAGGAAACCGTACGAAGAGTTTCCCTTCCAATTTTGATGTAGTGTGGCAAAAAAGTAATTTAGACAAAAATGACGGAAATGTTTAACTTTCTTTAAGGCTGAACGTTAAAAGAGTAACAAGACCCTTGAAAATTGGTTATACAGGGTGTTGCAAAATTACCGCATTTCCTTTGAAGAGCAGTGCAACCAAGCTAATGAAACAAAATAGAGAATATTTTTAAGAATACCATCGACTAGCAACAGATTATCTTTTATTTATTTATAAAATCACGATTACAAACCTTATAATATTATATTATTGCAATAACAAAATTTTTAATACGCCACTAAATGTAATAGGAAAGGGGGTTCTAAAGCTTCTACTAATTTCTATTGTAGATAAAAGATTTAAATTATTTAAATATGCACATACGAGGTATAACGGTGAATTACCTCCAAGCTTTAAGGGGTTGTAAAGGATGTAAATCTAAGACGACTTAACATTTATCAAATTTTTAGAGTTCATCTTCAAAATATTCAGAGAGAAAGGTATTATTCGACAATACAGAGACAATTTGCTAGTTAAAATAAGACATAGTGATATTATTTTACTTCAACCAGCTAACTGTCTTTAGTTATCAAATAGTAATTAAAAGTCGTTTGAGAAATATTCTTTCATAATTCCTTTAAATGTTGTCATATTTCATTGTTGCTCCCTGTATATTAATACATTTCTTTTACGAGTTACCTCTTTAATGAATAAAATTGTTATTTAATAGTTTTCACATACATATTATATATGCATTTGTCAAAATATAACTATTAAATTTGAAATATATAAATCAATTATTAAAAAAAATATACAAAAAAATTTAAACTTAATAACAATTAATCAACTTTAAAAAGTTAAATGATTTTTCTCTATTATAAGCATCAAACTTCAAAGTAACGCAGACGAAATTTCGAACTAATTTTTCTATTGAGCATTTTTATTTTATTCTTTTACCTTTGTCAGTTAAAAATCTTAACTTACATGTTTTAAGATAATTATATATTTTACGAATATAAATATTTTGACTGAACTTTATTTTTATTTTTTACGATAGACGTGTAACACAATCAAGTTATTAATTGTGTTTACATAAATTATGGATTCATTGACAAGAAATAGATTTTAAATCCGTAAAATCCATTAGAGTAAAGTTAATTTAAATGTAATTAAATTTGTGATCGTGTTTAATTTAGCATAGCTATAATACAACTTTAGTGTAAGTAGTTCAATGAAAATTTAATTTGGAACTGCTCCTTCATGATACGGATGAGTCGTGAACTAAGCATTGTCCTAATTTAACAAACATCAAACTTCTAACATGTCAATAGCAAAACCCAGGAGACCGTTTCAATATAATTTTGAACCATTGATAAATTAATATACTAGTATATTAAGAAGAAAGATTGAAAATTCTAATTTACTAAATTTTATGACATTTTAATATATTGAAGTAAATACTGTGAGTATATATGGATTAAGGTGTTTCTATATGAATAGATAGTAAGATAGAAACTATCTTACACTGCTTGAGAATGAGAGTGATTGTATTAAAAGGTCCTTTAATATTTTTCGATTTAAGACTTAGTTTTCGAGATACTCAATAATAAAGGTAGTATTAGTTAGAAAGAAACATCGAACTAGTTAAAGTGGAATAACACCAGTCTGTTTCCCTCTGAAATTAATATGGTACATTTTTATTGAATATCTTAAAAACTAAACTTCGAATTGAGAAAAGTAGTAAAGAGCTTTTTAAACTATCCTAATCTTCAAGAACTATAAGCATTATTATTTAGATAAAATTATCGATCTCCACATGTGATATTAAAAAATTTGTGCATTTCATGAAATGGTGTATTTTTATAAAGTCAAACTAAATAGAAAATCCTTTTGATGTTCTTTGATTTTAAAGCTAAATTTCGAAAATATTTAATAACAATGATAATAGTATTAGTTTGGCATTTAGCTTGTTAAAATGGAAAAGCGTGGCGTTATCTAACTTGAACTAACTTACTATTTCTGTCTAATACTATCTTGAGTATAAGATATCTTGAAAATTAAGGTCTGTTTGAACTCAGGGATATTTCCCTTCAAGAAAGTTCACGAATTTTAGAACATTCTGTATAATGATACAGCTCCCCCTTCCCGAATTCTATGTATAATACCTGTACAAACAAAAATAGTTCGTAATTTTTATTAGGAAAGTCGTAGAGTCTTCTTCTAAGCGTAACAAGTGTAACGATTCTTTTTGTTTCTTCTGGCTCTTTATTCTTTCCCAAATACGACTGATCACTTCTACCTATCATTTCATCCTGCGAATATTGCTCCGACGCCATGAAATTATTGGATGTCGCGCAAGAATCAATCGAGATTTGGGGAAATTCCTTTAATTATTCCCCAAGAAGTGCGCTGCTATGGAAAAAACTGGAGGCAGACGGATTTCCTGGTGCCACCATTACGAATATTACCGAAGAACATCCACTCAAGTTTCGCGAATTGTTCCTACGAGATTGACACACAGTGTAACAGCCCCGTATAATCATCGCTGCCACTGGTGCATCTCACCTGGTGAAGGCATATCAGCCTAATGGAACGGCATATTCATGATCCATCCAGGGGAACGTCGCCATTTCACCCCGTCACACCAACTCCAAACTTGTGGCTCACGGGTCCATACAACGATGTCACTAGATCGACTCTGCCGACCGACAGCGATGCCAAAATCCCTGTTGGGTGAGGATATCATGAGAGGCCATTTCTCCTGGCTCTAGGATATTTGAAAAACATTGTGGACTCATCAGAAGTACCGAAGATCCTATCGAACTTTTTATAGGTCCTACGAGGGTCTCATAAATCTCGCAGCATACCACGTATGAACAATATTCTGCGTATCAACGCATTCATCAGGTTTTCCTGATCTCACATAACAATTTCAAGCAGAAACTCACTTAAGCGTTAAGACTAAAACAATCAGCTGTTCATCACTGTGACTACCAATGGTCCAAAAAAGATGTCGCCACCAGTACGTAAAGTGCGATATCATTGATCAATTCACACGCGCGCGCGTAACAAGGGGAATCTTTAGTTACATAAAATATATAAATGTTAGTATATAAAAATAAGACATAGAGTTATGCGAGATGTTAAATAATGTTCATGAAAATAAGTAAGTCAAAGTATTTGCATAAAATGAAGACAGTGTTATTGCATGCAAAAGAATAATAATTTATAGGAACCATTTAAATATAATAAACTTGTAACCTAAACAAGTATTATTAAATTTACTTTAAAAAAATTAATCTCTTAACGTTCACAAATCCTATTGATACTAATTAAAATGCATGAAAATTATTTCAGCTCTTCAGCAGATACATTTAAAGGATATTTCTTAGATCTAAAATAATGTTCGAACTTCATTTAATATAAAATCTATCTATTAGGTTTAAATACAAAATATTGAAAATGAATAGAAAATTAAAGGAAATATTATAATATAAAAGAACTATATTAACCTAATGTATGATGTTCAAAAGAAAATTATACTTATAAAATTATAATTTTGTAATATAATCAAATTTAATTTTGAATTGAACAAAAACACACGTCCGTTCTTATTAGTTTTGAAAACGAGCTCTTGCTAATAATAGCGGACTCAAATAATTATAAAAGAATTTAAAGTCAGCTGTCACATATAATATAAAGGGATAAGAAAATTTATTAATTTCTGATATGCGTAAAAGATTTACATTTTTAGAATCCATAGATTACAATAATTTACAATTATTACGATAGCATTGCATAATAGAGAGAAATAAATAATAATAGATAGCAATTATTATCACCGTGATAGTAAATATCTATATTTTATATTAATAATTGATTGCAGTAATCTTTGTAATCGAAATTTTTGTTTTTGTTTAATATTGTTACGTACGCACATAACTTAACCGTTATTCGTAAATAATTATTCTCACAGGAAGATAAGTTAAGAAAGTAAAATAAACGAAGAAATCCCAAACAGGCCTTACAGAAAGAACTCAATAGTCCATTAAGTATTGGATTAGGTCATACAAATTAGAAATCCTCTTATGTTATATTATATAAAACATAATTTTTTAGCATATAATTTATAGTTTAAAATTGAGGCAAAGTATGATTGAATTATATTGATAGGAGAAAATGAAACAACGATGCCCGGTCAAAATCGCTCGAGTAATATTTGAGTTAGTGTGAATCAAAATATTGACTTCTTATAATACCAATATAGGGCGTTATAGCGAACCATGGGCAAATTTTAAAAGGATGTGGCGAGGGTAAAATTGAGACGATTTTTTATTTAACATTTTCTAACTTAAGAATTAGTTTGTAAAGTTATTCGATAATAATAATGCTATTAGTGAAACTGAGATAATTCAATTAAAATAGTGTAGCGTTTCCTATTTTAACTATCTGATTGACTTCAATTAACTATTGATAAATAAGCCACGTATATCAAAAAATTATGAAGAAGAAATGGTCCTCGTTTTATCTGTCCTGCAACTTCATACAATTTTTTTGGGGTCATTTAATTTTGCCTGTACCGAGGGTGTTTCATCACTGTGATACGTTATTTTACAACCCCGTATAAATTCAAGCATTCTAAAGTCCCGAACAATTTTTTTCGAAACTGAATAATAACAGTTATCAGTGATTAAAAAGATTTATGGGATTTTTATCAATGACGGAGAGTACTCACAAGCCGCATACAATTCCCTACTCATTACGACTGAGTGGGTGGGCGGGATCTGTCTATTCTCTTTCTCATGATTTGCTGCAATAGCTAACGGACATTAAATTATCTATGAAAAAGAGGGAAATAGGCTCCACCCACCATCTCACTCTTACTTGGCAGTGAAGTGTCTAACGGCTCGAATACTCGTCATCATTGGTCACAACCCCTAAAATTTGTAACTTTTAATAACTTATTATCATTCATTATTCACTTGTTATTATTATTATTCATTTTTGGAAAAATTGTCCAAGACTTTTCGATTCAGAATTGCTGGATTTATAAGTGGTTAAAATAAAGTGGCATAGTGATGAAACACCCTGTTATACACCCGTATACAAATGTCCACAAATATACATTATACATAGATACGTGTAGATACAATGACGTGTTCCTTAAATTTAAGCAGCTATAACGGAGATGGTTCTAAGACAACTTTTTATTCAACACTTTTCTACCCGAAGCTTAGTTTTCAAGATATTCAATTATAATGATACTACTAATTATATAGACAAAAACAATCAGGTAGTTTAAGTAAGATAGATCTATGCTATCATCAACTAGCTGACTGTTTCTAACCAACAATACCTAAAGCATCGAATATCTTAAAAGCTAAAATTCTGATTAAAAAACAATAAACTAAAAATTATTTAAAAATTACCCTCTCTGTACGTTGATAACGATTGCCACAAACTTATCAAGATCCTAAATTCTTATTAAATGCAATATCCTTACGTACAAGCTCACGAGACAAGGTATTTCAAAGGTGGCCATATTGGTAAGCTATCCTAATACTGTCCATTCTTGTCTAATACTGCCTATTCTATGGCATAATACTGCTTTATTCTTTAATCTCGGAATATTATTAAACCTGTCCTAAAATATATTTTAATCGTTATCATTCCATAAGTATCCATTGAACTACTAAGAGTGCAGTGTAACCGATTACACTTCTCAGAGATGCACAACATTTTTTTTATTATTCATTTTTAGCATTCACTTATTAATTGGTGTTTACTTTCCAGAACGTTTTTAGAAAACGTTCTTAGAATAACGTTAAGAATCACGCGTGTATAATAAAAATGTAAAATTTTATTTATATGATTGATTATTTTCTTCTGTTCCTCTTATCACTTATTTTCTTTTAGCTTTTTAAGCCTTTCTTCCAAATTTTATGAATTTGAAATCACTTTAAGATTTTAAATTTATGACTTACTTTACATTTTTATAAATTTTATTTTGCTCTGAAAAAGATTTAATTTCTAATTAATTGAAAAAATTAATTTTAAAAAATATTCCATAACGAACTAATTAAATATAATTCTTTATTGAAAGTTAACCATCTGTTCTAGGTTCATCACGTCGTTTTACCTACTTTTTCATAGTAAAACTAGGAAAAGCACCAATCAATGGTATTCTTAAGGCAGTTAGCAACTCACAATAAATCTTGCCTTTAAACAGCTAACCAAGAAAACTCCTGAAACGGTTTGTACCGGACAACGAACTACCGGAAAGAGACAGGGTCATTTAATCTGTTTGCTCTGAAAATTAGATTATGCTAGAAGGATCATGGTTCTTTTTAGAAAAGATTGATATAAAATTTATTTTTTGGCTCTTAGAGTATTTGTAATGATTTTTTGCGATTATATTTAAACTAATAACCATCAAATTATTAGCGATTATAAAAAAATCAATTAAAAGCCTGAAGGAAGGTTTCTGCAATCAGTCTTCAAAGATCACGTTACTAGGAAAGCCCAAAGGCGAGCTGATTTCCTAGCACTATCTGCACAGGTCTTACTTGTAGAGAAACATCTTCTCGTGCATCATGAATAATCCCTGTCGGAAGGCAAGTAACATCTTCCCTATGTGATTGACACATAATGCACCAGTTCAGCACAATTGTAACTGCCATCGATACATTCCACCTGACTGGTACACATCACCCAAATAGCGTAATCGTGGACCATGCTGGAGAAATGGTCCTCCATTCTCGGAAATAGAGAATATAACTGACTCATCATTGGAACGCTAGATTTTGCATTTGGACTTCAGCCAATCTCACCCTCTCACCCTCGCGCGCGCGAAAATCTCACAGATTTAGATTGTTTGAACACGATGATATTCTGTCTCATATTTTTTCACCCAACAAATTCGTGCCAAAACTCAATGAACTATTCCAAATTAAATCGGTGAGCCAATCATTATGATTATCGATAGACCTCGAGATAAATGCTGCTTCTACTTATGAATATATAGAATCAGCAAAAAGAAATCTCATATCAAGTGATTTTAATTGAAAAAAAGAAGATTTAAATACAGAATCAGGATCTCCCAAACACTTCAAGTGAATGATGATATTTTATAGGATAATTAAATTTTAGCATAAAATTTGTTTGCACATGTTGTATTAAATAATATTAAACGAGATATATAAAATTGAAAAGAAACATATTTCATAACGTTGAATTTGTTTCACTTTTGATGTAGGAAAAGTTTTCAATGTTCCCTAATGCCTTGTCAGTTATTTATTGGTACATACATATTCGTAATAGATAGTAGGGCTGTATATAAGCGTTATACTGTCAAAAGTATAATCCTTATAAAGGTGAGCTCTGAGAGGAATAGGATAAAATATAATCGATCAAAAATACAAGATAAATTTCCTTGTATACTCTCCTTACAATATAAATTTCTTGTGATTCTAAAATTTTAATAGGAAATATTTATAATTTTCTTCCCACACCCCCTCTATTTTTAATAACTAAAAAATTTATTTACTTTTTAGTTTAGAATAAATTATAAAAAATCGTGCATTTATAGAATTTATGTGTCATTACTGACTTTACTTAGTATGTGTACAAGGAAATACATGTTTATCTATTATTATAGGCAACGTATAACTAAATGCAAATTTTTTAACACATTTCATAGAAGAAGCTTTTTCATCCTGACCATCAAATTAATTTCACTGAACCCAGCATATAAAAATTGTATCCTTGTTTAAAACTTTAACTTCTTTGCAGGGCTTCGGTATTGTCTCGAAATTCAAGACTACTCTTGACAAGATTCAGACAAAATTAAGATGAGATTAAGACAAGACTTACAATTTGTAAATCGAGACAAGACAAGACAAATTTCGAAGTTACCAGTAGTCTCGACGAGAGTCTTCGCGCATGATTTCTATAAAATAATATTACTTTTAGAACTGGAAAAAGGTTTAATTTATTTCTTTTAAATTAAAATTTAAATATTTAAAAATGTTAAAAATAAATGTAAATAAAGTATGTTAACTATTTTTTAAATAAATTTTTAAAAGTGCCCTTTTATTATTCAAAATATAATTTAATAAGTATTTGTTATATATAATTATATAATTTATTATACAGGGTGTAACAATGATGTCCTTCGAAATTTTAAGTGGCTGTAGAGGGAGTGATTCTAAGACGATTTTTCATTTACCACATTTTAATCTGAAGCTTAGTTTTTGAGATATTTAATGACCCCCTAAATAACATCAAGATGCAAAATAATGCGCCAAGTGAGATAACACCATTCTGTCTCACTTCAATTATCTATCTGTTTCTGTCTAATTAATATAGTAACTTCATCATTAAATATCTCAAAAACTAAGCTTCAAATTAAAATGTGGTAAGTGAAAAATCGTCTTAGAATCACTCCCTCTACAACCTCTTAAAATTTCGAAGAACATCATTAATAACATGATTTACCCGGTTTGTGCATTGAGAAAAAATTTACACTAAAGTATCGGTACGGATTGAAATCGGTTGAAACGTTGAGCGCGGCGCCGGTCCCTGAGGACCGCCAAAGCATCGATAAAAGCATCGCCTAAATGGAATAGACTGAACGCCTAACATGTTAAGAAAGCAAAATCTCGCAACCAGTAACAAAACATATAAAAATCAAGACTACGTCAAGACTCTTGAACCGAGACCAAGACAAGACTAAAAAAATTGTAAATTTTCAAAATCGAGACAAAAATAATCTCAATCTTGTCTCGTGAAGACGAGACCAATGCAAATCTTGTCAAGACTAAGCGAGACCGAAGCCCTAGAGAACTTCTCTGATGCACAAAGCTAGTTCTCCTTGAGGTAGAAAGTTGGAAGAGATCACCTTCCTCTCAAGTAAATGATTTCACTTGAACATAACTCGAGAACTGTGTGCCTATCGTGAATACTACACTCTACTGTACTGACGAGTAGTTCTTTACAAGAATCCTTAAATTCGTTCCGCAAAATCATCTATGACATTCCTACTTGTCAAGTTTCTATCTTTAAACTTCCTCCTTTTACTCTTTCCAATAGTTTTTATTCCTATACTAGTTTCGTTACTTGTAAATTACTTATACACAATGTTCCAAAATTCATGCATCTCCTTAAAAGGGCATATCGAATCATCATGAATGAAAGATCAAACTGACGAAAGAATTAAGAAAATATTACTTTTTGAACAGAAGCTTAATTTTCGAGGTATTTAATAATAAAAGCATTGATAGAAGGGATAGTCAACTATTTGAAATAAAACAGTTTGGTGTTATCTCACTTCAAGCTATCTAACTGTCTTTGCTACTTTTTACTTTTTACATTGCCACTTTATACTTGACTACTCACAAGTTACTTGAAAATTAATTTTCAAATTAAAAAGTGACATAGGATTTTTCTACTTTGTTCGACATAAAAAATATCTTCTTTGAAAGAAATGCGAGAATTTTGAAAGATCCAGTATATGTATTTTCGTTTGACTATATTCTTTTTCGAATATTTCTAAATAAAGTTTTTCTTTTCTTCTTAGACAAACATTTATGGTTAAGAAAACTTGCCTTCCTTTCTGCTTTGTATTCAAATGAAAACCCATAAGCCAAAAATTTAAATAAAATTTTCTCATATGTTGGCCTTGGATATATAGAAATAGGAAGAAGGAAAAAAATGAAAAGAAATAAAAACAAAAATGAAACTCGTAATATTACGTTACCCTTCTGCAGGGCGTAACAATGACGTATTCCATGGATTAAGGGGTTGCAGAGGGGGTAATTCTAAAACGATTTTTCATTTACCACTTTTTCACTTGAATCTTAGTTTTAAGATATTCAATTATAAAAGTACCGTTAGAGTTGGACAAAGACAGCTAATTGAAGCGAGATAACACTACTCTGTCTTATAATAGAACTTTTACCATAAAATATCTTGAAAATTAAGCCTCGGATCGAAAAGTGATAATGACAAAATCGTTTTAGAATCATTCTCTCTAAAACTCTTTAAATTTATGGAACATGTAATTAATATCATGAACACGAATATGATAGAATAATTATTGATGAAACACATGCGTGATAAGATTTTCACTTTAATCATTAACTTGTATTGACAGACGACTAAAAATGATCCTATCATATCCGTGTTTAGTCTCATTTTTATCAGGAAGATGTCAGAAATATTCTGGTAATGCTCTTATGACAATTCGATGAGAAATAGAAGTTTATAAAAATTAAAAATTATGAGTGAGTCATTGACACTCCAGTTACTACCGTCAAAAAAATGTCAAAGAGCGCCAAAGACTACCGCTTTTCAATAGACCAACTCAGTGGGTGAAAAAGTGGTGGAAGCGACGACTGTTCATGTGCCTTTTTTTAAAGAAATCGCCATCGCTGCTTGAAATAATCCCCGAGATTGGTCTATATCAATTAATATTAAATTTTCAATAACTCAATAGTTATGCATTTTCGTCAAAAGTTGTACAGGACTTTTCGATTTAACTCATTCTCATCTTTCAGGGGTGTAAAGGGATCACTATCGACTCTGTTACTCCATATACAGGGTGTCCGGAAAAAAAGAAGACATTTTTTGAGGGGTGGTTTCTGAGGCTATTCTAAGACATTTTTTCTCTTGGCATTTTTTGATTTAAAGCTTTATTTCTGAGATATTCAACGATAAATTTGCCATTAGTTAGACAGAGACGCTTCGATAGTTAAAGTGAGATGGCGCCCACTCTGTTTCGCTTCAGCTACCGGAGTGTCTCTGTCTAACTAATGGCATCTTTATCGTTGAATATTTTAAAAATAAAGCTTTCAATCAAAAAATACCAAGACAAAAAATGTTCTTAGAATTGCATCAGGAACCACCCCTCAAAATATGTTTCCTTTTTTTCCGGACACCCTGTATATAGGATATTAAGAATACATCCTATTTTAAAAAGTGATTCCTGATACAATTCTAAGATACTATTTAATTTAAAACTTTATTTTCAAAATATTTGATGATAAAGAGATGATTTGAAGTATCATTTTAACCAATATTTGGAAAATTAAGATTTGCATCAAAAAGTGGTTCAAAATTGGGAGAACATTTATTTCGAAATACCCTGTTGTAATTGGAGAATACAGTAGTGAGGGATCAAAAACTGTCAGTTGAAATGCGTGATACGAGTCATTTCTCTTGATGGATAAAGTGTAGAAACTATTGTTCAAAATATTGCTCGAATTACAGCTTCAATATTACTAAAGAATTATGTTTATGTTTATACAGGATGTCACAAAACTGCCGTATTTTCTTCAAGGGAATTATTCCTGAAGATTAACTAAGTTGAAAAGTCTTACTCTACTTTTTGATCCAAAAAAGCTTAATTTTTTAAATAATTATTTAATAGACTATATAAATAGTCTATTAAACATAGACGGACAGATAGTTGGTACGAGATAACATTATTCCAACTACAATATTACGTTTATTATTGAGTTTCTCAAAAACTAAAAAAGGAAAAGAAACGCAACGTAACAAGTAACATCTGTTGCATTCTACCGATTTAAGTACTGTGAAGCATTTGACTATTATGATTTGGCGGTCTTCCAATTGGCACACTATCAACTACAATAAAGTAAATTTGCATTACATTTCTTATTGGATTTTTCTTGCCATTCTCAATAACACGATGAATTATTCATTCAACCAAATTTTAAAGCCCGGCAGAAAGTGTTAACGATAAAAGCCAGCTGAAATAAACTAAATAATCTTACCTACACTACCGTCCATAAATATTTGCCCACCCTGATAATTTACAATAAATTAAATTATTTGTGTAATAACTTTTAGCAAATGATGCTTTCATGTAGATAAAGTTAAATTTGTATCTTAAATTTATGCTTTAGCTTTATGCGCGTGAAGTATATAATCTTTTTTTATTATGAAAGAAATTTTGTAAATAGAAATGCTGAAATGTTTCTAGGACGAATAAATTATAAACAGTCTACTTCTTTTTTCTTTCCTATAAACTGTTTGTTTACATTTGTGCTCGTGCTTACTAGTCATATTTTCTATTCTATGTTTCAGTTATGTCTTTTGTTCTCCAAAAGATAGACGTAATCTACAAATTAAATGTTATATATATATATATTGCCATTTCTATTTAAAAATTAAAATTACACAGAAAAAAAGTGAATTTTCTATTGATCTTCGTGCATTAATTGTAGCCAAACATGAAATTGGTTTAAGCAATCGCCAAATCACGGTAATAAAATAAATAACATAATAAAATAAAATAAATAAATAACAGGGTAAAAGAACTTTTTCAAGGTGGGCAAATACTCATGGACGGTAGTGTATATAAAAAAGGGTTTTCCTAAATTGTCGCACTCCCTTCAAGGGGTTTCTAAGGGAAAAGTGAATTGAAAATCTTTTAATACTTTTCAGTTCAAAACTTAATTTTTCAATTTTAAAGGTTTTTCTGCAGATAAATCTTATTAGCTGTTGTTCGTTTCCTGGCATTAAATATTACGTTAGAATGCTGTGATATCGGCAGAATAGTATTAGAGCACGTTTAATGACGTATGGATCACCCGCGATTCAAAAACTGATTTTTTTTTAACAGATTCAATACTAAACATTTTTACAATGCTTTAAGATTCTTTATTGCATAATTATTTAATTGGTTTTTATTACTTATTACATACAAATATACACGTCATTTATTAGACTCATAATATTGCACGCGTATGTAAATAGACTACAATTTTCCATCTGTCACTATTTTGATGCATCTAATTTTTTTATAAATTCGAACAATTCTTAATTATCGATGTTTCTTGATTGATTTATTATTGATTGACAAATGTTGACTAAAATGACGAGAAAATCCTTATCACGAAGTTTAACTCTCTAGTTGCCTAAATTTATAAGAAAATCAAGTTAATCATAACATCGGTAAATGAAGAATCGTAATTCACATACATATACGCATAATGTATATACGCATTCAACACATGGAAAATTTTAGTAGAAAAATTAGACATTTTAAATTATAACAGCGCTTGTATAAAAGGTGTAACAATGATCCTCTTCGAAATTTAAAGGGACTGTAGGAGGGATAATTCTAAGAAGATTTTTTATTTACCCCCTTTCGATCCAATGTTTAATTTTCACAATATTTTATCTTTTTTGTCCATTTTTTTTCTCATGAAAAATTTAATGATGGGTGGAATGGAGTCTGCCGCCTCTCTCTTACCCACGAGCAATTTGATGCCTATTAGTGAGTAGAGTAAATAAACGTTTTTCTGCGGTATCGCGATGATATTTGATAGCTTTAAATACGATAGGAAATTATTTACTCTACTCACTAACAGGCGTCAAATTGTTCGTGGGTAAGAGAAACGGCAGGCCCCGTCCCGCCCTTTAATTTTTACTTGGCAGCGAAGTGTCTACGACTCTAGTACTTCTTGTCATTGGTTCAAACATAAAAATCTTTATCAGTTAATAACTTTGTTATATTCATTTTCAGTTATAAGAGATTAAAATTAAGGTATAGACTGTAGAATCACCCTGTATATATTTTATTCTTTTTTAAATTTAGAAGTTATATTTATTTCTATATACAATCATTTATATTGCAGATCGCTAATAATTACATTAAATCATTATTTAGTTAATTAGCTTGTTTAAACAGTTTCATCGTCTATTATAAGCTATAATTAATTGTACTTTTACTTCAAGTTATTAAAATGTTTTCATAAAAATTAATCAATTTATTTAATAGCACTTTTATTTATTTATTAAACATTGTAAGAAAGTTTTAGTATTTTAATTATAGTATAGTTAAACAAAAATAAATATTAGTGTACTATGTGTAATTCTCGACTGTATCAATAAGCAAAAAATTAAGTTTATCCCCTTGAGTTGTATTCTACAGAATAGTAGTTCGTAGTAGTAGTTAATTAGTTCGTTTATGTAAAATTTGTGAAATACGTCAATTGTGAAAGTTTCGTCGGTAAACATACTTATGCAGGTTATTTCAAAATAATCAAACAAAAGTAAAGAAACATAACATTAATTCATTTCAAGTAGCTTATTCTCTTATTCTAACCAATAGTAGCTTTATTATTAACTGAAAATAAAGCATCAAATCAAAATATGACAAAGGAAAAATCGTTTTTACTTTGGCATCAGAAGTCACGCTTTCAAAGGGAGTATTTTTATTAGGTCACCTTGTATAACATAACTTGTGTCATTTAACATACTTACAGAGACAGCACAATAGTCACGACAGTAATGATGAAATGTATAGATATGTGCTTCTTTATGAAATGAGTTAATTTTATTTTCTTCTGTTTATAAGTAAATTCAATAATTGAAAATATATTGTTTCTAATTAAAGGAGCAAATTATTTTAAAACTATTATTGGAACATAATTTTATATGTAACTTATACTTTAAAATATGCAAATTTTACAAAGCGTAAATATAATTTTTAAATATATATGGTACATAACGATGACACTGGAAAATATTTTAAGGGGTAATAGAGCGGATAGTTCTAAGATGATTTTTTTGTTTACCACTATTCGACCTGAAGCTCAATTTTTAAAATATTCAATAATAAATGTACCATTAATTTGAGAAACTCCGACAGTTAAACAGAGTAACAGATGTGACGGTGACGGTGACAGAGTGGTGCTTCCTCACTTCAAAATTATCGGAATTCCTATGTCTATAACTAATGGCATCTTCATTATTTATTATTTTGAAAATGAAGTTTGAAATCAAAAAATGTCAACAGGAAAAAATTCTTAGAATAGCTTCAGAAGTCATTCCCTTTAAGGGAGTGTGATCATTTTGTAACACCCTATATAACATAACATTTGAAATAGATAAATTAAATTATTCCATCATAACAACGTATAGAAAACAATTTCTCACTTTACAATTGTTTAGTTTTTTAAATCTGAATAATAATAAAATTTACTCGTAAACGGATAAGAAGAAATGCAAATGATTCTCTACTTTACCGACTAGGAAGTCTGATAATAGAAGCAGCAGAATCCTACTTGTTAAAAGTTTATTCCCTTTTATCGTACGTTGCTTTTAAAACTTCCGTCGATACTTTCCATATTATAAATCTTTCATGTTTTAAATCATTAGTTGATAATGCAGAAAATATATATGGATTGATGGTTTGTTATAACTGATCTATTGGTAAAATATAATATTGATAAGATATTAAAATATATACAGAGTTTCCAGAAGGAAGCGCACTTACAATTAAAAAGTGATTTTTGATATTAAACCATGTGTCGAAAAGTCATTTACCATTTTTCGATCCGGAACTTAATATTCGAAATTGTAAATACTAAGGTTAATTTAGTTAGAGACAATTAAATATTCGATAGACCGGTGCTGTCTCACTTCAACGATTTTTTATGTCTAACTAACAATATCTTCACTGTTAAATATCTCAAAAATTTAGCTCCATCTCGAAAAGTGATAAAGAACTTTATATCTCGGCTCAATATCAAGAATCATTTGCATTTTTTTTTTCAAGTATCCTACATACAAATATCTCAAAATTTTTAAATATTAACACTAGACTTACGGACCGAGCCAATTTGACTCATTAAAAATTTGATTTCTATATATATATAAAACTGTGATATTGTTTTTCAAAAACATACGTTGGTTTTTAGTGAAGTAATGAAATATATGTAAATGTTGATTATTCTTCCCCGCAGACCCCTTCATTTTGCATTATCATTATAATTCAGTAAAAATAAGTATATAACCAAACATCGTAAACCTAGTGTTAAAGAAATAAGTAATAATAAAAAAGTAAAGCGATAGAAAAGAATAAAAATATTTCGAGGATAAGATTGAAAGTCAATAATAATTTTTCCATGCAAGAAAAGATCTAAAACAATAATACTTACCCAAATGCTTTTGTGCTGATAAGAGGCGTTTTGAGGTTTAAGAAGCCATTTTTTTTAGTTGGCGGCTGCTGCTGGTTTCCACCGCCATCATCCCCATTTTCATTTTGTTCCTCCAGGTCCTCGTCTTGTTGTTTCGACTTTCTAGCACGTAAATAAAGCCAAATTGCCAGTCCGATACCGCCTAAGATTACGACAGCTCCAATTGTTCCGAAAACTGCAGTCAGAATAACGTCTCTTCGCTCCATGCCCACCTGAAGGACATATCAACACAAATTCGAAATACATAATTGATGAGTTATCCCTAATAATAATTTATTCTATATTCATCTTTACTTTAGTTCTGTAAATATTTTCTTGTTTTATTGGCGATAATACAATTTATATCATTGTTACTGGATAAAAATAAGTTTTAATTTTTGGACTTTTTTACCGAATACTATAAATAATTTATTTCATCTGTCATGCATTGCACAGTGTCTGAACACTGTATATAAACAGAAATTAAATTACATTCTCAATAATTAATTACTTATTAAATCATTATAATACAATTATGAACACATTATACGTATATTTATATATATCTATATGATTAATAACAAAATATAATATAAAATATGCAAGATTTTTTTTTAAATATTTTTTTATATTCAAAAAAACGGTATAGATTCTACATAGTAAAAATTAATTATACATTTAAATTTTATTGTGCATCAACTTATTAAAGCTTTCTATAAGTTATTTTGTTTTTATCATCTTACATTTTAGCACAACATTCTATTTGTAAATAATACTGCACAGATAATAAATAGTTTAAACTTAGCTTTTATTGACTGCATTTACATTTTGAGCACTAATGACGTTCGCAGTACATGATCAATAAATTTATATTATCTAGGTAAATATAGTGCAAATTTTGTATTTTCTTTTGTTTACTCTTCTCATCATTTAAAACATATGAAAAGTATTTATTGAATACAACCACTCTGAAGATACTAATATAATTATATTAAAATTAAAGGATTTAATCAACTAATTATAAATACAATGTATTTCAAATGTATTAGGAATTTTTACTTTTTCCTATATAAATAGAATTTATGATTTTTGATTGATAATAAATTTTTAAATAAAATTTCTTTGCATATATCATTATTTATTTATCGTAATCTTATTATATAATATAATAATAAATTGCATACTCGTGTACAATAATATATTTGTGTGTATATCTGTGTATGTACAATTTTCTTAATCATTAAGTTAAGCTAAAACACATGTATAAATACACAGTGTAACAATGATCTCCTTCGGAATTTTAAGGGGTTGCGGAAGAGGTGATTCTAAGACGAATTTTTATTTACCATTTTTTGATTTAAGACTTAGTTTTAAAAATTATAAGGATGCTATTAAGCAGAGATAGTCAGTTGGTTGAAGTAAGAGAGAGAGAGAGTGGTGTTATCTGATTCAACTAGCGGACTGTCTCTGTCTAGCTAATAAAATCTTTGTCATTGAATATTTTTAAAACTCAGTTTTAAATCAAAAAGTTTGTAAATAAAAAATCGTTCTAAAATCACCCATTCTACAGCTCTTTAAAATTTCGAAGGGGATCATTGCTTAACAACTTGTTCACGAGATGTAAAAATGAAATATGATCAAATTTTAAGGGGTTTTAGAGAAAGTGATTATAAAATTATTTTTCATTTACTATTTTTCGATTTGGGGTTCTATTTCCAAGATATTCTATAATAAAATTAGCAATAGTTAAGTAGAAATAGCTATTTCATTTAAGTAAGATAGAAACATTATATGTATTGAAGTTCCAAATTATAAATTTATTAATGAAAAATCCATTTAAAATAATCACAAGAATATCCTTCAAAGTTTGTTCGTACATCTTTCTTACACCATATATACAATATGCATTTGTTTATAAATTTAGATAGTTTTGTATGTGTGTGTGTATGTGTTCACGCGCGCGTGTGTGTGTGCACGCGTGTGTGTGTGCACGCGTGTGTAAACATTAATAGTTTTTTCTTCTTTCTCCATTATCCACGTGTACTTTTAAGTATTAATAAACTTTAAAGGATGAGCTCATATCACTTTTATATGTGTAGCTTTATTTTAAACTTACACATATGTACCACTTTTTGATTTGAAATTACAAGTCTGAATAATAATAATTTTTTTAAGGATTATTATCGATTGTTATTGGTGGGTTCGTATCAACGTTCATATTTAGTGCATGCAATGAGAAATTTCAGATGTATATAAAATAATAATTTACTTAATACTAAAATCATATAGAAATTATGCAATCGAATAATTATGCAATAAATCATTGTAAAACATTGTTAATGCATTTTTTAAAACATTTAAAACAAACGATGTGTTATTCGAGTTTTGAGGCAACCATGTGTTTTGTTTTCAATTAAAATATACTTAAAATGCACTATAATTAAATAATTATACAGGGTGTCCGAAAATTGGCCCACTTTCCCCACTATAATTCTTTAAACGTATTATGTTTAAAACTATGTGCTGAAATTAAAGCAATACAACGTCACAGTTGATGACAGTCACAAAGGATAGCCAATAAAATTACTTAGAGCAAAACCCGCATGTTCAAAAATGAAGCTCTCAATTGAAATGTAATAAACTTTTTAAACTCGGCTTAGGCTCAGAGAAAAAGCATGCAGCCATTATACAGGGTGTCCAGAAAAGAAGGAGACATTTTTTGAGCGGTGCTTCCTGACGCTATTCTAAGAATTTTTTTTTTCTTCGCATTTTTTAGTTCAAAGCATCATTTTTAAGTTATTTAATAATAAAGATGCCACATAAGTTGGACAGAGACTCTTCGACAGTTGAAGTGAGGTCACACTCTATTTCGCTTCAACTATTGGAAAGTCTCTGTCTAACTAATGCCATCGTTATCGTTAAATATCTCGAAAATAAAGCTTTGAATCAAGAAATGCCAACAGAAAAGAGGTCTTCCAATAGCGTCGGCAACCACTCCTCAAAAAATGTCTCCTTTTTTTCCGGACACCCTGTATAATATAATAGCATTATATAAATATCCATGTACTTATACATATACAGGATCTACCACAATAACATGTTCCATTAATTTAATCATTTGACTGCAAAAAATGTATTACAGGGTGTTACAAAATGATCGCACTACCTTAAAGGTGGCAATTCCTAATGCTATTTTAAGAACTCTTTCCCTTTGACATTTTTTGATTTAAAGCTTCATTTTCAAGATATCAATGATAAAGATTCTATTAATTAGACAGAGACAGTCAGTTTATTAAAGTAAGACGTTACCTCGCTTCAGCTGGGTGACTGTCTCTGTCTATCTAATAGCAATTTTATTGTTAAATATTTTTAAAACTATACTTCAGATTGAAAACTGGTAAATACGTAGTCGTTTTAGAATTATACCTTCCACAACCCCCTAAAATTACACCATGTATTATTGAATCGCCCAATATTTAATGGTTTCTTACGAAGAGCGTCACAGTGAAAACATTAAGAGGTTGTGGAGAGATGACTTTTCACTTACCATTGTTCTATGCTGTCTTTATTAAACCTATTGTTTTTTTTTAAATAATATTACCATTATCATTCAATATTTTGAAAACTAATCTTTAGGTCAAAAAGTAATGAATGAAAAAAAACCTCACCACCTCTATTATTCCTTAAATTTATGAATCATGCCATTGTTACACCCTCTATTTACAGGATGTCCCGAGACTGGGACATTTCCTTTAAGGGAATTACCCCTGAGGTAAATTGTGTTGAAAAAACTCTTACCACTTTTCGATTCGAAGCTCAGTTTTCGATCCAATAATAAGAATATTATCAGTTAGACAGAGGTAGACAAAAAATAGAGTGATGTTATCTCATTTCACTATTTATCTGTATCTAACTAATAACATTTTTATTATTGAATATTTCAAAATCTACTAAAATATCTCAAAAGTGCCTTTAGGAATAAATTCTTCAAAGCGCGCGAGTTTACAGACATTCTGCATATTCTCTCTGTACAACTATATAAAAATTAATGTTTTCATCAAAATTAAACTATTTGAAAAGCATGTTTCATAAGATTTCGTGTATTTTAAAAGATATTAAAAAAGTTATATAAACAAATTTTTAGTAACAAATAATAATAAAAAGCAACATAATTATTTTCGATTTTCAAATGTACTTTGCTAGAATCGTAATAAACTAATTCTAACTCTGTGTGACCTACTAGTCGATCGATATCAGCAAGGTACACCTTAATAGTATCTATAGGTCATACTTCCATAGCCAAGGGAATAGTAGAGTGCTAAGCGGAACTAGAGAGGGAGGGTATGCGAAGAAGGAATGCGAGAGCCTAGTGAATTCCTTTGAGGGAAGCATGTAGTTATTTCATGAACAACTAAAAAGCATCGTCTGAGATAATTAGTATTAATTATTTGATATACATAAATATTTGAAACAATAACGCCAGTCGAATGAATTTAGCTATTAAAAAATAATATTAGCTATCTTTAGAGGTTTTTAATTTTTATTTTTTCATTACTTACAAGTTTAACATACACAACTTTAGAAAAATTATTCAAGTAATTTCTTAATAGTAAATAAATTCTTAGTAGATTTATTTAAAAATTATTTTCTCTGAAATAAAAAAAAAAATAGAAAATTATAGTTCAATAATACTATATTATATATTGTGTAATAAAGCGTGTAATATTTCAGCAATTCAATGGTAAACGTAGTAAGTTAATGTAACGCTTAAAATACGATATTTTTTATTTATCAATCTACAGGAGGTTTTATCACTATGCGTCTCTTCTTAACCTCTCATAGATCAAGTAAATTTAAATCAATAAGCCCTGGACAATTTTTTTCTGAAGTAAATAATAACAGAATTATTAGCAATTAAAAATTTGAGGGAGTTGGACCAATGACGGCGAATATTCAAGGGTACAGATACTCCGCTACCAAATAAGAGAGAGGGGGTAAGCAGGTCTCGCTTACCCTCTCTCTTTTTAACGGATAATTTAACACTCATTTCAAGTTCCACCTAGGTGATCACTAAAACCCTCGCAATACTACAGAAAAACATTTATTTATTTCAGTCACTAACGAACGTCAAATTATCTCTGAGAAAGAGTGTAAGCAGGAGCTTGCTTACGGAAGCTTTCTTGGTAACGGAATATCTACGCCTCGAATATTCACCGTAATTGGTAAAATTTACACAGATTTTTAAGTGCCAATAAGTGTGTAATTATTCAATTTAGACAAAAATTATTCAGGACTTTTCAATTCAGTATAAGTAATGCAACACTGTAAAGTATTCAATATCTGAGAAACAGTAAAAATATTTAAAAATAGTTAAATTATTGAAGTCATCAATTACAACACTGCAGTAACTAAAGTTATTTGCTTTGTATAATTAGAAATTTTAGGTATTTATAATAATTAATTAATACACATTTTACCATGCTATCGAATAAATACATACATACATACTAAATTAGTATATCAAAAAAATTAAGATAATACATTTTTTTAAATATTGAAAATAAATAAAAAATGACAATGTACACCTACAGGATATCTCAAAAATGTTGTCTCGAATAGACAAACTCTTTATCACTTTTTCGAATATTCAATACTAAAAAGGTTGTATTATTAAATAAAACTAATCGCTTAAATAAAGTAAAATAAAGTCACAATTTTTAACTTTAATTTACTGATTAAATTTGTGTTACTAATAGTATATACGATCACACTTCCTTAAAGGATGTGATTCCTAACGCTGTTCTAAGAGCATTTTTCTCTTGGCATTTCTTGATTTAAATTTTTATTTTTAAAATATTCAAGGATAAAGGTGTCATTAGCTAGACAGAAGCTCTCTAATAGTTGAAGTGAGACAAAGTAACGCCATCTCACTTTACATCTTAACACCCTGTATTAATATGTATGTACTGATACTTAACTTTAAAGAAAGAATAGGGGGATAAAAACATCAGAAACCTAATTTAATATTTTTTTATTTTTCCAATCCCTATGTATTCCCGTTTATGCCATTTATTTTCATTTATATCCCAAAAAGTTCATCTATACTAAATTTCAAAAATCTCAAAAACAGTAGTTATCTATATAGTTACATGCAAATTCTTAAAATTTGGTAGAAACATTTCCTTTGAGATATAAGCAGAAAGAAATATAACACAAACAGATACAAATGATTCTTTTTCGAACTTTTTTTAACTTTGAGAGTACAAATAAAATTTTAAATAATACAAACAGATACAAACGATGTAGAATTGAATGAACTTGAAAATAGTTAATTTTTCTAAAATCCTGTGTCGGGTTCAATAAAACTCCAAAAACTATCAAAGGAATTCTATACTTGATTTCATCTGAAAAATCTCAGGATCTCTTTCATCTTGAGGAACTGCGCAAATTCTAGAACACCCTGTGTACGAATATACAACTTCACTGGGTCGTATTTAAGTGCTGTCAGTAGCTAGAGTGTACGCTAAAAGCCTTCTCAACGCTTCTTATCAACTTAACGTTATATCACTTATAAGATCTTTCTCAATCTGATATTAAATAATAACAGCTTTCATAAGGATAAAGTAATAAAATTATACTTATTATAAAGAAAATATGAAATAATTGATATAAAATTATATCATTAACATGCAAAATTAAGAAAAGTTCGAATAATTTATTCGTAATTCATAATACCTTTTTACCAATATTTTTTTATCCGACTTATAAGCATAAATTGATTTAGATAATATTGAAATAAAACCTTTGATCAATATTTATGATTAAAATACTTACAAGCTTCTGAACACGCACATCAGGATCAATAGCTCTGAGTGGGCTACTAAAATTTGAATCCATTTTTATGTACTGCCCTGCTAATCCCATGTAGATCATTTCTACCGCTTAAAAATGTTTAATATCAGGAAATTTTCGTAAAATATCTATGTAAAATTTCTTCTTTTGCTTTCTTTAAACTCTTAAATATTTTATGTGTTACGAAATATATTCAATATCTTATCTTGCAGATGTTAGAGAGCCTGCAAAAATGTTTGTTACCATTATTTGTTAATATAGATGTTTTGCTGGCATAAACGTTAAAAATGTCTTTACACTATTAAAATTAGAAAAGAGCCTAACTGAAATAACTCCTTTTTCAGATTGAAATGTTAAACTAATTTAGATTGTTTTATGGTTTTATGGTTTTTGCTACATTAAAATAGTTTAGACTTCTGCTCTTTACTTCACTTACATTATTTTTCAATGAAAAAAATTGAAATATTAATAACTTTTTCTATAAAAAGCAATTTAATTATAAAATGAAACATTAATTAATTAAGTCATTTTTACCCTAACTATTCAAAATTCGTCTTCCATTGATTTAACTATATCGTTTTACAGTACACTTAATGATATGGTAATTGATCAGTGAGAATTTCTTATGTTATTTGAATAATACGAATTTATAATAATAGTAATAATGATGTACAAAACGAAACAATGACCTACAAAAAATTTCTAAAGGATCGTAAAGATGATAAACCTGAGACAATTTATTATTTTCCTTTTTTTTATTTGAAGCTTTAATTTTGAACTATTAATAATTTTTTATACCTAATATGATTGGCTTTCATTAGTAAACTGAAATTAGCTGTGTCGTTGGCGATAACATCGTAGATAGTGCCAATATGTACTGCGTCGTCTCAAAAACCCAAAAACTGAATTAATATTTAAAAAGTCTTAAAAACATATAATCACAATCAATTATAATTCACCTTTGTTTAATTAATCAATTAATTCAATAATTATTAAAGGATCGTGAAATCTCGTATTTTTTAATTTAGATAATTGTGTCAACATAACAGAAGTTATAATTATTTATTGAATAATTAATGGTTTTTTCAATTGTTAAATCAAAATTATTATTATTTACAACTTATTACAAAGAGCAACAATAATTCTTAAATTATATATAATATGTTTTATTCTTTTATATTTTAATATTTTGATAACTTGATAAGCACTTTGAATGTGAGAAGGAGAAAATAATTAATAAGTTTACATAGGTTAAATTACTTAATTGCTGAACGACGATGTCCACGTAATGCTACACGTGTGTATTGCACGACAAATCGCACATTCGCCATCTTTTAGTACTAAAAAAAACTTTTCCAGTACGCTATTACTAACCACACTTAATATTCAAATGTAAGTCAGTTAGCCAATAATTCTAATTATTTTATAGTTAACTAATCGAAGTGAATATATGTGAAGTGAAGCATAGAAAACTATGCTTCAAATCAAAATTTAAAAAATCACTTCCTCTACAACCTTTTAAATTTATGGAATATGTAATTTATACACTCTGTATATTTAATTATGTGGTTTCCGCACAAATTGTTATTTAGACTGAATTAATTATCTTCTAATTATAACATTGAAATATATATTATTCATCAATGCAATTGGTTATTAGATACAATAGTGATATATATAAAATATTTAGAAATACAATTGGTCTTTTCAGATTAAACAAAGCATTTGTGACATTTCACCATAAATAGTGCATTTTGAGTTCATGACATTGCCACATGAATATGGATATTAATGTCGATAAACTGCCAAGAAATTTCAAACTCAATGACACGCTTTTCACCAAGTACTTCCAAATGTACATATATGAATTCTATGCATACAGTGGGTGTAAAAAGCATTCGTACACTCTTAAAAGTGACATACATTTTTAAACAATTGTTAAAATTAATAGATAAAAAAAGTGATTTTATACCAGACTACTTACTAGTTGACATGTTTTTGGAATTTGTAAGAAAATGCAGTCTTAATAAATTATTAACATTTCAAGAAAACATACATTTTTAAATATTTTTATACGCGGATAAGTTAGCATTTAAAGAATATTTTCCTTTTTGTGTATGTGGATAAATTAAAATATCAAAATAAACGTTTGATAGAGAAGGTGGAAATTAGTATACTCTCAAAATTTCGTGCAAATCGGTTCATAAATGAAAACATTACAGCTTATTAAAAATGCAAAAAATATTGAATTTAACATAAAATCTTGGAAAACTTGGCTATTATTGCATTTTCAGTATGCTGTAACTTTTTTATTTATGAACCGATTTGCATGAAATTTTGAGGGTATACTAATTTCCACCTTCTCTATCAAACGTATATTTTGATAATTTAACTTATCCGCGTATAAAAATGTTTAAAAATGCATGTTTTCTTTAAATGTTAATAATTTATTAAAATTGCATTTTTTTTACAAATTCTAAAAACATGTCAACTAATAAGTAGTCTGGCCTAAAATTACTTTATTATCTATTAATTTTAACAATTGTTTGAAAATTTATGTCACTTTTAAGAGTGTACAAATACTTTTTACACCCACTGTATATAGAGCTAATATGAACTCTGTATAACTTAAATTACTGCCTTATTCGGAATGCCTGTGACCCACTTACTTCAAATGCATATCAATAAGAAACATAATTATCCTTATTCAATAATAACTCGGTAAATAACTGAACAAATTTTATTAATTGAATAATCTGGCAACGAAAACTGACTAATAATTGTGATTATTTTTAAGAATCTTAAGTTCTGCATAACTAACAATATTTGTATAATTGAGTACTTTAAAAATGAAGGCTCAGATTAAAAAATGATAAAGCAGAATCATTTTATTTTATTGTGAGGAATCAACTTCTCAAAGAAAGTGTATTTTTTCGAGAGACGCGCTTTATAGATCTTAAAAATATAATATAAACGGAAAAGGGAATGTAAATGAAAGTAATTTATTATTCATGGAGAAGGAAGGGAAGGAAGGAAAAAGAGAAAAACACAGATAGAAACAAAGAGAAACAAAAAGATAGAGGGAAAATAACTTACATATGCAGTTTCTATGTGAAAAAGTCAGCGCGCTTAATGAGATAAAAAACGCCGACAATCTTGTTTAGCCTAGATTAAAAGAGGCACATAGTTTGCATCTTAAAGTGGCTTTTCTGCAATTAAAAATATCTATTCATTGATTGTTGGAAACGTATGACTCATGAGTCTCGAAATGGAGAAAATTCTGAGTATCGATGTTAATTAAGCATTGCCGTTCTTTAAGCAAAAGAAAAAATAAGCACACATTTTCAAGGGGGTAGCTACTACAGATTTACGGTATAATACTGTACTATGCTATGTTCTATACTATACTATAATATACCATACTATACTTTTGTACAGTATACTTTATACATATCTTTCTTGTTTTACACAAAAAATGCACGTGGATTTGCATAAGAAAAAGATTGATCCGAAAAACGCGTCCTGCGAATCAATTTTATTTTTTATTAATCTCTCCCCTAAGTAGTTGTCTCTCTCTCTCTCTCTCTCCCTCAATGGTTTTATCTCTCTTTCTCTTTGGTTGTATCTCTCATAGATTCACTCGGCCAAGAGCACACATACCCCTATCTCTCTCCCTTGAAATTCTTTATCTCGGTTCCTCGCGAACGAGCCCTCTCACTTTATTTTACAATCTGGATACTGAATATGGAACGTAACAACTGGATGCTGATACTCGTCTCTCTCCGGAAGTACTCGGGCTTTTCCGTCAAGAAATGGTGACCGCTCTTTTCCTCTTTCATCCCTTCGTCTCTCACATATTCCCTTTTCTCTAGACATGGCCCGTTCGACGCTAGTACTACTCGAATCTCACCCTAATTCCATTCTCTCTTTACACCCCTCAATCCTCAACTGGAATATCACCCACGGCTAACTCTCGCACCAGAGAACATTCCTACGATTCCACGTCTATCTCTCATTACCATAAATCACCCCTTAAACTTCACTCAATCATTCAAGCTCAATCTTTTCTGATATACTTGAAATGTTTTCTTGAAAAGTCGCCTTTAGTCATTCTTTAATTGAACGTAAGATCGTTGATTTCATTCTATGATGATTATGACGACGAAAACACCTTTCGTGTAAAATGATCTACTTCACGCACCCTTTGAAGGAACATTATTGTTCGCTTTGGCAAAAAAGAATGATGGAAAACCGTTATTAATGCCAAATATCAACATTTGTTGTTATGGCGATGATAATTAGTAAGAGTGGCGTAGAATGCATATTATTATGTTTTATTCAAATCATTTGTACATATCAGAAATTAGCAAAAGCCCGTACCGTTCCCTGTTATATTTGATGTCGGGCTCTTTTCAGTAATATAACAATTAAATTATAATAAAAGAATTTGGGGAGTAGGTACTTTTGCGTTAAAGGTGCTTTTGTCATAGTTTTCGTATCTTTTTGTAATTAATATGTTTGAATTTATTTTAAAAGATTATATAAAGAAGTGTTTTAAAGATTACAGCTTACTCTTGAAATTCTCTTACAAACGTTCACTAGGAACAATATACACAGGGTATCCGAAAAAAAGAATTCATATTTTCAAGTGTGATTCCTACCACAATTCTAAGAACTTTTTTTCTCTTTACATTTTTTGATTTGAAGCTTTATTTTCAAGATATTCAATAATAAAGGTTGATCAATCAGAGACAGGCAAATAAAGGGGGTGAGATAATATTTATTTAATAATAACTCTCCACACAATACTATACTTGTATATACAACTCATAATAATTGTTATATGGTGATTGTATCTTAATCATAGTTAGAAATTCTGGTAAACTGACCTACATTTTAATGTTGAGTATGGCCAGGAACAGCTGACTGGAAAGATTTATAGTGCCGGCAGATGGCGAATGTACGATTTGTATACGCACTCGTGACATCACGCGGATAGCGGTAGTTCAAGTATTTTATATATAAAATTGTCAATTATTTCCAAGTATCATGTTCAAAATATTAATTTAAGTGATGAACATAGTAAAACTGGTGCATTTTCGCAGCGCTCAATTTAATGGAAGAAAATATATAATGAAGTTTGATTTTCATAAAATTGACATATAAATTGGATTTAATTGTTAAAAAAATAGACTCCAAAGTGAAACAAGAATTTTCTGAATATTCTGAGTAAATGTTATGATTGCCTAAAATGAATAAATTTTAAAATAAAATTGATTTGCATATTCTCTTACAATAAATTATAAAAAACAATAGTTTAGCGTTATAAAAAAAATAAATATTTCATTATTCGATAAATATGATTATAGTTTCAGTTGTTTTTCGCAAAATAAATGAAGTTACAGATACTTAAATCGAAAAAAAAAGAAATTTCTCTCTCTCTTTCTCTCTCTCATCGGCGTATAATACATATTAATTAGCCGATTAAACAAAGAACTATTAATGCGATAGTGATTATGTGTTCGTAGGAATTTTAAATAAATAAGTTTAGATTGTGAATTTTAAGGCTTACTGCGGTGCTCTGTCGCTGGTGCTACTGCGCGCCAATATCGCAGCTGATAGTAGCCCGCAATCGACAGCCAATCACATTATATGGAGAAAATCATTAACAAAAAAAGTTGAAGCTCCAACCTATAAAACGGCAAAACAAAACTCTTATAATTGTGTCAGAAATCATCCTTTAAAGGGGGTACGCCAATTTCTGGACTTATTGTATGTGTTTGTTTTCTTTATAATTAACATTGCAAAATATTTCACAATTACACATATACATTTATATGCCAATATCTTGCCTCTAATTGGAAATTATACAGGCAATTATACATATCTGATATTGATCAGATCTATGAGGGAGAAAAACTGTTTATTGCTTATTCCATTGTATGGAAAATTTCTTTACGTGAAGTTTTAACTTAAATATCAGAAAAAATTAAATAATTACATTTTATTCTTATATACAATACATTAAAATACTGAATCTTTCATATCTGTAATTATTAAATATATTAATAACTTTTAAAAATTCGATTTATAGATTATTATACAGGATGTTGCAAAGTTGCCGGATTTCCTTTAAAGGGTAACTTTCTGAAGGTAAACTGAAACGAAAAGTTCTTAACCACTTTTCGATCTGGAGTCTAATTTTTGAATTATAAGGGTTTTTTTTAAGTTAATTTTTGATTGGCTGTCGTTCGCAAAGTGACATTATGTGTGACGTCAAATCGTTTTGAGGTCAGCGGAATAGCACCCTAACACTTTTAAAAAAAAGATGTATCATCCCAAACTCAAAAATTAAAATAATTAGACTCACCAATAACTGTAAATTCCATAGGAGATCCTTCTCACAGTTCTGATTCTTCACTCTTCAGTAAAAGACTTTTTTTTCTTAAAATTAATAAAAATCACTATCACAAACTAATATTAGACTTAACCACAATTATCAATAAGCGCACTAGTCACTTCAAGTCAAATTAATAACTTTTACGCGAAAATGCGGGTAATCAAAAATTTTAATATCCTAATTACTTAATTCACAGACGGATATTGTCCATGAGATTGGACGTGCATGTAAACAAACTGCAGTTCTGTACCTACCGATATCCAAATTTTTCTGATTTTCTTACAAGTTCAGACAATGAATATTATTAATTTTTATACTCTTGAATATTGAATATGGTTAGTATGTTATATAATTTTGTAACACCCTGTATTATATTTTATATTTACATATATGCAACTTTTTTTTTTATTAAAATTCTTTTTCAATATCATCTTTACTTATATTTGTAATTGTTAAATTTAAAAATGATTAAAATAAGAAGTAGTCTTTTCAATTTGATATTAACTTAGGAAAGTAGAAGATATCAACGATATGCCAGCCTCACCTCAAAATAGACTTTACCATTAGTGCAAGAATACTTTTAACATAACCAACAAAATTATGCATCTAGAATTGTATTTTCTTAGAAATAAAATGCAAAATTTGTTATTTTCAGTATTAATTTGATTGACTTTCTATTCTTCATGTATTAAAATAAAAAAAAAATTAAAACATTTGTTTGTATGCAGATATGTTACCATGGAAAAGTGATCTTACCGACATGCGCTACTAATATATCATATGTAGATGATACACAAATTTTGAAAAAATGATAGTCATATATTTTAAATTATTAAAATATAATTAATAATATTCTAGTCTGTATTATAGTAAAAAAAAGTTAATTTACTTTTAGTTTTAGTATTTTCTCCTTTATTATGTTATGTACTTAGATTTTTTAAAAAATATAATATTTCATAATGGGATATCGTAATATCTTTTTATGTATATTTAAAAAAATTTGAGTTGTAACAAAATCAAATGGCCAAATTTAAAGAGTTTTCAGAAAAGATTAGTAAAACAACTTTTATTAGGAATTTTATAGTTCTGGTCTCTCCTTTTAATTTGGAAAATGGTTAAAAGTTACTACAATTTTCAATATTACAAGGCCCTAATCATAATCAGGATTAGGTATTGGTGCGCGCCTCTTCATCATACATCAACTCTGCAACCCTTTCAAATTTGGTCGTGTGCCAATATTACGCTATATATTAACTAAAAAAATGCATAATTTACAAAAACTTAATTTTATAAAATATTTTTTATTTTATTTAAAAATAATACAAATTTTGTAATACAAAATTTGGTGCCTCTTCAATTTTTAAATATTTACAGAAATTGTTTATTCTGTCTATATTATATTGTATCTAACTTATATCTACTGTCTATGTTAATTTATAAATAACAGTAGTAAAGAATAGTGGTAGTTAATCGTTATAAGTCTATAAAATTCTGCTCATACTTACCAAGTGTCAATCAAATGAACTGTTTACGATGGTACATGTCTCATCCCGTCACGGTCATCCTGCAAAATAAAATTTATGAGTGCCTCCATATTTATATTTATTGAATTACATACTTCCTAATGAAAATTGATATTCTCTTCTATACCTTTTTTAATAATAAAAATTAATTCACGTAAATATATATCTTTTATTATAATTCTGTCATTAATATATATAAAAGTGTAAAAGTATTTTTCGGTACACATTAATTTAAATAAAAAGTATTTAACTTATATTTTTATTAAAATTAAATGAAAGTTTTTAGAAAGATGAATGTGACTATAATTAAAATACTACATACGTTTTTTTTTTTATATTAATATATAGAATAAAAATCCGTTTAATTTAGTGGAAAAAAAGTATTTAAAATTTATGTAGAATTACAAATTTTTGTAGGATTTATTCATATCTGCAAAATTTGTCATCAGATCTTTCTTTTCTAAAATATATGCGTGCACACATTTTACAAATAAAATTTGTAAATTTCGCATTATTCTGCTTTTGCACTTTCCTTTTTTAAAGTACAGAAGCGTTGCGTAAAAGAGAAATTTTATTTTTAAAAAGTTACTTTCTCATAAACAAACATTACAACTTTTATTTCGTATTATGAATCGAGCATTGAGTTACGATTACTTTTAATGAAAAAGTAAACAGTTGTTTTCTTCTTCCCTCTTATTTTTTGTATTTTTTCAAAGAAAACCGACGATTGCAAACATTCAGCTTGAATACATTTTGTTCTGGAAAGAAGCAACTCTGAATTGTGTTGTTCGTAGATCGGTGAACAGCTGAATAATGGATGAGCGAGCTTTGCACTCGGACATTATTGTAAGAGCCCTCCTCTCCCTAATGTACCAATATAATTATATTACGGAAAACATGTGAGGGGGCCCTTATTATTAATACTTCTGAGGGAAAACAATCGATTGTGTAGAGTATAAGTTGCGCCACCTAGCGAAAACTAAACGAAGCCGAGCCAGACTTATTTTTGTCAAACAGATTTGTAGAGAGCGCCTTTTTGTTCATTGGCTTATATCCTCATCTTATAACACAAAGACACAAAGTTGGAACCACACGAGAGATTGACCGGGTTAAGAAGGAATTTTCGCAGCTTTTTGCGCATCTAAAATTTGATTGGCCGTAACCTTATTCTCACACTTTTCGTTACTATAGTCACTGTCACGTTGCTACTATATACCGTGTGTATAAAAAGTTCAGTATAATCTGAACTTTACCGACACATTCAGACTTTCGTAACTTCTTGCATCATAGTACAGTTCCAATTTCAAAAGATAAATAACATTCGCGAATAACATATTTCTTCTTGTTTTTTCTTTTTTGTTTGTGTTTTGTTGCTCTTAAATGTAAGCATTTATTAATGAACACCCGGTATAAAGTAACGACGAGAAAATAGATAGAGAAAAATGGGTTGAACATCGGCAGAAGAAAAGCACTCGGCTCAGTCTGAATGCGCGAAAGCTGGTCAATCTCTCGTGGTTCTAACTATATATTGGTAAAATTCTCTGCGTAATAGTAGGCTATTAAGAAGAATGACTGACCCGTGATAAGTATACCCTAAGGGCTGCCAACGGTCACCCTCTAGTAAATATAAGCGAACAAGGTATGCGTAATTAATGGACCGCCGAACTGAATAAACCGAAATTAGGTCAAATACGATATCTCTAAACATTAAAAGAAATACATAAATATAATTATAAATATACGTATGCAGTGTTAAATATTTAACTTTTTAACTTTTAATTTCTTGTAGATCAAAAAGTGTTGCAATTTCTCGTCATCAAGGAGATTTAAAGGTCAACTGCATTTCTTCAAATGGAACACTTGCAACTTTTAAACTTTTTATCCACCTAAAAAGTATTAAGATACGTCAGGTTAAGAATCAATAATTATCGAAATTCTTCAGAAATAATTTTTATTTTTAAAGGTTCTCCCTCCCCGTAAAGTGATGGTCATTTCTCTTGATAGAAGAGTATGTACAAGCACGCCAAATACTACGAATAAAATTCTCATATCGATAGATGGACGCGATGATCGAGTTTTGTGGACTCCTTACTCATCTGATATAATACCACTTGATTTCTTTCTTTGGTGATATTTAATTAAAGAATGAAGTTTATCGTGAGCAACCAATAACTAATGAAAACTTGCGAGATCGCATTATTAATTTATGCCAAGTTAAATCTGCAGGAAGACTTAACGATTCATCATTATAAGTTATTAAGCGAGTACAATAGCTTGCACTGAATGTAGCAACGATCATTTTAAAGATTGTTTAAAATCAAAATAATTTATGAAATATTTTTTGAAAATTATCGACTTTTGATCTTACATACCCCAATATTTTTTTATGTAGAATAAAATACTCTATCGAATTGTATATTGAAAAGTTGCACCTTCCATTTAAGAAATGACAGTTGACCTTCAAACCTCCTTGATACTTTTACCTTCAATTAAAATAAAATTTATGATTTTATATCCCTCTAAGAATTTTAGAAACTATTCTAAATATAAACTGTAGATGACAAATAATCCACAAGTAATTAAAAGGGTGATTTAATTTGAACCTCACTTTGTATATTTATTAATTTATACACACACATTTATACAATGTTCCAAAATTCGTACTTCCTTGAAAGGACACACCATAACTCCTAAATCAAGTAGAAAATCTCTTTGCCATTTTTTGAGCTTAGTTTTTGAGATATTTAATAACAAAAAAGAATAGTACTAATTACACAAAAACAGTAAAATCATATAAGTGTGATAACATCTGTCTATCTTACTCCAGCTGTCTAATTCTCTTAATTAATAGTATCTTGATTACTGAATATATCTTAAAAACTAAGCTTCAAGTTGAAAAATAATACAGAATGTTTTAAATTAGCTTATTCTCACAGAAGTAAATTCATCAAAGGAAGTGTGTGAATTTTTGAGCTCTGTATATAGAAAGTGTCCAAAAAATTCATGCACTTCCTTTGTAAGAGTTACTTCTAAGAGTAATCTAAATCAGTATATCCTTTATCACTTTTCAATCTGAAGCTTAGTTTTTAAATTATTCAATGATAAAAATACTATTAGTGATAAGACAGTTGTATAATAAAAGTTTAATGGCACTTCAATGGTTTCTTGAATCAATGCTCATACTATTGTGGAATTTCTCACTTCAACTAATTGATTGTCTTTTAATAACTGGTAATACATTTGGCATGGAATATCTCGAAAATTGGTAAAGAACTTTTCACCATAATTTAATGTCAAGATCAACTCCTTCGAAAAAGATGCACGAGTTTCTGCACACCCTGTATTACATAGAATCTCAAACAGTCTTTTAAATGGTGATTCGCACATTCTTTAAAGGTTTTTACCACACAGTTTTTTAAAGGTGATGATAGAACAGTACATGGCATTATCTTACTTTTACTCTGTTAGATTACATGTGTGTTACTAATGTAGTACTTTAATTATTTAATCTTCTGGAAATGAAAGTACACACATGCTAAAACGTGGTTGCATTAAGTGCACTGCTGCGCTATGCCAGACGACGCAAAATGTTACTGCAGCACTGATAATAATGGATAACTTTGAATGTTTGAAATGTTATCCATTACTCTGCATCATTTTGCGGTACATAGTATAGCCACGGACAGATATAGAGTTTTTGACCTCGCTAAGAGCATAAGAGACTTTACATTCGATGGTCTCTACTTTAATACTTGACATAGTCTTTACATATTGATGTTTTTGTGGGGGATTTGTTAGTCTTGCTGCCTCATATCCTCTTTAGCGATGCCATAATTTTCTTTTCGAATTTCGATCATGGTATGATGCTATCAACTTTGTTAAGAGCCAATCAAACCATTTCTTTGAATTTTCATGGGCTTTAAGTCTTGAACTTCTAAAAGCCTTTACTTATTTCCTTGAACACTTGTAAGAAAATCTTGGGATAACTACATTATACATAGGCCTTCCTAAATTGTTTTATTTTATATTGTTGTACTTTACTTTTGTACAGGCCACGAGTTAATATCGAAGTGGACCCACAAAAATGTTATACAAGGTGTCCGAAAATAAAGAGACATTTTTTGAGGGATGGTTCCTGACGCAATTCTAAGAACTTTTTTCTCTTGGCATTTTTTAATTAAAATCTTCATTTTCAAAATATTCAACGAAAAAGATGCCATTAGTTAGGCAAAAACGCTTCGATAGTTGAAATGAGGTGCCAACAGAAAGAAGTTCTTAGAATTGCGTCAGGAACCACCCCTCAAAAAATGTCCCCTTTTCTTTCCGGACACCCTGTATGTTACACTGAACCCTAAGCAGCTCAATACATACAGTGTAACGAGTCAATACTACTTAACAGTACTGCTGAGCATTTCATTTTTATTTTTTTCATTACGCTTAGCTTTCTTTTTGACAATTATCTAATTTATCAAAAAACTATTAAAACTTTTTACGATAATTCTTTCTTACAAACCAAATGTGAATTTTCATGTAAATAATGAACATTACCTTATTGCAATAATTTATCAGCGAAATTTAAACTATATTATGCACGGAACATTGTTAAAATGTAACAAATTGTTACTGAGAGTGGCACGCATATTTTGTATAGAATGATATATAAATAATTAATTAAATTAAATATTGTAAGTCAATATTAATTACAATAGAATGATTGATTTTATCAATAGCATTCAAATAAGCTTAATTATTTATAAACATTTCTTGGGTCATACTTCAATTTTTTTTATAACTATTATAAACAGAGTGTCCGGAAAAAAGTGACAATTTTTTGAGAAATTCATGACACAATTTTAGGAACTTCTTCTCCTTGGCATTTTTTTTATTTCAAGCTTCATTTACAAAATATTCAATGATAAAGATGCCATCGGTTAGATAGAGTGGTGCCATCACCTCACTTCAACCATCAGCTACTCTGTCTAACTAATGGCATCTTCATCATTGAACATCTTGAAAATGAAACTTTAAATCAAAAAATGTCAAGGAGAAAAAGCTTTTAGAATTACGTCAGGAATCAACTCTCGAAAAAAGTTCCCCCTTTTTTGAACCGCCTGTATCTGCCTTATGCAGGATATTCCAAAACTCTTGCAATACTTTGAAAGGGCTTATTTCTGAGATCAAACCAAGTAAATTACCGCTATATTCACTAATACATACATTATTAATTAAACAGAGAATTAAGAATAATACAAATGAAAATGAGTAATGTTATCTCATCTTTATTATTGAATACGTCGAAAACTAAGACACGAAAATGACAAAAGAGTTTTCTACTTGGATAGACTACAGGAATCCGTCCTTTTAAGGAAGGATGAAAGCTTTGGAATGATTTTTTATATTGTTATACAACACCATTATATAAAATTTCATAAACTTGTATTGCAAAATATCTATTCAGATCATAGATACTTTTTACTGGGTCAAATCATAGATTCGCGCTTTAAGAAAAAGTAACACAACTTTCTTACATACAATAACTTTTCTTATAGGATTATTAATTCTCTTCAGGGTTTCTAAGCTAATTTCTATCTAAAAGCTGCCGAACTTCATTTGGAATTTGACCTAATAATTTGGAAAAGTTACAACAAATTTATCAGAGAAGTAACGTAATGTTTTCAATATTCTATATTCCACTTGAACTCGTATTTATCATCTATATTTCTAATCCAAGTAAAAAAACAGTTAATTAATTTAACACATAAAAATCTTGCTTAAGGCTTTCACGAATTTCTTTTAATTTAAAATATTTGAACGAAATGTGTCTATTGTGAGATAACTTTACGCGTAACCTGCCAATAACAAATATACAACATTTCTACGGGTGCCATGAGGTATCTGTATCATTGAATATTCTCCCTCAAAGGTATCTAAAGGAAAGCGCATTCTCATAATTGATGATCCAACCAAATGAATGGCGTAAAATTAGGTTAAGCCGAGCTTTCTGCCAAAAGAATAATTATCCATCAAAACAGAAGGTGGCCCAATTGATAAGGCACTTAAGAATTCTGTTTACTGCTAAAAGGAGAACTCATGTATTCATACGTACATGTACAGTATTTAAGGAAAAGTTGACAAAATTATGACACTTAAAAAATTCTGCATAATTGGGAAAATTAATATATATCTGTTTAAAAAATTAATTTTTTTTTAAGTAATTAAATTGAAGAATAACAGCTTAAAAAAGCGTAAGAATACTTAAGAATAACAAGATAAGAAATGGTCGAATGGTAAAATTTTGACATCTTTCCCCTATACTAAACATTAAAGTTCAGTAAATAAATAGAAAACATCAGAGTTTCCTTAAATTTTCTCTACAGATAATAAGAGTTTTTGATTAACGCATTTACACATATGTGGATTTGTCAATGCTACTTTAAAATTTGTAATTTTAATGTAATTTTCTATAAAAATAATCCAGTTTTTAACACTTTTTTACGGTTATTAATAATAGCTTTATATATTCTATATGTAGAATGAATTTTTCATTAAACTTCAATAGATATAATACCATTCGATATATAATAGTGAACTTAATTATAACTTTTGTGTATTAAACAATTCTAGAGAGTATACTTCTCTATATTTCCCAGTGTATAGTATCAGATTTTAAATTACTTGTAACGTTGCTGGAATCTGTTAAATTCCACATTGTAGTATCAATTTAGCAATTAAAAGTCTATTAATCAGTAGAGAATTATAAATTACTAAGGGAAATAAAAATTTTGTACTTATTTTTACTAGATGTTTTAAGTATTAGTTTGATACAAGTGCAGGTAGAAAGAATCGTTCGATAATGTCGATACTTAATCAATATTTTAGTAGTTGAAATGTAAAAGGAAACACGTGTGCTGCTTATATAAAGCTGGACTATAAAGCTAAACTATTCGTCTTTCTCTTCTATTTTTTTTTCTTTTTTTTTTTTTAATAATATAATCTAAAGCTGCTATTCTCATATTTCTGTGAAACCTCAAAATGTTTATACATTACGAGGCAGAATTATTTTGTAATTATGTATGTATATGTATTCACATTCGATGTATACAGGGTGTAACAATGATTCTCTTCAAAATTTTAAGGGGTCGTAGAGGGAGTGATCCTAAGACGATCTTTCATTTACCACTTTTTGATTTGAAGCTTAGTTTCCAAGATATTCTATCACAAAGATGTTATTAGATAGACAGAGACAGTCAGTTGATTAAAATAAGAAGAGTAATGTTATCTCGCTTCAACACTATCCGAATGTCTCTGTCTAGCTAATAGTATTTTTATTGTTAAATATCTTTAAAACTGAGCTTCAAATCGAAAAATGGTAAATAAAAACTCGTTGTAAAATTTCCTTATCTACAACCCTTTAAAATTTCGAAGGGGATCATTGTTACAGCTTGTATATGTTACAATAAATGTGATTAATCCGGTGATTGTGTGTAATTGTCGGTTATTATATACAATCACCACTAAGTGTGATGATAAAAAGTAATAAGTTCTTAAATATTTATTAAATTACGAAAAATTATAATAGTAAAATTTTTTTCTTATTTCTTATGAGATAGATGATGATCTATTTTAAAATTAGAATCCGAGAATCAGATTGTAAGTAGTTTCAACCCGTGTATATTGGATAATGTTTTAATTATATAAACTCACAGATTAATCCAATAAATAATCAAGGATTCAACACACTTACTAAATTTAGTGGCGACTTATGTAATAACCGGCAATTATATATGATCAATGAATTAATCACATTTACCATAGTGTACAGGGTGTCCGGAAAAAAAGAGACATTTTTTGAGGGGTGATTCCTGACGTTGTTCCAAGAACTTTTTCCTCCTGGCATTTTTTGATTTGAAGCTTTATTTTCGAGATATTCAACGTTAACGATGCCATTAGTTAGACAGAGACACTCCGATAGTTAAAGCGAAACAGAGTGGCGCTACCTCACTTCAACTATCGAAGAGTCTCTGTCCAACTAATGGCATCTTTATTATTAAATAATTTAAAAATAATGCTTCGAATTAATAAATGCGAAGAAAAAAATTTTTAGAATAGCGTCAGGAAGCACCACTCAAAAAATGTCTCCTTTTTTTTCGGACACCCTGTATAAAAATGAAAGAGAAGGAAGGAAATAAGGGAGAGGAACGAGAGAGAGAGAGAGAGACATCATACTTGGTAAATTTACATGAAAAAAATGGACTTAGCGATCTCATTGCACAATATTGAATATCAGTGATTATTCATATTTTCATGTGTCAAATTCGTTAAACTAAATTACTTGTATGCCTTTTTTGAATATAGATTTTACTTTAAAACTATTCTATAGGAGATACAATTTCCAAAGATACAGATATGTAGCTTTACCTTAATGATCAGTCTCGAAAAATATCAATGGAAGGAATTTAACTGAAACGTCTCTTCATAAAATACTTTTCTATGCACTTTTTGTTGCATTCTGCCTGGAGGAAGGTTAGTTCCTCTTTTGTGCATGACCTCCTAAAATATTAAACATAAAAAGGAACCCGAGTGAACGTCATTAATGTCGTTCTACATCGTATTTGGAACCAGACAGGAGCTAATAATTGGACAAAGAGTAGATAATTTGAAAGAAGTCAAAGGTATTAAAAGATTATAGTATAACTGCAATATGTTTCCATATTCATTCAAGCGATTCTTAGGTTATGTTTTTCGAAAGAATTTTTTTGTACACCTATGTGATAACATTTTTTATAAATACAGGGCCAAAACTATTCAATAAATTAAACGAGCAAACAAAATCATTCTTTTAAATAGTTAATTATAAACTTGACCTATATACAGGGTGTACCGATGATCCCCGTTCAAATTTTAAGGGACTGCGGAAAGGGTGATTCTAAGACAATTTTTGATTTACCACTTTTTTATTTAAGACTTGGTTTCCAAGATATTCAATGACAAAGGTATTATCTGTTAGACAGAGACAGTCAGTTGTTTGAAGAGAGAGTTATGTTATTGCACTTCAACTAGCTAACTGCCTCTGTCTAACTAATTGTATCTTTATTGTTAAATATCTTTAAAAATAAACTTCAAATCAAAAATTGGTAAATGAAAAATCATCTTAGAATCACCTCTTCTAGGATTCCTTCAAATTTCGAATCATCAGGATCATGTTGCACCCTCTAATTTAATAAAACATTAAATTTTATTTTTAATTCCGTATTATATAGTATATAATAAAAACTGAAAACAATTCAATCATCTTTACAGTGGATACGAAGACTAGTTTTTAATTTTGTTTATAATTAATTCTTAAATATTAGAAATAAAATGAACATCGCTCATTAAATCTTTAATTAACTGTATATTATGAAACGAATATTTTATATTACATAAAAATTTTTAACTTGCAAATTTCTTTAAAAGAAAGTGGAAGCTCATTTGCAGAGAAATTGCATCTTTTCTTGAGTGCTTTTTATTGTATTTTATAAAAACTAATTATATTTTTAACCTGATTAAATTTACATTTTTAAAGGTTTATAATAAAAATATGTTTAAAGGATATATATAGATAAGTTTATTGATTTACTAAAAATTTAATTTTCTATTCTTTTCAGTATCAATTTAAATAAAAGAAATACAAATATATATAACTATATGTTAAACTTTAAACAAGCTTAAATAGACCATTTCTGTTATCTATGAAAAAATTACTCGTATTTAATACCATTACTCATACTCTTAAGGACAATAAAAAGAAAACTAAAACTGGAAGAAAAGCTATCGACTAATTTAGCTACCTAATTGTATTTATTTCTCTTTTTCTCATTATGTTTCTAAATTTATAAATATTTATTTAAACAATATATTATCAAATTTTCTTTTGAAAATGTATAAGAATCCAATAAAATATATTATAAAGTGTTTTTTTAAATAAAATAATTTTTGCTTTCTCTCAATGGTCAATTTTTCTATCGAGTTGTTTCTTATTAAGAAGCCATGCAGAAAATCAACTGCGAAAGATGGCCAAGCGATAGATATAATTTTCTCACTCGCGAAGTTCGATCGTGAAATGTTTTTACACCCGCTTCAACTTGAGTTTGTCGTTCTTATATGAACATCTAACACATAGAAAACTGAATAAGCCAGAGAAGCTGAAAAATTTCATATTGAGTTCATACAACATTGTGAGGTGTAGCAATAGTATTGACTAACGCCATTCTTCAGATTTTATCTTCCTTTTTTTCTCACTATTATGTATTTATTAATTATACTATAATCAAAGTGATCCAATAAAACACAAATCATTTAAATATTCTATTTGTAAGTTCCTAAATTTTGTAAAAATATTGCTAAATTAAAATTTTTAGATTTTACAGAGAATTTATTTGAAAATTAAAAAGTATTATTAATTTTATATACATTTTATCTATTTTTAATAAATTAAACTTAAGAAATTTGTTTCATTTGTTTCTATATTATTTTAATGAATTCTTAGAAAAGCCTTATAAATTTTATTTCTTTATTTTTTGAGATTAATGTATTTATTATTGTATTTATCAATTGAAATATAAGTTTTTTTTATTATTACATTAAATTTAATAAATAATTAGAGAAGCTTACAAAAGAGTAAAAATAAGCTTAAACAAATAATCTTATATAACCAATAAAATACTTTTGAAAAATTTACTATATTATACAACTAAAAAAGTTTTAATAATAATATACGAAGATATTAAAATATTATGCAGCAAATATTATATGCAAAATCTTACACAATATTTTTAATATGATCGTACAGATTAAATAATTTGTTTTAATTTTAGTAATACCATGACACTTAATATTTAAAAATATTATTAAATATTATTATATTATATTATAATGCCAAAAAAATATGTTTTGTTTAAAATTACTTTTTTTTCATAGTTTCAACAAAATAGGAGATAGAAAACGGTACAATAGGGTTTTAAATGTTAATGTCGCTTTTAAAAAACAAAAATTAGTAGATTTGAAACCTGCTTTTTAGTTAGCTATTCCGGTTATTGATTAATGCAGGTTTCATTAAGCATGCATGTAAAATAAAAGTTATTTCAGAAAAAGTTAATTTTTTATATTAAAAAATATGAAAAAAGATAATCGACCTCATTCTGTCACTAGTCCATAACGATTTTTAAAATACAAATGTTCAGTGTTAACCTAGTTCAGAATTTCTGTCCATAAAATTAAAAAGTGTTGATTTTTCAAGGATTATTTTACACTGTAAACTTTGATCATTGACGATAAAACGAAGGGGTTATTTGAATAAAGTTCCTCCCAAAACAAAAATGTCTAAATGTAATTACAATATGAAGCGATATTTAAATGATTTTAATACGACTCCTTAAAAATGCAGAGAGATGATTTTTCAATAAATAAGATTATTAAAATTTATAGTAAAATTATTCTTTATATTAAATTTTTTTTGTTCAATATGGTTTTAATATCTAAAATTACTTACGCTCACGCAATCAGAATATAACATTTTAAAAATAATATATATTAAATAAAGCTTCACAGGTATTACCAATTATAAATGTACATATACATCAGTAACTTAAAAGTTAATGGTCTCGATTTATGTATCAAATTTTCAAATTTAAATCTTATTGAAAATTTATGCATGGAATTAGTTTATCAAACGCTATAGACAATATTATATAGGATGTAATAATGTCCTGTTCCATAAATGTAAAAAATTGTAGAGGGGGTGATTTTTTAAAAGAATTTTTCATTCACCACTTTTCAATCTGATGCCTAATTTTCAAGATATTCAACGATAAATGCACTGTTAGTTAGACAGAGACAAATAGCTAGTTGAAGTAGAAAACGCCGTAGTATGAACTAGCTGTACTTCAACTAACTGTCCGACTCTGTCTAATTATTACTAATTTTATTATGAAATATCTTCAAATCAAAACATTGCATAGGTGAACCCATTTTACTTTAACATTAGGAATTATTCTTTTTCACAAATAACGCCTTTATTTCTAGGCATTCTCAAATTCCTTATTGAAATTTATCTCTTCCTAAAACATCAAAAGTTTAGTTATTATAAAAATGACAAAAACACTGATTTTTTTAATAATTTTTAATGGAAAAGAATATGATGAAATAAAAGGATTGCTCTATAAAATAACTGGTATGAAGTTGAGGCAGCTGCTGCACGATCTTACCTACACTTTAAAAAAGGCAGTAATTTAATTGCTCTTACAAGCTTGCTCGCAACCTCTGTCCTTAGACACTTTTACCTCTCACTTTACTGGAAAAGACACGGTGATTAAGCTCAAGTTAACGTAACTATGACGTAAACGCGAAACAAAAAAGAAAAAATACATAAGATCCTATGATCTTAATCGTCTAGATATTGTGCAGTTTACAATAATCCTCCGAACAATAATTATTATATTATTGAAAAATAAGTAATATATAATATATAAATATATTATCAAATATCTAAATGATAAACAAACAACAAATATTTTCTAATGTGCAAAGAGGTCCCAAAATTGATGTACCCTTTAAAAATGGTGATTCCTTACATAATTTTCAGACCTTTTTTTTGACATTTTTTAATTTCAAATGTCATCTCCAAGATATTCAATGATAAAGATATCATTGGTTAAATAAAAACAACCGGCTAGTTGAAATAAGACTATTGACATTATTTCACTTCAATTAGTTGATTATAACTGTCTAACTATTTTTACCATTGAATATTTTGAAAACTAAGATTCAGATCGAAAAATGGTAAAAGATTTTTCTTTTATCATTACATTTCTTATTAATTTAAGTTAAGAAATGTGAGAGAAAAAAATATATTAGAAATGTATGAAAAATTATCCTATAAAGAGAGGTACGCCAATTTCTGGACACTTTTTACATAAACAGCGATAAAAAAGTATTCAAAGAAAATAAGCCGCGAGAAAAAGAATGTTTATTCTATCCATTAAAATATAATGTACGAATATTTTTAATTTTATTCAAACCAATGAATTTTGATCAGAATTAGGGCATGTACAGAGTATTCTAAAATTCATAAGAGTTCTAAAACTCATGTTAGTTAGACACAGATTGTCAACTAATTGAAGTGAGATAACATCACAATCTCTTACTATACATGCTGTTGTGCACTACTTAGGCGTCTTCTGTGAATCACTTATAGATCAGGCTAGCATGAATCGAAAAGTCTTGTATCACGTTCCAATCCGGATTTTAAGCCTTTCAATGCGGTGTACTTCGTAAAGAACTAACAAATATACACGGGCTTGATATTCGCTTGTCATTCGCTGGAACTACTAATTCCAGACACCCTGTACATTCATAAACAAGTGACGCCACATGCAGGGTGTCCGGAAAAAAAGGAGACATATTTTGAGGAGTGGTTCCTGACGCAATTCGAAGAACTTCTTTTGTCTTGGTATTTTTTGATTTAAAGCTTTATTTTTGAGATATTCAACGATAAAGATGCCATTAGTTAGACAGAAACAGTCAATTGGTTGAAGTGAGATAACACCATTCTATCTCACTTCAACTATCTATCTGTCTCTGTTTAACTAATAGTACCTTTATCATTAAATATCTCTATATAACTAATATAAATATAACTAAGCTTCAGACTAAAATGTGGTAAATGAAAAATCGTCTTAGAATCACTCCCTCTACAACTCCCTAAAATTTGACACCGGGTCATTGTTAGACCCTGTACATGTCATTAGTACTCAAAGGGTTAAGAAATTTCTTTATCTACTACAGCGTATGAATTCAAGCGACGAGCTTCAATCAGCCTACACTTTTGAGTACAATCGAAAGTCTAACTCTGTTAGTATACAATTGTATACTAATTGTATATACAGGGTGATTCACAGAGTGAGCACTTTACAGAGTATCCGAAAAAAAGGAAACATTTTTTGAAAGATGGTTCCTGACACTATTCTATGAACTTTTTCCTCTTGGTATTTTTTGATTTGAAACTTCATTTTCGAGATATTCAACGATAAAGATGCCATTAGTCAGACAGAGACTCTCCTATTGTTGAAGCCAGATAGAGTGGTGCCATCTGACTTCAACTATTGGAGTGTCTCTCTCTGACTAATGGCATATTTATCGTTGAATATCTCGAAAATAAAGCTTCAAATCGAAAAACACCAAAAGGAAAAAGTTCTCAGAATAGCGCCAGGAATCATCTGTCTTCTTTTTTCCAGACACCTTGTATACCTTAATTTCAACCTCTTATAAATCCAACCATTCTGAATCGAAAAGTCCTAAGTCATTTTTTTCCTAAAACCAGTAATAACGGAGTTAACTGTTTTGAACCAATGGCAGCGAGTATTGGAATTGCAGACACCTTGCTATCAAGTAAGAGTGAAAAGTGGGGCGGGGGCTGTCTTCTTTCCTACCCACGAACAATTTGACTCCAGTTAGTGAATAAAGTAAATAAGCATTTTTCTGCGATATCGCGGTAATCTTTAATGGTTTAAATATGTTAAAAAATGATTTACTCTAGTTACTAGCAGGTGCCAAATTGTTCGTCGATAAGAAGGCAGGCCCCGCCCTATCCTTTCACTCTTACTTGGTAGCGAGGTGTCTGCAGCTTTAATACTTGCCACTATTGGTTCAAAAAGAAAACTCTTTAACACTTGGTAATCCTGTTTTTGTTCATTTTAGGAAAAAATGGCTCAGAACTTTTCGATTCTGATTGGTCGGATTTGTAAGGGGTTGAAATTAAAGTACAGAGTGCTGAATCATCCTGTATAATAAAATATAAAAGCTATTGCACGTATAACATATATACACGTACAGAACAGCTATGCGTCTAAAAATATCTATATTTATTAAATTTACATGCCCCTTCATGATAGATCTCCAGGTCTTATAAGAGAGTAACTATGGATCTTGTAATGAACACGAGAACTTCATCAAATGTAGCATCATGTTACTATTTCCATTTTCCGTTTCCATGTTATATGATTAGGAAGCTTATATTAAGCTAGTTTCTAATTAGACTCATGGAGAACTATATCCCTCTCAAAATCCCCTAACCCTTTTGCATCTATTCGATAATGAACTTAACATATTTTACTTTCTACTTTGTTCGACTAATTAGACATTATCAATTGAAATTTAAGAACTTTTATAACTTCTAAATGATAATTAAATAATATTTAATTGACTAAAGACAAGCTAATTTCAAAATTTTTTTTCAATAAATATTAAAGTCAACTAAATTTTAAATATTTGTAATCACAATAATCGTCTATAATCAGAGAGAGAGAGAAAGAGATCATATTTAATAAAGAACATTATCAAGTATTGATTATAAATATCAAAATTATGTTATTTGTTATTTTGGAAATAAAAATGTATACAAATATATAACGTTTTATGAATTACTTAGTAAAATCGATTTAATAAAGTAATATAAATATTCCCCGATGATTCAAAAGAGAAATTTATATTCTGAGAACAAAATTAAAAGTAACATCTACTTATTGTTCTTTTTTTAATTAGTTAAAATTAAAATTTAACTTATTATTAAGCATCTCAAATATTAAAGTCTTTATAAAAAAATGGCAAAGGAATTACTTCTTCGAAGGAATTACGTTTGACTTGACGTTATTGTTATTCGAAATTAGCGTATTATTATATTTTAATATAATACTATATTATATTATATATTAAAAGAAAAAAAATTTTGTTTACAGTTTCTAAATTTGTAATTAGTCTTATACAATTTTTTAATATTTTTTATGGGTTTTAAATGATTAAGGTCAAAAATTGGTAAATTGCGTATGTAAAACAGCATTTTTGGAAAATGAAGTTTTCTACTTTTAATTATTGAAACTATTTTGAATTTTGATAAAGTACTCTAAAACTCTTCTGTACACGCAACTAAAACTAAAAAGTATTTTGTTAATATTGCTGCGCTAATCATACACACATTTTGTTTTGTTATGTCTAGTAATAGGTACAGCATATAGGATTAATATAAAAATTTTGATCGACTAAAATTAGCAAAATGCGTTGTCTTTGTAATGAGGCCTTCTTGCACCACATCACAGAATTAGCCGATTTAGTTCCCTATGAATTTAAAATAATAAATCAGTTAAAATATGGCGCAAGTAACGTCACCGCTGTCGGTTATCGGCCGTTTGGCCGAACAACCATGACGCGGATAACTGAGATTCGTTATTAATCCTCAGCTAATTAGACGTTTTTATGTGCAATTACCGAACTTTCGGTAATTCCAAACTGGCAGTTACCAATCCGAAATCGGTAATTACATCACTTCTAATATAATTGTTACCGCGCACTGTTTCATCCAAAATTGGTTGAAACGACACGGCCAAAATCTTGATATTGATCTGGAATTTGGAATATTGAATATACAACTGAAGCGGCGACGATGCACGCATCCACCTGGACTTTGACACTGAAGAAAAACCTCGTTCAACGCAGTAACGAGTTTAAGTATCACGCACTCAAACACTTTTGTACTCGAATTATGAGTCTGGTCTCGAGTCAATGGACTCGACAGGCTCTGGTTAATATTCGACGGAAGCACGGTACTCCTATAGTCCAGTTCGCAGACAGGATCCCAATCTTCCATGAGACCTTGGAATTATCCTGGATACCTTACAGGCTTCTGGACATCAAACGACAAGTCTTGACGACACAATTCTATGTGACTTCGTAGGTCCGCTATAACTCTGCCGTACCGACACAGGCAGATCGACCAAATTGATCCGTCAACCGTCGCAAAGTAAAAAACTTCTCGGTGTGTACATGCACGCGTACCCCACGTTTATTAACCTATTTATTTAAATGTATTGCATCGCAATTATGTTTCAGCTTGTATCGATAGTTTACCAAGGATCTTCACCTATGCTCGGTGGATCCGCAAAAATCCATATCACGTCTGTTAATATTTTCTTTTTTTTACCTTATTTATCTTATTATTCTATTGCGTAGCGGATAAAGTGACTCATATCGATTCTACCGATAATTTATTAGCAATAATTCCAAGAAGTAATCATAATTTGATATGAGAGAACGAGAGAGAAATAGAGAAAGAGAAAAATAAAGACTACTTTGTAATATATATATATATATATATATATATATATAGACGATGTATAGCTAGTAAATAATGAACCCCTATAAAAACAATTCTCTCTTATGTTTGCAAGCACACCTATCTGTAATGGGTATCTGACCTCCTTAATGAAAGTCCTTAAGCCACTTATTGGCCACGGAAGTGTTTATATCATCTCCACCTATACACACACATTCTTTCATTTTTTTATTCTTTCATCTTTGCATTTCTTTTTTATAATAGTAGAAAAGCCAAATATCAAAATAAGTACAATGCTTTATAGAACATTTATTAATATTGTATTATTAGCATCAAAATCAATATTTTCCATTTCAAAATTATATAACCATGATTACGCGTCGTTATGAAATTATACTATTTATCCCTTGACACGTCACCAAAATAATTCAATTATATAACAAGTATAATTTTTATATTCATAGCATTTTATAATTTATTGTATTAAGTTATTAATAATTACAATTTTCAGGCATTGTTCAAGTTATAAAAAAACTACTTTATTAATATTACTTAGAGAGAGATAGGATACAGAATATAAATTATATAAGATTATATAAGTGCTATAAGTAATTATGCGTATTTATAAAAATTAACATAATTTATTTAATTATATATTTATCTGGAAGATATATGATAATTTGCAATTATCCCTTATTTCCAATAATACATGAAAAAGAAAAAAAAATTGTAATCTCCTTGCCAGGAAAGTTGAATTAAGAAAGGTTCACGTAACGCTATATAGATTATAATCTTTTTTATCAAATATAATTTCTAAGATAAAATTCATGAAGAGGAAAGGTACACATCCCCTTTTTAAATAGCTGAAATGAGTATGAATAATTTGAATATAATAGTCAATGCCGAAACACAGCTATATTTCATTTTTAAATTGTAATCCTAAATCATTTAAAATAGAAATATACAGAGTATCTAGATATTACCGCATTTCTGCTGAATAGGTTATTTTTGAAGGTCAGCCGGATCGAGAGCTCCTTCACCACATTTCGATCCGGGAGTTTAATTTTTGAAATATTCAATAATATAAGTACTATTAGTTAAATAGCGAAAATCGGCTGCTGGAAGTGAAGGTGCGTTCCGCTGTCTATTAATAATTTTAATTGGTAATTTTAAATTAGTAACTATTAATTTTCGAGCACCCTGTCTGTATACAGGGTGTTCTAAAACTGTTTGAAGTACAAACATGCAAAATTAGCATTTATAATAATTTTAGTAGCTGACGATGTTTAAGAATTTATAGCGAATCAGGGATTAAAATATAATATGCTCCTTTATCCAACTTCTCTCTGTGTGACAGTTTAACCAAAACTGATGCTTTAACTGTTATACTTCATAATTAGATATAACTGATTCCTGTAATTTCTGCATAGTTCCTTCAAATTATATCTTTCATTTGCCTATAAAAAAAAGAGAGTCTAAATGACGTTAGGCTTTAACTACAAATTGAATTTTAGATTGAATTTAAATTTTATAAGAGAAAAGAGAATTGAAGAAGCTTGAATTATCATCGAATAAACTTGGTTATATCACATTCCCTTTTCACATTTGCAGATAAATTTAAAAGACAAAAAGGATAAAACTAGATTATTTCTCAAGATCACCTGCACTAATTTTAAAAATTAATTTAAAAAGTGAAGTCTATAAAAGGCTCTTCTGCTTTTCGCAATTTCATTGAAACGTCAAACTTTCATTGTAGGAAGCATTAGAAGTCAATTAAATCTATGAATCCACGTCTCTTTTAATCATAATATTGCTAAGTTCTACTGGCTCAAGATCAAATGCATATTTCTCAAAGTATGCAGCAGCGCTATCAATAGTAATACCAACATTTACTCTTTGATTATTTTCATGAGATTTTATAGCCCATATCAAGAGACATTCTTAGCGATCTTCAAATATTGATTTTAGATGTAATTAGCTACTACGATTCAGCAAGTATACCAAGCGTTTCTTAAGGCTATTTTTTTTTTCATACAAGTCTAGAAGATTGCACTGAATTAAAATTATGTTAAATTTAGCAAAACTTTGCCAGCATATAAATAATACAAAAGTTCAGAAAAGATGCGTCTATTTAAGAAAAATTGGTGAAAATAACCCACTGCGAATGATGGAAAAGAATGTACGCGTGATGAGGAAGCAAACGTGTTTCGTTATTAAAAAAAAAAAGTGCACAATATCTTATTTATTTAAAACTTCACTTTAATCCATATGAAAGGAGAAAACGATCGTAAGAAATTTACCCATAGAATAGTTGTAAAAGCACTTTGTAGATTATCATAGAATAAATAATGAATAATGTATACATACATTTGTTTATAATATGGTGGCGTAAACAGTATAAGATATCGGCTAAATATAATAATCGGTAGAAACAATAATAAACGAGTAGTGATTTTCTATCGAGTCACGAAAGAAGAAACAAGTCTTTTTTATCAAAACAGAAGTAAAGTATTCTGAAATATTCGTGGAAAGAGAATTTCACACATATGCATTGTTATATTCGCATATATTTCTCCGAGTAGAATTTGAAATCAGATAAATATTTTAGCCAAGTAAAATTTGACACTGTGTGATATTCTTGCATCTGGCAAAGCTCAAAAAATAGTGAAGTCGGAATATCTGTGAAGTTTGCAATGGTTAAAATTGAAGCGAAATATCTTTGGAGCGTTGTTGATACGCTCTGCGTATATGCTGCCTTAGAATGTAATTTTTCCATAAAAAATATACGATAGAAAGTTTCTTCCGGCTCTACTTCGGGCTGTTCCTCGAGTCTAATGTGCGTACGAAGAAGATTCGCGTGTGCGATAAGTCAACTCAATAAGCTCTTTCCCTAACTCCTTCGGAGTCACTACCACTATAGTCGGTCGCTGCTCTATGATTGGAATTAATTACCATTACATAAGGTATTGTCACGAAAATCGACAAGACTCGTAAAACTGTCGCAAAACCTCCAGCGATTTTCCTCCCCTGATAAGAAAGTGAAAGAATAAAGTTTTTATTGCCACTCTTCCTTATCGTAAATGTATTTTCCACAGTGAGGATTGATAGGTTGATTGGAATTGCCTTAATGTATAATTACTCAATTGCACGAGTATAAGCGAGATAGAAAATTGTTATTGTTTCCAGGAAGCTTCAAACAAACGCGTCGAACAATAACATTGGAACATTGGAAGTTGCTACAGAAACTCGACGACAGCCTGCCATAACGAATGTCCTTTTCACTTTGTAGTTTCTAGACCCAAATGCAATAATTACTCCTCCGGGTTTTAACTATTTTTTCGATAATATATCGATTGTTTCACTCTTTTCGATAAAATCCCCCGCAAAATGGGAAAGATGACCTCCGGTGAAATAGATCCGAAAATACCAATAGACCTAAATCAATACTTCTCCTTCATCTCCAACCCCTACTCTTTCTCTACCTACCTCCTCCTTCCCCTCCCTCTCCCTTTCTACTGAATTACAATAGATCGTCATCAGTTAAGTGGACTATCACCAGCCAAATTAGAAAACTTTTATACGTATGTACAATGAAACTTGATATAGTTTTTTTGTTTTGTTTATGCACGACTTATCATACTTTGCAAATGTTAAGACTTAGAGTATTTATTTGCATTCCGTTTAACTATATTGTGCATTAATGTATCATACAATATGCAATGGAATACATATAGACCGAGAGTATGCTAATGAATGTTGCTAAATGTACCTCGCACTTCGCTCCAAATGAAAGCAGTTATTCCGCTTCAATTATGAGTGTATGTATGACTAGTAATGAAAGTTTTACATGTTCCAAATCTTTCTGTTTTTCTTTTCTTTTTTAACTAGTAAACATATATTTTGTTGCTCTCTGTGCTGACAAAAGTAACATTTATTCTGTATTAATGTCATCTCGATAAACTTTATTAGTTAGGATATTGCATTTTTTACAATTGAATGTAGGTAACGTTTAAAAGTACAGCCTGTGTGTATGTAATGCATTAACTCCCACATAATCATTATGCGCACTTAACTTTATTTCTGTATTTATTCACTAATACGTTATCCGTAAAATGCAATAACGCTCATTCAAACGTGAAATTGTAAAATGAACGAACAATTGCAACTTTATAAATTTTATATAGATTTTACATGCACATGCGTATGTGTCTAGATATTTCTCATTCACACATTCATGTAATTTCAAACGTAAAATTGATCGTTTTTTGTGTCTTTCATCTCTCAAAGTGATTTACTAATTAAATATTAAATTTACTTTGTAAATCAAGACAAAACTTTTCTCATTAATTTCTAAATTGGTAGTTTCGAAGAATCGTATCTAATATCAATATGAACATTAATTAATGAGTTAGTAATTAATAAAATTAATATAACATTAACATACTGCCAAATTTGAAGAAGTTATAGAGATGGTTAGTACAAACTTTTATTAATAAACTTATAATTTCTGATCTGTCCCTTTAATTTTAGAAAAATATTTAAAAATTAATATAAGTTTTGTTGTCGTTGATTCTTAATTAAGATTTTGATTAGGCGTTGGCTCGTGTTCTCTTCACCACATTTTATTTTACTAATTTTTGTATTATACAATTAATTATAATTAATGAAGTTTACATAATTAATCAAAAAAATATATATAAAAATATTTTTTTAAATAAATGTAACAAAATTTATAATTAATACATCGGTACAATGAAGTATAGTAAAGAGGTCGCGTAACATTAACACAATTCTGGTTAAGGCTCTGCCACTCCGAAGACTGTGCTGACATTTAGTCATATCCAAAATTGAAAAGAGAGGTCAAGGGACATAAATTTATTAATAAATTGTTTGTACCCCCACCCTCTTTTGCTTGTTTATTATATCATTAATTTATAAAATTTTGGCCATATGCTATTATTAAACTCTATATTTATACGTGTACAATATAATTAATAATTTTAAAAGAACAAATAACTTGAAAATTATATACATAAATTATACGACACTCTAATTAGGAAAATAACAATGAATAATTTTTAAATTTTTTCTAACTATAATTAATTTAAAATATTAACAAATTATTTATTAAAATAAGAAAAAATTAATCTTTTAATTAATTTTTCAGAATATAAAATATAATTATATGATGAAAGTTACGATAAGCACTTCAGAGAGTGTAACTGTACACTGTAATGGTGTAAAGAGTGAAGCTATAATTCACATATGAAGCATTTAATATTTTATTAAAAATAATCTTGTTTTTTACACAATAATCATTTGATTAGCTTATAAGTTTTCGTGCAAACGTAATACAATATTTATAGTATTATATAAGGTTTCACGCGACACACAAAAATAATACTTACAAAATTATAATTATATTTTTTTCTAATCATATCTTAGCTTTTATTTTATTTTACCTGAGCAGTTCACAGAAATCATATGTGCTATATCTTTATAACTTGTACTGTAAGTTTTCACTCATTCATACGTATTATTACGATCTAAAATCATAATTGTTTTAGAAATAATAAGCATTTAAATGTCAAGCAATTTGTTCAAATTTTCCTTAAATAAGAAACAAAATATAATATACGTTTTACAAGTTTTTAGTATAAAATTCAATATTTCCTTGGAATTCTCTCTCTTATAAGATGCACATTTATAAACCACACGTTATGCCATAAAAGGCATAATATTAACTTATATTGCCAAGAAAATAGAACATTTTACTGTTATTTTAAAAAATGTTCTACAAAACTTTACGTTATTATACTTCTTATATACTGAATATTCTATTAATTGTTAAACAAATTCTTATATTTATATTAAAATGTATATATATATATCATTATTTATTCTACTAATAAGAATTATAACTTGTTTAAATATTGCACACTTCATTCATAACTTAACCTGAACTACAATCAAATTTATGTACGCAGAGTTTTGCAAAATTGCCACACTTTTTTTAAGAGGGATGTTTATTAAGATAAACCAAGATAAAATGTCCTTTACCATTTTTCGATTTAGAACTTAGTTTTTCAGATATTCAATAATAAAGATACCATTAGTTAGACAAAGACAGATAGATTGTTGAATCGAGGCAACACCATCCCGACTTTTGTTTGTCTCTCTTCAACTATCAGTCATTCTTTGTCCAACTAATAGCACTTTTAACTTTAAAAGCACTTTTCGACTCGGTTTACTCTCAGAAGTAAGCCCCTTAAAGGGGGTGTACGAGTTTTGGAACATCCTGTATGTATAATATGTGCATCGACAAACATCGATTAAGTCAGTGATTTACTATAATGGATATCCATAACCCGCATCAAACTAAGAACAGCTTCTCGAATATACGTATCATAAAATTTCAACAATCACATCAGAAATATTTAGTTCCGAGCTAAACATTATTCTTCTGAGCCGTGCGCATCGTACATTTCTACTCAACTCGTTTATATCTTTTTCAAAACTGCTTACATCGTATTCCTTCACCTTTTCGGAACTAGGGAAGTAAAAAATAGAAAATATCAATAGTTAAGACACACGTGTGCGCGAGGTAAGTGATGAATTGCTTCTGAAAGCAGCCTTCTAATAATTGACTCTAAAGACTGAATTAAAATGTTATTAGTGAAAAATTGACGTAAAATATTACATATTAGTCGAAGTTCTCTACGCAAAAGCCTTTTGGATTTATGATATAATTTATTCAATTTATTCAGTAGTTTCTCCCTCGTTTATTTAATTTGACAAAGTATGTCGAAACGAAATTAATGACAGAAGTTCGTGTGGCGTGACTAATTCTCATAAAGCGCTTTTCAAAAAAACGAAAGAAATGCATGAATATTATAGGAAAGAGACTAGCATAAAGCTGCAATGATTATTCTCGCAAAAATAAGCGAGGCTAAAACCAGACTATTTAAATAATAGTTACCAATGTGACTTTAACGGTTTGTCATAGTTTCAAATTATAATTGAGATCAGCCATCGCAGTTCTGTGAGAAATGTTATAGTTTCTTGCAATCTCTTATTAGTTCGTAGAAAAAATAAGAGTAAAGAAACAATGTGCGTACATATATATGTGTGCGCACACATTAAAAACAAGAATAAGTAAAGAGTAGTGGATAAAGTGCGCAGTTTGTTTAGTAGCGAGCATAAAAATGGAGTCATTGAAATAGAAATTGTCACAGAGAGGGAAAATAAAGAGGAAAATGGGAGAGTGGGACTTTGATGTCCCGATAAAAAACTTTAAGATAATTTGTTTAATATGCAATACCGTGTAATATACAGAAAGTAATTTTTCGGTGTTCAGTCGTGGTCATTTGCGTACCTACGAGCGAGTGACTGTAGCTGGTAGTTAAAGGTGGCAAGGTAGAGTCAGCCCCACGGGCATGTATAAAATATTCATCAACTATGATTACACGGACATACTAAAGGGGATCTTCTCTCTCCGATTAAAAGTCTTAGTTGATCAACTTCTTGAGAAACAACTTGCACGTAGTCGGAGCAACTGCAGCTTTGCAAACTCCACTTTCTCCTCTAAAATATTCGTGAAACGCCTTAATATCGATTCCTTCTTCCATTTATTAATTCATTGACCCTTAACCTTAAAACTCTTAATGATTTGTTTAGATTTTTTCCTAATATCCTGCATTATCGTTTTTTATGATAATGCTCTTATGCAACGTTATATACACATATATATGTGTAGTTTGATCATAAAAAGGATATATTTAACCGCGTGATACGTGATTATTTTCAAACAAAACTCCCTTCCCCGATCAATATTAAAATATTCTCTTCTTCCTTTCCTTCTTCAATCTTCCATTTATTAAGTTTCTCCTGGTCTATTCTCCTAGGATTTACCTTCTATATACATATCCGGAAATTGGGACACACTTTATTAAAGGGTGACTTCTAGTACAATTCCAAGATAACTTTTCCTTTGGTGCTTTGCAAGTTAGGGTTTCGATTGTTAATTGTCAATCAATTTTTTTCTTCGGAATTTTGTATTGTTTATCAATTGCGGACTAGCGTTAGCTGTGATTTTAGTGATTTGCACAGTTAATCATACAGCAGCAAGGTAGCAAACGCAAAAAATTCCGAGACTCAAAATCTCAGCTTATTATTTTTTAAATTGTTACAAATACGTAATTACAATCATATTGATAATTCTTCATTGCTTAATTAATCAATTAAGACTCGTGCAACGTATAACAGATAAAGTTAGAGTGAGTCAGTCAGCTGGCTAAAATATTAGATATCTGAAAGATGAAGCCCCAAATTAAAAAGTAACAAATAAATTTTCTACTCTGATTGATCTCAAGAGTATTCCCTTGAAAGGAAGCTTGTGAATTTTTTAAAATGTTTAGATGCTCTATACGTAGACAGGGTGTTACAAACTAACCGCACTTCCTTTAAGGGGGTTACTCCTGAGGGTAAAACCAAGGCGAAAAATCCTTTACCATTTTTTTTTTATTTAAAGCTTAGTTTTCAAGATATTCAATGATGAAGAAGACATTAGTTAGACAAGGACACACCGATAGTTGAAGTGAGAAAGAGAAATGCAAAATCTCACTTCAATTATCTATCTGTCTTTATCCAATTAATGTTACTTTTATCATTGAATATCTCGAAAGCTAAGCTTTAGATTAAAAGACGGTAAAGGACTTTTCGCCTTGGTTTACCATCAGGAGTAACCGCCTTAAGGAAAGTGCGGTTATTTTGTAACACCCTGTATAATTTAAATATACAAAAGTGATACTAAAACAATTATGTCTATGCGGAAATTTCATTTCTCCTAATTAAGTAATAAACTTGAGTCTAAATGTTACCTAATAAAGCTATAAAAATCACTTTGCACATAAAATTTGTATAATATACTTGCATAGAAAAGCTTGACGTCAATATTTTTTCCTTAAATTTTGCTGAATGATACTCATTCGATAAGTAATTTTACACGAGATGAATATTGCAAAATGCAAGATCTCCTATAGAACTCTTAGCGATAACCCTCGTGTATATCTGTACAATAATAACCAAATCCTTAACTGAGCTAAAGTTCTTCTTACTTAAATTTATTGTTTTACTCTGCTAGTCGATCTTGTAAACTTTTGTCATTAGACTGCATAGCGAGTATTAGTTAATACAGCTTCGCCTTGAATCAATATTCTAATTAGTGCTCACTTGAAATATAATTAGTGAGTTGACTATAATACGACTATCTACATTATCATAGACTACGTATATGCATTTAAATTAAAGCAGACAATGCAGAACGAAAACATAAAATACGCTGTTTTTTTAAAAGGTGATTTCTAACTTCAAAGTAAAACGGCTTTGTCTTTGTTACTTTTTTTATATGTGGAGCATAGACTTGGAGATATTCAATAATAATAGTATTATTTTAATTAAACAAAAGCAGCTAATTGAAGAGAGACAAATTGACATTGTCCCATATTAACTATATATATATATATATATATATGTCTCTGTGCTTTAATAATAATACTCTACTATTAAATATCTTATGAAAATAAAGCCTATGAAATCAAAATAGCAACAGAAAAATCATGTTAAAGTGCGTCAGAAATCACCCTTTGAAAATGGTACGCTATTTTCCAGACATCCTGCGTCTGGAATCATATGCTATTTAATAAACATTTATTCCATATATAATATTTATTTTTTGAATTTTCTCTACTTTAAGAAATAATGCAATATTAACGATGCTTTTTATCAAAGATGTCAATTATTTCTAATTAAGTTTTATCAAAAAATATAATAATTTGAATAATTTATAAATAATCTCATCCATTAACCGATTAAATAGTTTGATATATTTTTCATAAAAATTTAAATACAATACAAAAATAAAAATTGTGGAATTATTAATACTATTTTTGAATTAATAATATGACAGTTCTATAAAATTTCTTCAGATTCTTTGATTTAATCTCTATATGATTAACGGAGTCCTACTGAAACAATAACAAATTTATACTTAATTTCTTAATATATCAAAGCTGTAGTTAAAATATTTTTAATAAGCCTTGATATAAATTTGATGTACTACGCTAAAATATTTTTCAGCTCGACCGAAAAACTTTACAAGCTGGATAATTCGTTTTTACTTTTTCATTCCGTTAAGTTTTGTGTGTTTACTGGTCGAAAAATATAATTTTCAGTGAAACAAATGTACTTTCGGACTTGAAAATGTGATGGACGAATTGCAAAGTGTATTAATATGAGTAAAATCTGTAAAGAAGAATGCCGCGTGGAGGTGGATCAATAATTTACTAATGGTATAGTAAATGCTAAACTACTGCTGGACGTGTTGATCGATCTAACGTGATCGGATGTTACTAAAAAAGTAAGATATAATACGTATCGATAAAAAATTATATGCATAAGCTATTTGCTCTACAATCACACTCAATCAGCGCGTGATACATTATTTTAAAATGTTGCGCATTCTCCACTCATTTAGAAGACTGAGAACCTCTGTCATAAACCCTGACCAAATTTTAAAGAAAAAACATTAAATTAAATTTCTCCGCGCCACAAAGCTAAAATTATAAAATTCACTTGCAAGGAAAAACTTGGCTGAGCACAGTCCTGATCTTTATAAGAACCTGTCAGCTACCGTTACTATACAGGGTGTCCCGAAAAAAAGGAGACATTTTTTGAGGGGTTCTTTCTGATGCAATTCTAAGAATTTTTTTTCTTGGCATTTTTGGTTTGAAGCTTTATTTCTAAGATATTCAACGATAAAAAATCCACTAGTTAGACAGAGACACTCCGATAGTTCAAGTGAGGTGGTGCCAATCTGTCTCGCTTCAACTATCGGAGTGTCTGTCTAACTAGTGGTATCTTTATCGTTGAATATCTCAAAAATGAAGCTTCAAATAAAAAAATACCAAGACAAAAAATGTTCTTAGAATTGCGTCAGGAACCACCTCTCAAAAAATGTCTCCTTTTTTTCCGGACACCCTGTATGTATGTTACTATTACTGCTACCATGTATTGTATTTTAGAATACGGTAGATACATACTAAATTAGAGTAAACGCGAAATCTATGATTTTATTCTTGAAAACTTTGCTCGTTTACATCTGAATATGCAGGATGTAACAATGATACGCAGTTAAATTTTAAGAATAGCAAAAGTCTGAATCTGAGACAATTTTGTATTTACCATTTTTCAATTTTGAGCATCATTTTCAAGATATTCTATAGTAAAAATGTTATAGTACTTGGTTCTGTCTAGTAAATTTACATCTTATTATACGATCCCTTAAATCTTTTAGTCCATCATTATTATTAAATCTACGTAAACATGTTTAATAATACAAGATGTTAAATAACGATCTCACTTGCTCAAAGTGGTTGATTCCTGACGCTATTCTAAGAACTTTTTCCTCTTGGTACTTTTTGATTTGAAGCTTTATTTTTAAGATATTCAAGGATAGAGATGCCATTAGTTAGACAGAGACACTCCGAGATTTGAAGCGAGGTGGTGCCACTCTGTCTCACTTCAACTATCGGAGTGTCTCTGTCTAGCTAATGGCATCTTTATCCTTGAATATCTTGAGAATAAAGCTTCAAATCAAAAAACGCCTGAAGCAGAAAGTTCTTAGAATAGAATCAGGGATCATCCCTTTTAGGAAGTGCGATCTTTCAGTAACAATCTGTATAACAAGGGCGTTTTTTTGAAAAAACTAAACAAATCACCGGAATTATCATTAATAATATAATCTTAATTGTTTGTGTGTTTGCTCAATTCGTCACAGTCCATCATTATTTTGCTTACTTCATTTGTTACCTTATTACTTTAGCTTACACTTGAGAAAATTGCTTCTTCCCGGCAAGGTACAATTACAATGTAACAGTTACATCATTCTTAAGCGTGGCATTCATTAAACTGTGACATCTTTTAAGCATTACTGTAATTAAACTCAATTAACACAAAATTTAAGTTGATTTTCAAAGATTACTTATAAAGTAATATAGTAATAAAATTATACGTGTATTTTATCAAGAGAACACAGTTTATGCCACGGTTACTTTTCGTAAAATTTTTCCAAAAAAATTCGCTTACATTTTCTTATTGTCACTTTTATAGAATATCCAAGAAACTCAATTTAAACGTTTTAAAATATTCACACCGAAGGTTAAAGTTAAAACTGTACACATCCATATAAGAGTTAACAAAATTTGAGCTTTTTCCTGAAATATTTTACAATTATAAAGAATAATTAAATGTGCAAAAGTGGAGTACAGAAATAAAGCGAATGCGTCTCTCTTTCTAGCGATTCTTATTCAAAATAAGAGAATAGTATTGATAAATAACAAAAACCTCTCACTCTTGCGTTAGCCATATCGATTTTTAACTAGTTCATTTGCGACTTTTATGTGGCTGTTGAAGTTAACAAGTTTTTGCTCGGCTCCAGTGGAGTTCTCGAGAGTTACTTAGAAAGAGATAAGACGAAGTTGAAGTAGTCTCGAAATAGCCATCTTTCGAATTATCCGGTAATATCAAAGTGACGATGTGTAGTTAGATCTTTTTGATATTGAATCAACAAAAGCTGCTGTAGGTAAATCATGGGATGAAAAAAGTTTTGTTTGAGTTTGACAATATAAACTAGATGGAACAACAACAAATACCATAATGTTGAAGCAAACAATTATTTTAACCAAGTCAAACGAATAGTCTCTCATACTACAAGAACAGGAGCTACACTGTACAGTAGTTACGTTCGAATAATAACTGCCTCGCGGTAGTTATGGCTGATCTTAATCAGTCGTTATACTAGTTATAGCTTCTAGCTTACTTACAATTAAAGGTTTCTTCCTGCTTTGCCACGTTCAGAACTACACGTTCCATCAACACTTTAGCAAGTACATCTTGATATTACGAACTTTCATTAACATTCTAATTAAATCTCATAAATATATTTAAACTTGTGATATTAAGAAAAAATGATGGACAAAAATTTCGCTTTAAATCGAAGAGAGAAAAATAAATTGTTTCCGCAATGAGAAATGAAAAATATGTTATATTTTTATATATATATATCTCGAATCAAAGAGGTAAATAAATGTAATTTGGTATAAAATACATTTTGAGTTAATTGCCCGCTTTATAAGACATTTGTATGTATTTCAGTAATTATGTATTAAAATGATGAGATATGTTTATCCAGTTACTCGAAAAGTCTTGTTAACTTCTGTGTATGTATATTTTGGCTTATTATTAATCTCAAGTGCTTTATAGCCGATTCTCTGGAGAAAGGACAAAGTTTCCAGTTTGTGTATGCAATCTGGACAATTTACGTAACATTTCAAGTGCAGTATAAACCCTCTTTGTCCTTGCAATAAAACAACTTGAAATTCACGATATTCCACTAATAAGATTAAACTAATTACTCGTTAGTATTTACTTTAACGATTAATATTCAAAGATTATTAAATTTTATGGTGTACACGATGTACATGCTTATTTACATATTTTTCGGAGAATCTGCTTGTTTCCAATCTTTTAAAAAAATAGTAATAAATAATACATAATTTAGTAAACTCTTCAAATTTAATCAATCCGAACATTCTTCGGAAATATCTTTTCAAGTGGTCCACTTTGGCACGTAGCCAAGTATTTTAAGTACTATCCTTTGAAGAGAATAAAACTTTTTCTTCGGAAACTTAACTCATCTCCAGATATTTTATTAGAACAAGTGTTGGATCAAAATAATATTATAAATTTGGAAAAGTCGCGTATATGGAAAATACAAAAAGGTTATGATTCTCCCGATTATCTCGCTTGGTACAGAATGAAAAAAGATAAAAGATTCTCTGACACAGGATAAAAGTTCCCTTTTAGTTCGTAATTTTGTCATCTTATAGAATATCTCATACTGGCTACAAAAGATACAAGCTGGACATCCAATTCCATTACTTACGAACGGACATGATAATAGAATTCATATACACAACCATCGCCTTAGCATAATGTATATAACTTAAGAATAAAAAAATCACACATATAATAAAATAAATTTTTGATAATCATTTCGCATACCTCTAATGCATATTTAATCTTCTTAATTGTTACTAATAGTTAATTAATAAAACGTAATTACTATATATATATTTTTTATTAAGCAATTTCTATTTCGTAATCACAAGAATAATTAATAAAAACATATTATGGTCTTTTTGAAATGAAAAAATAATTAAAGTGTGCTTGCGTGAATATTAATTGATTATATTTAAATAAATAATATTATAAATAAGTTATAGATAATTATAATCTATAAAATGTTTTTAATTAATGATAATACAATTTGAGTACGCATATGTATATATAAAAAAAAATATTGCTTTTGATTGTGCTTATATACCTGCTAAAATTATACAGGGTGTTCAAAAATTGGTCTCACCTCTTATACAAGTTAATGCTAATAATAAATTATAATAATATGAGTTATATAAGTCAATCCTTTTGCGAGGGACAATTTTATGCCAATGACATCTTTATTATTGAGTATTTTGAAAATGGAGCTTCAAATCAAAAAATTCCTAGAAGACAAAAACTCTTAAAATAACATCAAAAATCATCCATTGAATAAAGTACTCTTTTTTTCCGGACACCCTTTATATTTACTTGCAAACCGAAGACGTTATACAGGTTATATCTTATATGTCAATATACGAGTTGTGAAATCGAAATTAAAACAGAATTCAGCGCGTATTATCATATTCTTTTACGTAATATCCATTTAGCCCTTCATATAATTAAAGGTCGTAGAGTGGCTACGACTGAACAATCGATTTTTGTTATAAGGGACAATCCAACATCGGAAAGCCTCCCATATTACACAGAAAAACGGTGAGAAGAAGCATATGTCAATCACTAAGCATTCAATGACTTTCTAGAATCTATACATGTAACAAGAATGAAAGAAAATTATTTCGTTCGGTACACAAGTTTATTAAGTATTTTACTAACTCAAAAAATTTACCTTAAAAATACTTCACATATTTGTATTTTGAAGGTATTTCACGTTTTTACGGGAATTTTTAAATTTTAACATATATAAAAAAGGTGTATCATCGTAGTGATGAAATACGTATACTCTAAATTCAGTTGAAGCGTTAATATTAATTATGACTGTTACACATCACAATTAATGCTGAAGAGAGAAGAAAATTTAATAAAAAAAAAAAAAAGAAGGATTTATCTTTCTTTTAAAAAACATGTTAAAGACCAAGTATTCCAATTATTCTTCAGATGAAAATATACCATAAATAGATTAGGGATACATTTATTTAAAGAGAAAAATGTAAAGCACGTATTAAACAAATCACTCGGTCATTTTTTACTTATCGATAATCGAGTATCTATGCTTTACATGTAAGATAAGTAAAATCTTTTTTGCTATCATATATTACTTTATTCTCATAAATCAAAACTCTTAAATATTGCATACAATAAAAGTAATGCAAAGTATTGCATACAAAATGATTCTTCTAGTTTTTCCTGATTCGGTAAATTATGCAATAACTCAATATTATTCGATATACGCGTATACGGATAATCTAACATATGCAGGCGCGCGCGTGTACGTGCGAGCAGATATCGAAGGTACAACACGTGTTTATTTGATTTAAGGTCACATGAATTTTCTAGCAAATCTTCAAATCAATAAAAACTATGCGTCGATTATTTTATTATTGAGCAGGCTGTAATTTGACTTAATATTCATACTAGCGCGAGCAAGAAGAGAATTGATGGAATCGACAGAAATAATCGGTTGATTCGTTAAAATAACGCGGGATTGAGAATAAACCGAGCTAGAAATAGTAGAAGTTACGTTTACACACGGTCAGTTTACGATAAATGTACAATTACGAGAGCACGGCGTAAAATTTGTATAGTCAAACTCGGTGCACAATGGTCCTCCTCGCAACGTTATAATATGTCCCACTTCCCCTTGTTCTTCTCGTTCTTTTTTTCCAGTTCCAGGCTCGAGTTCAACGAGAATTTTGTAGCTGTCGACTTTTGTAGCAACGCGCACGAGCGGGGCTCAATTTCCCGTAGTCCGACCCCACCACCACCCTGACAACTTTTCATCTGACCTCGTTTCTAATTTATCATCGACCCTTCCGTAGCATGTTAAGGCAATTTGCGCAAAGACTCGTCGTGGTCGTCATCGTCATCCACCACTCCAATAGAAATTTTCAACAAAGCCTCCAACACCATTTACCACAAATCTCTATACGTGCCCTTCCTCTAATCAAGCCCATCTCATCGCGATAGCTCCACGCTTCTCGCACGTAACACCGCGAAAGAGTACGATGACCCAGGTGCTAATTTTAATAAATTTATATGCTTCTTCGAATAGCCATTATTTCGATGAACGGGAACATTAAACTCTTTCGGGTCGATGCAAAAATCACGCAATCCTCTTCGATTTTAATATCTGAAATCGCACAAATATCAGCACGCAAGTACACAAACACCAATGCGCCTGTCATAATTTATGCACACTTACGATTGCTTTTACCGTCATTATCTCTCTCTGTCTCTCTCTCTCTTCTCTCTCTCTCGCTTACATCTCAATTACACATTCACTTTATTGCCCATAGCTCTGCAACGCGTTTTCCTCTTAAAATTTTTTTCCATTTTTTAGAAGCTTTCAAGTTGGATAATCATTTTCAGATCCCTCTCTGGAGCCGCCTCGCATTCTCAGTGAAACTTCAAGATGATTTTGGACAAGACCTTTTGGCAGACGGAACATTGCTTAAATATTAGAATCCGACGTTACTCGGAGAAAAAAACACTCTTTCGTGCTTATTGCAAACGCGCGCAAACGTTATGCTGAAAAATATGAGAGTTTGACGGAGTTTCCTGCGAAATAAATGTTTGGATTGAAACTCGGAGTAACGAAAATTACAATAATTAACATTACAAGGACGCGAAAACCTTGCATAATTGTGTAACTAACGTATTGGTGGTGTTTGCGCAAAAATAATAATGTAATTCTAGAGAATGCTATAGGAATCAGAACTAAAGCAGCGGGGAGTGTTTTAACTACTTATTCCTGATCTCGATTGCTATGACAACAATCCTCTACTCATTGTCAGCAATATCGCGCATCGAGAATCCTCGCGATATATAGCATTATGTATGCGCGTGTGTATGTATCATCCATGTATGTATGTCATGTGTACATTTTAAACATACATCGAGTTTACAGAACAGCCTAGTTACATAGCACGTCTTCATTAGAATAATATGGAAAATTTTCGCACATTACTCGAGAAATATCAACGATGCTTCGTTCCTTCCAAACTTACTAATTTCTATAGTTCCACGCGTGTGTAAATTTTCCGAAATAACTTATTGTTTCATTTTTCAGGAGACTTTGCAAAGGAAAACTTTCAAAACTTCCACCGTTGATCCAAATTAAGAAAATTTTGATTCATCGATGTTTCATTGTACAGCAAATATATGAGAGAAATTATATTTAGCATCTTTTTGACTTTTCCACTTTACGCTATTTTTGAGAATTTTGCATCTATTTGGACCATTGTATCTTATATTGCCGTAAATATGTGTATGTTCCATCAGGATTCGCATCATCGATAAAAATTATCATACACGTTTAACGATGAAATGAATCTTATTGAAGTGCAATCTCTGAGTTGCATGTTAATAATATTGTATAATACACGCGAGAGCTTACATGAGTACATGTGCATAAGTAGTAGAGATGGGACAGATCGTGATATCAAAATTTAATCGAATATAACGACAGATGGGTAAGAGCTGTAGCCAGCAACTTTAACGCACTTTTATAACAATATTCTAAGTGACTGCATAAACCTGCGCTGATCTAGCTTCTCGTTGATCAATTATGATTAGAAATATAGGTCATACATACACACACGCGCGCGCGCACAAAAGTATACTAGCTAATAGCTTCCGTATCTTATCGCTTTTGGCATTTTAATATTAGAAAGCGGTAACAGCAGGGGTAGTAATAACAATAGCAATCATTATAATGATTCATTTAGTAGAATATCTCCAAATAAATTACCATACAATACAAACCATGCGCATCCTTCGTATACACACGTGCTTCTAAAATAAAAATTCTACTTCTTGCTAATCATCAAAGGATCGTCATAGTTAGTCATGACAGATAATCCTTGTACAATGTGGTGATTATAATGTGTGTGTAATGAGCGTTTCGACGTAGAACAAATTTTTTGAAGTTCCAGCGCATTTTATCAAAATTATGAATAATTCTGCGAATTAAAACTAAAAACTTTGATCTTCCGGGAATCTGCACCAAGTTCACGATTCGCAACTTTTTATCTTTAATAATTTAAAAACTATAAAAGAGATTGAAAAAATGTATTAAAACATTCTATACAGGGTGTTCCGAAATAAACGCATGGTTTTTCAAGGAGCGATTGTTCGTGTGAAAATATGTCGAAATGTTTTGTATGACTTTTTGATCAGAAACTTAGTTTCCGAGGTATTCAATAATAAAAATACTATTAGTTTTTTAGACAAAGACAGACATACAGTTGAAGCGGGACAGTGTGATGCTATCTCGCTTCAACTATCTGTCTATTTCTGTCCAACTGATAGTAACTTGATTAATGAATACCTTTAAAGGACCTTTTAACTCGGTTTTACATCAGGAGTAATCCCTTTAAAAATCATGCGTTTATTTCGGGACAATTTGTAGAACTCTTCTACGTTCTACTGGAACTCCAACAAAATTTTTTTAATATCACTGAGTTAACTTCACACACACAAGGTCACGTTCCATAAAAATCCATATTAAGAAAATCACGTTATGCAAAACTTGCTTCTTATACAAAATAGAAGATTGCGTTCCAAATACTTCTTTTTTTTTAAATAAAATACCAAACATACAGGGTGTTTCAGTGAGATACGGTCAAATTTTGAGGGATTGTAAAGGGAATGTAAATTGTAAATCATATTTTGATCCGAAGCTTAGTTTTTGAGATATTTAATGATAATGATACTATTAGTTAGACAGAGACAGTCAATTAGTTGAAGCAATTGAATAACGCTATTCTGTCTAACTTCAACTATCTATCTGTCTTTGTCTCACTAATAGTACCTTTATCATTAAATATCTTAAAAACTAAGCTTTAGATCAAAAAGTGATAAGTGAAAAATCGTCTTAGAATCACAATTTCTATAACCCCTTAAAATTTGGACGTACCTCACTGAAACACCCTGTACATACTCAATTCAACGAGAAAAGGGACTCATTTCAAACATTGCGACAAAATATTTCTGATTCCCAACTCTTAAAGTGTTTCAGTTAGTTACAGTCTAATTTTAAGGAGATACAAAGAGGGTGATTCTAAGATGATTTTTCATTTACCACTTTTCGATCGAAAGCTAAATTTTAAAAATATTTAACAATAAAAATACTATTAACTAGACAGATACAGTCAGATAATTGAAATGGGATAACGTCACTCTGTCTTACTTCGAGCAACTGACCATCTGTTTAACTAATAGTATCTTTATCTTGCCTTGAAAATTAAGCTTTAGATCAAAAAGTGGTAAATGAAATATAGTCTTAAAATTACCCCCTCTAGAGTTTAAAATTTGACCATACTTAATCGAAACACCCTGTTTATTTCTCAATACACAAGGTGAAATTAAAATAATATATCACAAACAATTTCCCAAACTATCGCCCGAAGTATAAATAAAATTATGATAAATATTTGTGCCTCAGAGTGGAGGAAAAAATGTATATTTAACACAACTGATATACAAGTGTTTTGTATTCAGTTGAAAAAGGTAGCCTGGCAGAGAAACAAGCAATAAGAGAAGTTGTACACAGAAACCAAGAAAAATTCGTCGTCCATGGTGAAGTCACTTCTTTCGATGAATAAAACAAACTTTATTAATAAAAATTAAGAAATATTAATTGGACATTGTGTACATACATAAATTAGCTCTATCGCATCGTGTTGTATCAACAAAACTCATTTCAAATTCCGCGTCATAAAAGCTCGCGTTGAACAAAAATTTCTCTCATTCTATAAATCGAGTTTGTATAGTGAAACCGCGATACTTTTTTACTATTGTAGTTCAGCGGCAAATAAAGAAACAAAATATTGCAAGCGTTTTATAGAAAATTTTATACGGCATATTTGAGGATTCGACCCAATTCGAAGAACGTTAAATAAAATATCACAACGCAATTATTTTGAATTGACAACTGAGAGATGTGAAAATAACCATACACGGGATACGTATCTTAATACTATTATCACCCTTCTTTAAATACCAATATCCGAAGTATTGTTTTAAAGCATTTACCATGCAACGTGTCTGAAGATGAAGTAGGATAAACTGAAACGTGACTAAAATAATATGCGAATCCCTTTCTCCATGTATGAACTAACACCGCCCTTAATACCGATGCTCCACCAAAGCAGTTAAATTAACTGGCTTAAGATTTCTCACTTTGCGATTTTCCTGCTATTATAAATTTATATTAATTCTTATTGTTAAAATAAGAAATAAAATTTTAGTTTCCAAGATATTCAATAGCAGAGATGCTTATTAGTTAGACAGAGAAAGTCAATTGGTTGAAGCAAGAGCAAGTGATATTATCTCACCTTAATCAGCTGACTGTCTCTGTATAGCTAATAGTATTTTTAATGTTAAATATCTTTAAAAAATTAGCTTCAAATCGAAAAATGGTAAATGAAAAACTGTTTTAGAATCACACCCTCTACAATCCTGTAAGCTTGACAGAACCTCACTGAAACATCCTGTCTACTTCAGCCTAACTTAATTAAGAGAATTATACACAATATATGATAAAAGAATTACGATAAATCTAGTGAAAAAAATTTTCTAGGATCACCACAAGAATCATAGTCACTAATGGTATGTTACACGGGAATATTGAGATTCCGGTGTACAGCCATATTGGTATATATATGTAGCAAGGATTCTAGGTCAAAGCAACACCTTCCACCAATTAAATTCCAATATACTGTATACTTATGTATAATCTAAAATCACTTTTAATAGCAATTGCACTGATAAGAACATTTTCGTAAAAATACAAGGAATAAGAAAGTTTTCCTTTAGAAATATAGGAATGTCGGCCGTGAAATAATAAATCGATTTCAAAAAAATTGGTCTTTATTTCTCTTGTGCTAATAAATTATATAAACTTCATATTTTCATCATTTAACAAAGTATCAGGGACTGCAATATGTACAAATACACACTTTAGGTATAGTTTAGGAAGAATCTTTTGTCACACACAATGCAAGAGTCTCTCATCGTTGCACGATTTCTTTGCAAGAGAAATTATTTCTCCTATATTTCTTGAAGCTATTAGACAAAAATTTATTAGTAGGAAAACACACATATTTTGTAGAAATGCTATATAAAATATTTGAATGAAATACCTGTGCTACGTATATTTGTGTATGTGTGTGTGTGTGTGATTGATTGAAATGCAATTGATTGAAAATTTTAATGAAATGAGGTTTTATTACGTAAACTAATCAATTCTTTAATAAACCTAATTTAATTAATTTACTGAATAATTAGGTTCCTTTGTGAGTAGAAAATTTCTACAAAATATTACTTGATTTCTCTCGCTATATGCCCACTGTTTACTCCTATCAAAGTAAATGGAAAGGAGTGAAGGAGTGGAACAGAAAGAATACACTTTCTCCAAATAAAAAACCTAAAAAGTGTTTATGCAAGTGAAAACATAAAAGATAGTGATACCAGTAAGTAGCAGGATGATGGCTACGAGCTAGGTACGCGATTTATTTGTTTACTTAAAAACGGCGATATTTCAGCAATTCAGTAAAATCAGACAGAAATTTGTCAAGACTTTTCTACTTTAAAAAGGATCGCACACACACCAGGCTCAAATAATTCTTAATCCATAAGAATCGCTCTATGTATTGGTTGTACAATATTAATTAATTCCGAACGAAAATTGCACGTAAAATTTTTTACATCAAATTTACAAAGAATAATAAATCTAGATGGTCTAGCTCTGATATTCTATTATGGAAAGTCCCATGATGTCTACGGATTCAATAAACTTAAAACGTTCTATTCTCTTATAATACAATTTCTACGTACAGGAAGATAGACGCGTAAAAAAAAAAAAAAAAAGAGGTAGCTCTCAAAGAACGAGAAAACGATATTTCTTCATAAATTTAATGTGAATAAAAATAAAGTAACCTAATCGCATAACATTAAAAACATTACACATTACTCGGTACGCTAATAGATTCATTCTACCTATAATCACGCGACGGCATATTGAATTTTGCACGACTGACAGAATTATTAATGATCGATATGATTGATAAGACTCACCACGGCAATAATTAATTGCACATTTAATAAATTCAGTTAATTTTCATTTGATCATATTAAACAAATGGGATACAGAATAACTTCATAATCTCGTAATCTCATAATCATAATTCAATGCTACTTAGGCACTTCCACCTTCATGTTTTAGCACAATTTCAGAGTGAAAGAGATAAAATTGAAACTTGCCGTAAAAATGCTGATAAAGAAAATTATCGCTCCTTTAAGTTGCATATAATTAAACAATGAGAGAGCGAGAGAGAGAGAGCATTTGTAAAATTCAAATATTATAACAATATAAGGAGGAAGAGGAGGAGGAGGAGGAGGAGGAGCGAGCGAATACTCTTCTTTTTCTGCATTATCGAGTATTCACTTGTTTTATTTGCTTATCAATTGTTATTAAGGGGATATCGTTCAATATTAAAACATGAAAAATCTGAGTCAATAATACGGTTGGCGCGTGTCTTATTTTTTATTGTGTTTTTTCAAGGATCGCGCAATAATTAATAAACAGAATACTTTCTTTCCAAGCAAACAAGGGATATTATACAAAAGAGAGTAATGTAGCTGCATAAACGTTTCCACATATTCCACAGTTCACGTTAATGATAGGAAAAATGTTTTTTTCTTTTTTTTTCTTTTATCTTTTTATATGAGCGAGATAGCTGATAGCGCAAAGAAATTATAGTAAGACTAATGAGAAGCGGAAAAATTCAAGAAAAGAAAATAGAAAATAGCTCGTAATTATTATAGTAATGGATGTGTCCTCCTTCTACCTCTTAGCTAATGTTCACCGACTTTGGACATTCTCAGAATATAAGCACTAACCTCTAATGAAGTGCCTTATTAATTTTCGACGCAAGAGACTGACGTAAACTGTCGAAACGTATAATATCGAAGCAAATGGGGCTAAAGGGAAGCCAGGTTGAAATGTCGCATAATAAATTTATCAAGTCAAACAAGCAAGAAAGACAGAGGAGAAAACTTTGACGGAAATAAGTCAGAGTGAAAGAAAAATTCAAGACGATATTCATAGTTGACCCGCTCCCTCTGTGTTTGCTGGATTGCCAATATCAGATTGTAACCTTGACCGTCCTCCGATATAAAGAGCTATCTACACTTGATTGATGGAGTTTTCTCATCAGATTTTTTCTTCCCTAAGTGCAACAAATACCCCAGACTACCTTCCGAGATTACTTTCGAGAAAGGTAACGTTGAAGCATTTTTTTTCAAGTCCCCCTTCTCCACGTGTGATTTATGGAAAGTATATGAATTTTTTCAGGAAACTGCAGTCTCTCTTGATACATCAATGACATTAAGCCCGGTACATTTCCAAATTGCCTCCCACGACGCGTGTCTGCGAACTGTATTTCGTCACCATCATTTCCCAAATGGAAACTAGAAATTTGAAAGCAAAGTTAAACTGGATAAATAGTACCGACGCGAATAAAGTTAACTCGTTTAAATTATGAATACATCAAACTTCCAGGCATAAGCGTGACCTTAAATGAAACATGTACAGGATTTACGATTTATTTCAATGTTGTAATTAACGAGTTGCGATACATTCGGATAACACGTTAAGCATACACATCTCCGCGCGGATAAGAGAAGAAAATAAGGATGCGATGAAACAATATTTATTTCTTTGCGAGCACTTCGGTCTATTTAAATTGGAAGATTGTATAATCAGAAACAGAGTTTTTTAAAACTGCAAATTCATTCCATGCATAGTGTAGAATGTTTGGGGATCTGATTATTCTAAGATACGTCGCACAAAATGTTTTTCATAAATTAAAATTTGCATATCTTATGAATTATATTTTAAACAATTAAGAAAAACCTGTCATATATTGATAAAATTTGATTTCTATCAATGTCTACCAACTACTCGGATTCTTATTTTTCATCTTATTCTTCCCATTTATTTCTCCCCCCCCCCCCCATCCCTTCCTTACATAAATTTCTCTATTTTATATTCATTTTCTCATTTCTCTTTTCTCCCGTTTCTTTCTCCTGAAATATTTTTATTCGCCATAATTCTCAGCAAAGAGTCGTTATAGCATTGAAAAATTATATGTACTTTAAGTAATTTAATAATTCAAATGTTTTTCTCCAATAATGCCCGTATTTCTGCTATAATATATGTACAAGATGTAACAATGATCCCTCTAAAAATATTAAAGGGCTCTAAAGTGGGTGACTCTAAGATGGATTTTTTTCCACTTTTTGATTTCAGGTTTAGTTTTCAAGATATTCAATTATAGAGATCCTTTTGGTCGGACAAAGACAGTCGATTGGTTGAATTAGGAGCGAGCGATGTTATCTCACTTCGATTAGCTGATTGTCTCTGTCTAGCTTATTGTTAAATATCTTTCTTTCTCCTCTACAATCTTTATAAATTTTGAAGGAAATCATCGTTACCCTATGCAAGGTGAAACGAAACAACCGCACTTCCTTAAAGGGAGTGATTCCTGACGCTATTCTAAGAAATTTGTCCTCTTGCGATTTTTTCTAATCTAAAGATTAGTTCTCGAGATATTCAATAATATAAGTACTATTAGTTAGAAAAAGACAGACAGATAGTTGAAGTGAGATAGCATTCCTCTGTCTCAGTTCAACTATCAGAGTGTCTCTGTCTAACTAATGGCATCTTTACCACTGAATATCTGGAAAACTAAGCTTTAGATTAATAAATGGAAAAAGGAAAAAGTTCTTAGAGAATATCGTCAGGAATCACCCCTTTAAGGAAGTGCGGTTGTTTTGTTACACCCTGTATATCCTCCCTTAATAGAGATAGAGGAAGAGATAAATCTTTGGTATTTAAGAAAATATATATATATAAAACGATAGAATAAATACACGCAAATATTTATTTTCATTTTATAATATTTTTACTTCAAAATCTATTAGATACAACTAGTTTGACTTAATTATTAATTGTATAAGAATAAAAATATGACACTTTAAATTACCTTCATAAATTTTAAAGTATATTTTTCATCTATGCATTATTGCACTTCTCCCCTGATGATAGTACTTCCAAGGATAAATCGAGTCGAGCAATCTTTTATCATTTTTATTTAATAATATAGCTCTTATTTTATTTTATTTATCATACTATTTTATTATTAGCAAGACAGAAATAATCAATTAGCTGAACTTATTCACAAGCATACACATTCATTCTCTCTTTCTCTGTCTGTATTAGTGTTATTTATCGTTATTATTATCATTACTAGTATCACTACTGTAATGCACTATATTGTGAGTCACGTAATAAAATAGCCATTCTTATGCGGCACTAAGAAGAAAATTATTGAATATGGCTATTATAGTCTGTTAATAATCCATAGCTCCAAATTTTAAAGTCATCGGTATTTAGTTGAATATTTTTTAAATTTATTCTTCGTAAAATTGATCACAGCAGAATGATAGAAGAAAGATTATCACAAGTTAAAAAAAAAACTGTACACTTGATGGATGAAGTCAGCAGCACTATTTTCAAATGAATAAAGAGTTAAACTAATTTTCTTTTAGGGATGATAGATAATAGTGAATTTCTACTCAATGTCTATTCTATCCAGCATTCAGAAACTATAACAATCCATCATATAAACTAGACAAATTGGATTGTAGAATGAAGCTTTTTCCAACAGTCAAGAAATTGGAAACTGTCTCTATTTTAGAGATCTTTTATCTGAAAACATGTTTACTTTTGTCTGGTAATAGTTGATTTATGAAAGTTTAAAAAGAATAATGATTTCTGAAATATTCAGTCTTTTTTTTTTTCGTAACCCATAGATTTGAAACAAAATAGAAAAAAAGGAATAAAAACTTTAAAATTAATTTAAACAATTATAATAAAGCCTTTTCATATTTATTCAATACTTAAAAATAATTTATGATGGATAATTCGTAAAACTAATAAAATATTTTTAATTTAATATTAGTGGTCCAAGTGGCCTTAAATATATTTATATTTACATTTTATTGCGAAATTTTCGAAAAAGAAGCATCAGCTTATAAAAGCGAAAGACATCTTAATCAAATTAAGAAACTTGAGAAACTACTTAAACAAAAATTTATCACTACTTTTTAAAATCAATGTCAAGCTAAACACAGTCTGTCATTCTAAAAAATTTGAAGAAAAAAAAATATTTAAAATTCTATACGTATACTTCATTCGCTAAAAGAATAACTAAATTTTGCGTATTTTATAGACTGGGGAAAGAGCTTCCCCCACCACTCAAAATTAGGAGACTTCTAGCATTAATTCTGTTTAGTTTACAGGGTGAAACAATGATCTCCTTCAAAATGTAAAGGGGTTGTAGGGAGGGTGATTCTAAGGAGATTTTTTATTTGCCACTTTTCGATTTGAGATTTAGTTTTCAAGATATTCAACGACAAAGACGATATTAGCTGGACAGAGACAGATAATTGATTGAAGTAAAAGAGAGAGTTTAGCTAATAGTGTTTTTATTATAAAGTAAATATTATAAATAAAAAATCATAATAGAATTCATCAATCTACAACCCCTTAATATTTCGAAGGGAATCATTGTTACACCCTATATATCTCAATCTGTAGAATCAATGAGTGATAGGGTAAGATAATAGCCAATTACAGCTTACATGCGCGAAAGTGAACGAAAACTGGTTTACTTTCTGTCTAATCTCTCAGCGAATATGGTAGAAATAACATGTGTATACAGGGTGTAACAGCAATCTCCTTCGAAATTCTGAAAGGTTATAGAGGGGATGATTACAAGACCATTTTTCATTTACCACTTTTTGATTTGAAGCTTACTTTACAAGATATTCGATGATAAAAATGTTATTATTTAGAAGAAAAGCAGTTATTTGGTTGAAACGAATATCTTAAAAATGAAGCTTTAAATTAAAAAATGTTAAAGGGAAAAAGTTCTTAGAATACGTCAGGAATCACCCTCCAAAAAATGCTCGCTTTTTTCCGGATACAGAACATTTCGGTAGGATATGGCTAAGCTTCAAAAGGTTGTAAAATGGGTTATTCTTAAAGGATTGTTTATTTACCACTTTTTAATTTGAAGCTTAGTTTTATTGATATTTAATAATAAAGATATTAAGACTCTTAGTCGAATAGAGAAAGTCGATTAAAAATTGAAGTAAGACAGAGTGACGTTATTTCACCTCAATTGTTTGTCCTTCTCTATCTAACTATAATAGTATCATTATTGAATATCCCAAAACTAAGTTTAGGATTGAAAAGTAGAAAAGCACTTTTCTACTTGATTTACCCTCAAAAGTAACTTCCTTAAAGAAAAGGATATAAAATGTATAAAAAATCAAGAAAGATTATTCTCTCTCTCTCTCTCTCTCTTTTCATAGCTCTGTGTTCTTTTCTTTTCTACTCTCTCATATTCAGTATTAATATAAATAATAAATAAATTCTATAAATTTTGTTTATATATCAATACTTGTTATTGAATTTCTGACTCGGAAAGTTATATGTCAATCAAAATTTTATTGATTTGCGACAGTCAAATATTAGTAATTGATGGTGTCACGTCTCTGGGCTGGCACGAAATAGTCAAATGACAAGCCTCTTGCATCTGTTTGATCAATCATCGATAACTGTTCTGTTATACAGTGAATATTGTATACATATGTATATCAATTTTAAACACTTTGATATTTTTATGTCTTAACTCATTCCATTGCATAAACTCTACCACAATATAAAAAATACAGTTAAATATATTTTATAAAGTATTCAAATAAACAACAGAATAATTTTTGTTTTAATATAAAAAGTCATTGAAACGCGTTAAAATTAAGAATAAGTGTAATCACAATTTTTATGATTTTTTAGAATTTAATTTTACATGAAGATCTACTTTATGTGAACCAAAAATAAAAAATTCTTTGAAATATGTTGATCAACGTGTCATCGATCACCCTCTAGGTACCTGTATATTCGCTCAATGATTTTTGAAGTCTCTTTTATGTAAGTTCTGGTGCATTGACAGGTCATATGGGTAAAATTTATGAGAATGAGGAATCTATTTAATACTTGTCTCACAAATTGTGAGACATGGCAATATCCACTCTATAGTAATATGAAGCTAATAGAAAACTAAAATGGCAATGGATAATGCTACACACACTTTTTATAACAAATATTTAAAAAATATATAAATTGTGAATAAGATCTTAACTGCATGAAAACCCCTTTATCTGCAAATGATTAACTGATGTATAAACATCAGTTAAATATTAGAAATTATTATATATCCGTATTATATTATATCAAATGATATAATTAATCAATGTATTCCCCATTATAACACACACATAAGACGCTTTATAAGAAAAAAAGAGAAAAAACAATTAATTTCCGTTTGAGTAATAATGAAAAATGTGAAAAATCCCAATATCACCATCAATATTCTCTGAAATGAGAGTTTCACGATGCGAGGATAAAAAGATTTTCGAAAAAGGTCCATTGATCCTTAAAATCAAGAAAATATCATTTTCTTCAAGGCTAATTTTAATCTGTTTCTTGTGATTGAAAGGACAGCCTTGAAGTTGACGCGCGTTTATCCCAGCAGGTGACGAATCACTTTAATATCTGCACATAGTTACTCTATTTGAGAACGACATATCTCCCATTCCTTTACATAATACCTTTTTCTCTTCCTTTACTTTTTAACTGATTTATCGTTTATCTGATTATCGCAGCTTAACACCTTCGGATTAAAAATCAACTTAAATGAGAATTTATTAAAAACAGTTAAAAAAGCGGAAGCACTCGATTAATGGAATATTGTTCTCGGTGTACGTGCGAATAATATATATTTGACAGGAAACAAGATTAGAATACTGGTAGTAGCTAATAAAATAGACACGTCAATGCAAATACGCAAATTTGTGGAATATCGAAACATATAAATGTTATCCAGAGGAAAATCGATTGAAATTCTTTTGCCAAGCAATAGGTATATCGTAGATCGACTTTGCGCGAAATAGCTTCCGTTCTGTATCTACGACAAAATGTATATCGTCGTTGAGTTTATCGAGCGCGACTTTTGACAATTCGATGAGAAATGCTCGTGGCATACTACCACCCTCCTGAAATAGTTTCGCTCGAAAGAAAATCGGCCTTCCCACTTCTACAGCGCAATAAGAAGCACTGAGAATATTCTCTAAATTTGAATCATCAAATCATTTCCACATTCTTTATACCTCATCTTCTCTTCTAGTTCTTTTTGCACAGGAGTTATTTTAGCATTTTTCCATATTGAGGATAATAGAAGAAGTGACATTTTGTAATAAAGTTGCAACGAAGCTCCATAAGCTAATATTCCAAAATGAATAAAAATCATCCGCTATCACTGATTACAAATAAAGTTGCCCATTTGCGGGGAAAAACCATAAACAGTTAATCACGGTAGAGAAACTGGAAAATAAGATCTCTACTCTTATCGGTAGTGTGTCATCTATGATGGTGACACTGCAACTTAACCGTATCGGACGTATGTTACGTAAATTTATTATTTACATAGGTGTGAACATTTAATGTCAATTTAGACGGAAAAATTTGAGACGCCTTAAATATTTTACGTCGAGTAATATTCGTTAAAGAAATTTTAGATGATTCAAATAAAACTCTGACCTAGTGGCATGTTAAGTCCAAAATTTTAACGGCCGATAAGGATTAGTTTATATTATTTACAACGCGGATTATAAGTTCAAAAGATCGATATAATCTCCATGCCGTAGTAAACTTTTCTATTCCTGATTTTAACACACTGACATGATACTTAACTGTTAGCAATTACAAAGGAAAAAGGAGAAAGAAACGGAGATAATAAAGCAAATAATGAAAAAGAGAAGTTATAATTAAATATTTTTCTCATAATGAGATTTATTTATTGTAAGGAGCTTTCCAATTATATTCGCTTTGTATTCTGCAGAAATGCAAATTATACATGAAAGTTTCTCCTTTATTCAAAGCCAATACATTATAAAGAAGCATAAAATTATTTTAAAATCCTTATTCACATTTCTTTCTCTAATGCAAATAATTCCGATTTAAAATTACCCTCAAATGTATAACGCAATTCATTATGCCAGGTTCAATGAATAATCAATTCAGTATTATCGAAGTTTCTCTTTCTCTTATTTCTACTCGATAAATAGAAGCTAAAAGGATAATACATAATACAGATAAACCAAGAATAAATGAGGAAGAGCTACGAGCATCTTTTGCCTTGTAACTACGATGATTTATAATTGAATTTATTTCATTTATAAATACAGGTTCTTAATTTTTTTGTTTTAAGAGAAATTTTTTTTTTTTTTTAATATATATCTCAATAACTATTTATTATATATTTTCGAAAATTTTCTCATACTTTTAGATAACCTTGAAAAAAGAGTTTATCCATTAGATGGTAGGTAAAAAATGGCCGTCGCGTGAACTACGTGTGTATGCGCACAATCGACTGAATTGATTTCTTTTTACAAAATTCCCGCTATTGCGACAATATTTGATCACGTAATCGCAATCTGCTATTTGGTATATAATTTTCACTTTACATATTTCTACATAATCGCATAATTCAATATTATGCTATAAGTTATGAAAGTTTGTTTTATAATTTATCGATGATGCACATTCATAATCTTTTAGTAATTTCTATTTATTTTAAGGTTCAAAAAGAGAAAGTATAGAGTAGCACACGAGCAAAATTTATATTTTTGCGCGTATGAACTTAATTGTCTATAAATTAATGTTTTGAACAATGAAAACCACTGTTCATGAAACTAATTTCAAAAATATAAATTGTCATTGTTGTTTTGAAAAAATCTTAACAATTTGTTAAAATTATTCGTAAAAAGTCAAGTTGTCGTTACTTATTAATCATTGACAACAATAAAAGAAGTTCCATTTAATTCTTGTTACAGCATTTTACTATATCAAACAATGTGATTGCATAAAAAATATGATATCAATATAAATAAATGGATAAAATATTGCATTAGAATACCTTTAAGGCATTGTGTTTGAAATAATAAAAGTCGAAATCGAATATCTTTCGCTCGAAATTAATTAACTAATTTTTATACGGTAAACAAGTCATTAGGGAAGCATTAGCAGTAGTAATCAAATGACTAATAAAGTCGCTAGGACTACAATACTATGCTAATTCACTGAATCAGTTATACTATGTATGTATATATACAGCAGGCTTAGCTAATAAAATTTTCTTTAAGATTGAGTTTATATTGAAAAAGGAGATCAATTAATTTAACAGTTTAGAGACTAAATAAAATGTCTATAAAATTAAAATTGACCTTTAAACGTGCACAATTTTTTAATAAAAAATCCTATCTATAAAGACAATATCGCATTTAATAATAGGGAAGGTGAAAGTAAAATAATCTTAGTAAATATATTTATCACTGAAAAACCTACGCGTAGAAGATTGAACGAAACATAACTTATAAGAAAGAAATATTTCTTTCACTTGCTTTCTTCTTTAAAAAATGGGCGAAAAACCGAATATTTATCAAATTACTTCAAAGAAAATATCTTTCTTTAATTTTATGAGAATCTATGAGAATCTATCACTTGATAATAAAATGATCATAGTTAACACAACGTAAAATGCTTCCTACCGAATTGGTTCGTATTACTGCCACATAGATTTATGGAAGTAAAGCTATCTTAAAGTAAATCAAATCGAAATGCCACAAATACCATATATTGTATTTCTTCAACGATAACTTCAGTTTTATGAACTTAGTTGCATCAGTAATTCTTTCCCTGAAAACAAAAAAGGACGAACCACAGAAATAGTTAGTACACGATGAAATTAGATTAAAGTCATCGAATCAATAATAAAATCACATTAAAACTTATGCTGGAGGATTATGATAAATAAATAGCATTAATCTCCAGTTTATTTATAAAGTGACAAACGAGTATCCAGAGTTAACGCGATGTCCAATAAACTTTATACCTCGTGACACGAGAGTTAATTAATATTACGTACGTATGTCTGGAATTCAAAAGCACGTGTATAGGTAACTTTATCAAGATATGAATTTATAAACCCTCATATTATCTACATGATTTGTTCTAAAGTGTACAATACAGATTTGTCATGGTCGGAGCAAGAGGCGTTAAATTGAAAAAGAATCAAGATAATTTTAAAAAAGCATAATATTAAATATAAATACAAATGCACGTCCAATACCAACAAGAAATATTTTAATAATTTTATAAAGTCATGGAAAGAACCGTACTGCTTGAACGAATGTTTTTATTTAACGGTGTTCATCAAAGTTTTTTATGCTTTTTCATTATTCTAATAATTCAGCAGGGAAAGAAGTATGTCCACGCGCACTCATGACCATGTGAACAAAGAGTTTAATGCTTCCGTGACTACTGCGAAACTTTCTTCCCGCTCTACGACAATTAAATTTACTGTAATATTCTCTGTAGGACTTGCATTTTACTTGCAAATTTCTATAACGTGCTCTTGTCTCCGGAAATATATGTCATTGTATACGTCTCTTGAACGTCGACATATTCAAAATTCTCCCTCTCCCTCCCTATCTAAATATCTACAGTATTACACAAAATATAGTTTTCTAGCGAAACGAACGCTTTGTTGTAACTGCAGTATTTATTTTCTTAAATTATTTTCTTTAAATTACACTACTTATGTAATAAAAGGTTCTAACTTTTTTAAATATAGTTATGAATAAAAGTCTCTCGACTTCGGAATATACAGAATTTGTTTGGAAATACTGTTTGAACCGTCAGCGAAAACATGTAAGTCATGCGATGGTTTCACGATACAAGTGTATTCGCGTAAACTTGACAGAATCGAGGCTCCCATCATGATCAAGTGGCAGCAGATACACTTTACGTTAGATATACTTGGCAATTGAGAAGATTCACACCGCGCAAATACAATAGCATTAAGCGACGCTTTAAATGGCCAATTACAAGTACATCACCGTGACATTTAACGGTGAATTTATCGATTTGGCTTGCAAACTTTCCTAACAATCGGAGAAAGGAGAAGAGAGCAAGAGGAAAGTTTGATAAAAGAAAGAAGCAAAGTAGAATTGTTGGTACCATTATGATTGGTAGAAATTTTCATGAATTAGTTTCAACGCACGTACGTCCAAAGTTTACGAGGCGCACGTTCCACCCATTATAATTAGCGTGGCTGCAATTGGCGTTTGCCACAATATCATCTTTTCACGTTTCACGGGACAAATTGAGAAAAGCCAAGTCGAATTGACCGTTTCGCTCGGCAGGAGAGACAATCGATGGCTTCGATTCGTTTGTCTTATCCAAATCGAACTCCCTTCACTTTAGCGGTAGCTTCACGGGAATAGGTAATGCCTTTTACTGCATTTTACGGTCAGACAATAGAACGCTGACCATGCCATTGCTCGCCCCAATTATTTTCTCTCCTCGTAGATGTCCCTGCATTTCATGAAAATTACATTAACTAGTTTCTACACGGAATACAATATGATTGGTAAGCATCTACTGTTGGAAACTTAAACGCTATACTTGACATCCCACCCTAATCGGGCGGGACAATTATTATCTTTGCGCGGGGGGATGTTGCCGACGATAACGTCATTTTAATATCGAGAAAACTAACGAACCGAAGGATTTTTGGAAGCTTCGCCGCTCGCGAGAAGTTTGAGAAAAAAAAGTTTGCCCAATATTATTTCTTAAAAGCTCGAGAGAAGGGAAATTTTGCGATGGCTCGAATGCGAAATTGTGAAATGAGAAAAGAATGTTTTCGTACATAAATATTTAATATGAAGGTATTCGGTGAAACACGATGTCTTTTCGTAAATTTCATGCATCGAAAAGCATCGCTATAAATTTTATTCAAATCACGTACCACCTCAAGCAACGCTTCAAACGAAAATAACTTTTCGTATATGACAATGTTGGTAAATTTTCCAGTTTTGCATTATTTAACGAAACTGGGTTTCGGCTTGTTTTGAACATTTAGAATTCTATAACTCTCTTAATCTTTCCAATGTGAAAATAAAATATATTTATCACAAAAACTAGATAATTAAGCAATAACGGTCTAACGATTCCTGTCAACTAGATTGAATTAAATCAAAGATTAATCTTCAACTACTTTAATCTTGAATTGAGCCAATTCAAATTATTCGCATTAAATGACTTCAAGTAAAATTTAGTTGATTCAGATTAGTACCGTACCACCGGATGACTCATTCAAAAAAACTAAACGCTTCGGTTGAATAAATTTGGCGATAAAATTTCTATCCACGAATAAATCTTTAATATAGCAGTTTAGAAAACATTTCTATGGTAAGTAAAGGAGAAAAATGTAAAATTCAAAGAAATGTAAAATTGAAAGAAAAACTGTACCACTATATCGGAGCTAGGAATCACTGTATGGTACACAGGTTTGTATTTCAAGAAGAAATCCCCATTGGCTTGAGATTTGCCGACCATAAAAGTAGCCTTGAAATAGAGGTTAGGATGCCAAAGAACTCGGTATCTTCGTCGTTACACGTTCGTGTTCCTGCAAGGGTTACTCATTTTCTTCGATTCCACTTGAACTTTTATTCTCAAGGAGAAACCCTTCAGGGAAGACTGTTTTTCCTTGATACTCGTCGTACTAAAAAGAGGAAACATCTTGAAAATTGTACGAGCATGCGAGCATAATTCAAGCCGCGGATTGCCACATACATAAAGAATTGTCATATAATATGTGCATGGAAGAAAAATTGCAAAATTTAACGTCATTAGAACCTAAGTTAATTTTTCATCGAAGCCCTTCGTTTATAGCTTTATTCTACCGTTTCGCTTTTTTTGGCGGTGCTTGCAAGCAATTCGGAGAAAAATACATTTCTTTCAAACGTTACATAACTCTTTTTCGAGATAAATAGATTTACTTGCATTGCCTTGCATCTTAACAAATACAAAAATAAATATTAATAAACTTATAAATATGTAGCATAGAGCTTTTCCAAAATCCTCTGATATTTGTATATAAGTTCCGATAAAATTTCTCTAATAAGAAATCTAGAGAAAAAAAACTAAAGAATAATGAAAGCTTTTGTAATGAAGTTACAATTTCGCTTATCACAAATTAATTGCAGATCATTGCAATGTATTTTATCGGATAGAAATAATTAAATTCAAATCCTTTTGTGGAGTTAGATTCGATATTCATTGAAGAAACGAAGAAGGTCTTATTACACATCATTTATTCTCTTTAAATTTTACTCACTGCTAACACAATCTTCACAGATATACACAGAAATCTTAGCAAGCATTAAAGGCTTGCTTAAATCCAAAGTTAATGGATAGATTTTTGATGGAAAGAATTCTATGACAAAGAAATGTGTATAAATGGCGATGCATTATACAGTATATCAACACACGAATAATAGTTAAGGAGCCAAGAAAATAACTTAAGCTTAATCGAACACTTGGCAATATTCCACGACTCATTCTCACCCAATGCAATAAACAAGATTTTCCCTTACATTTACTTTCATCCGAAATATTTACCAAAATTGATGCGACGAGTCATAAAAATGTGTTTGCGCATTATTACCGTAATATCAAAGACTTAACTCTTTCACCCCGAAGCGTCAAAGCAACAGGGGTAAAACATTCCCCTTTTGACGGTACCTTTTTACTGCCAGGAAACGATAAACATCATAATGCATTTCCCCGATTATGAGACCAAATCGGTCGGATCCCTTTTAGCCGCTCACTTATTACTTTTGATTTTAATATTTTTATACTATATTTGTGTGATGTAAGAGTTTGGCACTCTGCCCACAATCATCAGTTTCTTTTTAAATTGTTTAAATTATTATTAGATTCTACCGATATTACAATTAGTTAAACAGCATTGAAAGAATCATATTTATTTATAGAATTTTAAGATAAAATATAATAGAATTGAAAGCACCGGAATAGCCAATTAACGGCTTCTAGTTATAATCAGCAATGTCGCTTATCAGAGCTACGCCATTACCGCCCAATTAATTTATAAACCCCACGAAAAGCTCTTCTCTTTAAGAAAATTCCTTCTCTAAAGATTAAGCTCTACGTTGTACCAATGATACGTTGCGAAAGAAAAAAAATTTAATTCAACATATAATTTCAACGTATAGTAAATGTAATTTTACTTAATCGAAACAAGAATCTTATTTATGAAATTTAGTATTACATTTTTATTGCAAGCGTAGATTATAATGAAAATTAAATCTCCCTTAAGTATAATAGATAAAAATCTGCTTTAAATTAGTAGCATATTTAAAATGTCAAGTTAAAAGGATCCAATATTAATTTACAATTTATATTTCACAATCCATTAGTATTTCTTTTTTTCTCTTATTTTTTTTAATGTAATACAAAATAGTAAGAACGTGTAAATAGAGCTACTTAAATTTTCCACTAATTCCAACAGTCTGTTACTTATTGATTTACGCTATGCACGAGAACTTTTCGTTACGCTTCACGTCAAAGTTTAGCATAAATTAATATAAACAAGCTTAGAAAATATATATATGTATAAAAAAGCCTGATCCTAGAGCCAAATGCATACTTTTGTTTCAAATACTAGATGTATTCACATTAATATGTTTGCTCTCAAAGAAGACTTTTTGAAAAACTATTTTCCTCGGCATGCATCTGTTTAAATTACTGAATTTGCCGACCTTACGTAAATGTTGTTACAAAAATGTTTGCACGAAAGAGCTATCACACCAGATCAATTATTCTATACTATTTCCAGGTTACATAACTCAAGCCTGACACTTCACGGTTGCTCATTTAACGTAGGCTTTCAGCATTTGTCGCTGTACTCTTAATAGCCTAAAAAAATTAACAGATAAATTATCTAAGTGATAAAGCAGACGAGAGATAAAACTATAATCTACAGGGTGAGGCAGCTTTAATGCAAATTTCAAGCTACCATTCTTAAATTCTTGCACATTCCGGCTAATAAACTATTGATCCTATTGTTGTAGAAATTTTTCTTAGCGAAAAAAAAAGTGTCAACGAGACGCAACAACATCGAGCATCAAAAGTTCCAATAATCATTGTATTTTAATTGAGTAATGTTGGGGGATCCACCATTTCTCCCGCACATTTCCTTTTAAGCGCGTAAAAGAATATATTTGTGAAGTTGCTGAAAAGAAAGAAAACACACTTTACACGTACACGTGTAGCCTCTTTTACAAGAATTATTTGCTAAAAGTCAACACAATGATAGTTTGATTAAAAAAAAATATTGCAACACTTTAAATTAATCGTTCGACTAGAATTCCATGACATCATCAATGCGTCGGTTGACCCATTAATCAAACCTGTGAAATATCGCACAAAGGAAACACATTTTTTTAATAAATTACAAGAAAATGAGAGTCGAGAGAAACTGCCGTATCAAGCCTCTTTCAAGTACACAAAGCTTTACAGAAATCGCGTTGAAAAGTATACGAAAAATGTATTTTCAGTCGTTTTTTCGAACAAACCCCACGTACTCCCGCGGCTACTCGGGGTAGATTCCAAAATTTCTTACCGAAGAAACAAAGAACACTCGGGGTGTAAAATCAAGTTCCTTCATTTGGAACGGCAGCAATCTCGAATACAGGGGAAGTAGGAGAATCTATGAAAAAAAAAGAACTTGGTCGCCCGAATTGTTAAAATTTGAGACAGTATTCTCCATTGGGCATTCGAAGAGCTTGGGACTCGCAGGGAGTAATGCTGCATTTTTAGCAAACTCCAATCCACCCGCTGCGAAAAAAATTCGACATAGTATTTTCCTTTGAACATTCAAAGAGTTTGGGACTCGCGGGGAGTAATGCTGAATTCAAAAACAGTATCCTTCATTGGACATTCGAAGAGATTGGGACTCGCGGGGAGTAATGCTGAATTTTGAGAAAACTCCAAATCCACCCGTTTCCAACAAAAATTCGAGACAGCATTCTCCATTGGAAATTCGAAAGAACTTGAGACTCGCGAGGAGTAATGCTGAATTTTGAGCAAACTCCAAATCCAACCGCTTCCAAAAAAAATTCGAGACAGCATTTTCCTCCATTGGGTTATCAAAAAGCTCTGGGACTCGCGGGGAGTAATGCTGAATTCAAAAACAGTATTCTCCATTGGGCATTCGAAAAGCTTGGGACTCGCGGGGAGTAATGCTGAATTTTGAGAAAAACTCCAAATCCACTCGCTTTCAAAAGAATTCGTCACAGTATTCTCCATTGGGTATTCAAAAAGCTTGGGACTCGCGGGGAGTAATGCTGAATTCAAAAACAGTATTCTCCATTGAACATTCCAAGAGCCTCGGACTCGCGAACAGCAATGTTAAATTCAAAGCAAACTCCAAATCCACCCGTTGCCAAATCAATGATTCTTCCGGTGCACGAGTTTCAAGATTAACACCTCGAGTGTCCACATATGTGTTCAAGAACAGGCGCTTCAAAACGGTAGCTTCTCTCGTGTTGTTCACCGAGAATTCTCCTTCTCGATCAACGGGAGAACCTAATCCTATCCTATATCCCAGATCCTTCGATCGCCTGTTAAAAAAAAAAACTTATGAAAAATTGCCATGTCGGAAGTCGCGAGATAAGAGAATCCATCGACGTGGTGGTGGTGGTGGTGGTGGTGGTGGTGGTGGTAGCGACTATCGTCGAGTATCACCTCTACTCGTCGCAGTGGAAAAAGAATATCGAGAGGGAGAAAAAGAGAGAAAAAGAGAGGAGCTACTCACACGGGTCCAAAAGTGGAGTAAAGCGCCGTTCCAGAGATGTTCCGGCGGTGGGGCCGCGCAAATTTCAATGCGGAACAGCCAACAGCAACAACTCACTTCATATTGCGCACGTTTCCCAGTACGGCGCGCCTAGAGGGTGTAGGATCTCTCCCTCGTATATCGGCTCACTATCTCGCTGTACGATTGATCTCTACAATTTGTTCCTCGCGGAAAAAGGTTTAGCAGCAGCAGTAGCAGCAACGATCAACCCGGAAGGACTAGGATAGCGAGAGAAAAAGAGTCCAAGGAAATTTTGCAATTACCACCACTGCCGCCGCCGTCGCCGCCGCCGTTGTTATTTCTGCTTCTACTACTTCTGCTTCTGCTTCTGCTTCCGCTTCCTGCCAACTCCGCAATTTCCAACTTCGCTACTACCCCCTTCGCGCGACGAAGACTCGCGAAAGGAACGCGGGTGGTGGTGGTGGTGTTCGAAACTAGGATAAGTTCGAGCGATCTCGTTTAACGCAAAAATCGAGTTGTCGAAAAATACTATGGAGCTTACGGTGTTTTTTCTTTTTTTTTTTTTCGCTGTTGTATCAGCGGTGGGAAAATAAAAGAGAGGGAAAAAGATATGGTCTTGGGAGGGAGGGGTAAGAGAATTTGAAGATTGGAGGAATGGTGTGTTTTGAGTGGTAGAATGGGGTGGGGTGGGGTGGGGGAGGGAAAGGAAGAGAGAGAGAGAGAGAGAGAGAGAGAGAGAGAGGGAAGAACGCCTTGACGAGACAATCGTTGGTAGCGGAATAAAATGGTTACTCGATTAGTGCCAGTCACAAAACGTCTCACTACTACACCGAAAATGATTCGACGGTTCAACGACAAGATGAAGCTGACGGACAACCGCGTGGCAGCTTGTGTCGCGACGCACTGCTGCTTCGCGGCTGCCAACCCCCGGCGTCCACTCGCGGGCTCACTACCCCCACCCCAGGAGTAGTGCGGCGCCCCCCGACCGCGACCCCCAAGAAACCCGCGCGCAACCCGCTCGAGCTCGCACACCAACACCCCGAGTCCTACTCCGTACACCAACTTCTCTTCTTCTCTCTACTCAAACTACACTTTTCTCTTTATTCTCTCTACGATCTATTCGCTTCTAATCTCTGTTTTCTTTTTCTTTCTTTTTGTTTTTCTTTTTCTTTTCTTTTCTTTTCTTTTACCTTCCATCATTTCTCTCCATCTTTCTCGTCTCCACGATTTTTCTTTTCTACTCTTTTCTCTGTTTTTCCTATTTTTCTCAGCTCTCGCCTTCCTCATTCCGCGTTCTCTTGTTCTCTATTCTCGTATGTTCCATTCTACTCTGTTCCGTGTTGTGTTCTGTTTCAGTCTATTCTATCACAATCTATTCTGTTCTTGTCTATTTCCAGTCTACCAATGTTTTACCAAGATGATTCGTTTATTAGGAAATATCTGATTGTAAAAATATGCAGGTTATTTTGCTGAAATCCACGTCATTCGACAGCTTGAATCAACCGAGGAAACTCCACCGTGTCGCGTTTCCTCTCCTTGCATCATACCCTCAACTCGTCCGAAATTTCCGACTTTTCCACTACTATGCACCGCCAATATTTCCAGAGCAGTTTTACTAAAATCGATATTCGATCTCTCTCTCTCTCTCTCTCTCTCTCTCTCACTCCTTCTTTCTCTCTCTCTTTCTCTCCCTCCCTCCCTCCCTCCCTCCCTCTCTCTCTCACTCTCGTTCTACACTTTTCTTCCTTTCTTTCTCTATCCTTCTTATCATGTGCAGAAATATCCACCTTTCTTACTATTTGAATTTTATTATTTGTTCTACCTTTTCCTCTTCGCTTACTCAAATAATATCTTACTTGCCTGAATTACTTTCCTACCATTTCTTTTCGCTCCAACAATGATTTCAAATCTTTTCATATTGCGTCCATTTTAATACAATTATAATATTATAATAGTAATAATATTATCAAAAGATGACAGAATAATTAAAATAATCATACAACTCTTAACGTTTTATCTTTTTTCTTAATGAAATATATATTTTTTACATATGGGTATAGTATGCTTTTATATATAAGAGACTAAAGTAAAAATCCTATTTTAAAAATTTTTTAAATTAGATGTCATGCACACATACAATGTGTCCATAAACTCCTACACTCTTTTTAAAGGAGTTGCTTCTAAGACTAGTCAGAATCGAAAAATCCCTTTCTACTTTTTGATCGGAAGATTAATTTTCGACCTATTCAACAATAAAGATACTGCTAGCTAGACAGAGATAATCAAGTAGTTGAAGTAAGGCAACGTAGCATTATTTTGCTTTAATTAGTTGACTGCCTCTATCTAACTAATACCGCATTTATCTGAATTTACACGAATAATTAAAGCAACATGCAATAAAAATATTTACATTTAACAAATAAAAAATATATTTATTATAACTGTATTTAATGAATTTAGAATAAAAATTCTATCGGATAAAATCAAACTTAATTTATTTAAAATATTCCTCTTAACAGATTAATTTTATTTTTCATAAAACTGTTACAATATTTATATAAATTTATATAAGAAATATTAATTTTTCTTTAATTCTAATATAACGCATTTGTGTTAATAATTTATTTTTCCAATATAAGAGACTTTAAACATTTTTAAAATATAAAGTTCTCTCTTATCAAAAGTTGTTAATAATTTTTAATACTCACTTGCACTTTCTCATTGTAAACACATTATGTTAAAAGAGAAATATTAAAAGTTTTTTAGCAAGCAACTTTAGGAAAATTTCGGTGCTTTAAAGTAAAGATTTCCTTCCTTTGCACCAGCTGTCCTCTGTCCGTAAAATAGACGAGGTCCTAACGGCCTTGAAAATCTGGTCCAATTGATTACGCCACGTGGAGTACCTACCAGCGCATTTAGGATGCGCCTTACCAAGACGAATTTCTCTGCACTCTTCATAATTCGCGAAATTTCCATTGAAAACACTAAAACATTGGCTGTATATTATCATCTAATTATAATTAATTTATGCAAACACACATTCAACGATTTACGCGAAAAAAATTAAATATAATTAAAATAAAATGTGAGTTTATATATATAAATTTTAATTTCTCTAACTCGCACACATAATAGCACGTAGACGTATTAAATTGTTTTGTAATTTTTTAAGAACAAAATACAAGCTTTCTTTATACAGGGTGCTACAAAACGATCGTACTTCCTTAAAGGGAGTGATTCCTGATGCTATTCTAAGAACTTTTTTCTCTTAACATTTTTTTTATTTAAAGCTTTATTTTTAAGATATTCGAGGATAAAGGTACCATTAGTTAGACAGAGAAACTCCGATGGCTGAAGTGAGATGGAGTAATGCACCTCGCTTCAACCATCGGAGTTTCTCTGTCTAACTAATGGCATTTTTATCATTGAATATCTTGAAAATGAAGCTTCAAATCAAAAAATGCCAAGGGGAAAAAGCTCTTAGAACTGAGTTAGGAATCATCTCCTTTAAGTAAGTGCGATCGTTTTGTAACACCCTGTGTATTTTAAATGCATAAAATCGAAGAAAACTACTACATTTCGCATATAGTCTATATAGATATAAACACACACAGACACATATATTTAAATAAGAAAAATTTAATTTGGGTTACGAAAGCTTCGCATACTCTTTATTTAATTAATTTTAATATTTCCAAATGAGAATAACTCCTTTAAAGTACGATTGTTTCGTAATACCCTGTGGATACATGGTATAAAAGTGACATTCTAAGAAGATTTTTTATTCGCTATTTTCGATCCGAAGCTTAATTTTGAAGATATTGATTCAATAATAAAGATATTATTAGTTAGAAAAAGGCAGTCAGCTAGTTGAAGTAAGACAGAATAGATTTATCTCACTTCATCTAGTTGTCTGTCATTGTCTAGCCAATAGTAGCTTTGCTTTATCGTCTTATATCTTGAAATTAAGTTTCATATCGAAAAGTAGTAAATGAAAAATCGTTTTTAAATTATCCCTTTTACAACCCCTTAAATTTATAGAACATGTCATTGCTACACCCCAATATATCTTAATTTTAAAAAATTTAATATCTCTCATATGCCGGTTAAAGAAGTTTTGATATTTAAAAAAAAAGTATGACACTTTAATGAATTTTATGATATTAAAGATTACAGAAAAAAAAATGTTAATATTGTGCATTATGAAGTATTAAGCTAACGGCAAGCTTTGATCCGAGCCACAAAAGCTTCTTTTTGCAACTCAACACTGCATAATGAACACTTAACTCGACAGAAAGGGAGATACCTCTTTAAGTTTAATGATTACTTTCTAGATTTGCTATGACTCAAAAAAGTCTAATATTTCACTGTAAAATGTTAGGTTATAAAAAAATTAAATGTCGTTAATTAACGAACTATATTATTCTGAACGACGCACAATAAACTTTGAGAATATTACAAAATACATGCATTTCTTGTAAGAGGATCATTTCTGATATCAAATGGAATAAAAGTGGTTTCGTTGCGGTGCAACCTCGATATTGCAGTTTTTCGATCTTAAAAAAAGAAAGATAATTGTTTGTAAAAGAGAGTCACTATAAGTAGATTATAATTAGATAAAATGTTCTAAGAAATTCGACATTTTATTCTAAATAATACAAATAAAAGTGTGGAAGTTCAAGTGTTTTCCAAAGAAAAAACCTAGGCTTATCAGAAAATATTTACACCAAGATATAACCAGATACTAAAGAGAAAAATTATTTCAAAACTTTATACAAATACAAGAGCTAAGAATATATTTAAAGAATGTAGGGCTTGTTTTGTAACACCTTGTATCTTTAACTTTTAAAATAATTTTTAACTTTGACATAAAACTCGTGTTCTCATATAATTCATTACGAATTTTTTACAAATATTCTAATTTACTTCATCAGAAGTTTTGAAAGTTTTACATACATATTAAAATTGGTTCACAACTACTTTCTATGCACAAGATATTCCAAATTTGAGCGCCTACTTTTGGAATGACTTACTCTTGAAATAAGTTTGTAAAAAACTTTATTGCTTACTAATTTAAAAAAATAACTGAAAAGTAGCGATAAAAGACTGAAAAATTATTTCTGCAAAATAGACATGTAGCGACGTCACGCACAATAATGTGTCAATTATAACACATTACATGTAACACCAATTATCTTGAATTATTACATTAATTTATAATTAATACCTTATTGTAACCGTTATAATTTAAAGACACGATCTTGAACAAAATAGATTAAAAAGATTTTCTACTCTATTTTCTTTAAGAAAAATATATCGCTACAGAAGAGAGAACCAATTTCGTCCCAAGTTCAATAATGTATCGTAAAACAAAAATACAGTTAAATTATTTTAAATAAAAATTTGATAACTCGCGCTAAAAACAAATTTAATAAATGCAGTGGATTTACTTTCTTTTATATAGGGCACTTAAAAATCTGCATATCTCTTTTAAATGAGTTACTTTTGAAGGTAATTCGAGTCAAAAAGTCTTTTACCATTTTCCAATCTGTAGCTTATTTTTTAAGATATTGAACAATAAGGATAATATTAAATAAATAAAGATAAAAAGTAATGTGAAGTGAGATAACGCCACTCTGTCCTTTATCTAATTCTCTTCAACTAGCTGTCCTTGTTTCACTAATAGCAATTTTATTATTGAATATCTCGAAAGCTAAGCTTTGAATGAAAAAGTGATAAAGGACTTTTCAACTCGGTTTACACTCAGAAGTAGACTCGTTAGAGGAAGAGTATGAATTTTCAAATACCCTTTATGTAAAATACGTCTTAGAAAAATAGAAAAAAGTTTGAATTAAAATAATATATAACACACATTTAATATATTTTAAATCCACATAATTGGCGCGATGAGATAATTTTTGAAGATTAAAATATAAGTTATTTGAGAACATAATTTAATGAATCAGTGCAAATTAGACAATACACATGTACATTTTGCAAAATAGAGAATGTTTAGAGAAATAAAGAAATCTTTTGCAAATAGAGAATATTTAACAAAGATTGAATGTTTGAATATTACATAAAAATGAGCAAAAAGAGTTTTAAAATAAAATACAATTTTATAAGAAAATCGCTTTTCATAGTTTAATTAAATACTAATTCAATCATGAGTATAACAATTATTTATAATCTAGAAAATTTGTTTTCCAGGAAATAGAAAATGTAAATATAACGATTAAAATTTTATACATGGTTTTGCGAAATAAACGAACTCCCACTTGAGAAATAACTAAAATTCTCGATATTAAACTAAGTCGAAAAGCCCTTAACCACTGTTTGATCCGGAGCTTAATTTTCAAAATATTTAATGATAAAGGTATCATTAGTTACAAAGAGACAGACAGTTGAAGTGAGATGGAGTAGTGCTATCTCACTTCAACTACCTGTCTATCTCTGCCTAACTAATGGTACCACTATCATTAAATATCTTGAAAATTAAGCTCCGGATTAAAAAGTGGTCAAAAAATTTTCGACTTAGTTTAGTGTAAAAAATTATCTTTTAATTTGGGAATATATTTATTTTAGGAAGCCCTATATTGTAGGAAGCTGTTTAAATGATTAATTGTTATTATTAATTCGTAAAAATATAATAGTACTATATACGTGTATATTAAATTCTGTATTACAGATATTAGTGTTACATAAATTTTGTAAGTTTAAACACTATTTATTAATGTCAAGCAATTATTAATTGAATATATTTATAATTTAAATTTTGAAAGATAATAATTTCTCTCTGACATTAAACCGAGTCGAAAAATTCTTTATCTCTTTTCAATATTCAATTTAAATTTTTAAGATATTCAGTCATAAAACCCATATTAGTCAAACAGAAAGACAGTTAGTAGAAGTAAGTTAACGCTAGGCTGTCCTACTTCAAATTAAACTCTGGGCATAAAAGTAGTAAAGGACTTTTCAACTCAAATTAGTGTCAAGAGTCATCCTTTAACTGGGGGTACATTTTTTCCGAACACCCTATATAGAGAGGTTATAAAACGACCGCACTTCCTTAAAGGAAGTAATTCCTTAGTCTCTTCTAAAAACTTTTTCCTCTTGGCATTTTTTGATTTAAAGCTTTCTTTTCAAGATATTCAATGATAAAGATGCCACTAGTAAGACAGAGACAGTCCGATACTTGAAGTAAGGTGACGCCACTCTGTCTCACTTCAACTATCGAAGTGTCTCTGTCTTACTAGTGGCATCTTTATCATTGAATATCTTGAAAATAAAGCTTTAAATCAAAAAATGCCAACAGAAAAAAGTTTTTAGAATGACCTCAGGAATCACCCCCTTTAAGGAAGTGCGGTCGTTTTGTAACACCCTGTATAATAAGGAAACTTAGCACACAAACATTTATTTAATATATAATACTGTACATCATTCATAACCTTTAAACTTACTCATTATTATTCACTATTAAAAGTCCATAATTACTATAATACAATTAAAATTGATTTAAATTATATAAATTTGCTTGTTTAAATAAACAAAATTCCATAAGCTAAGAGAGAGATTGATAATGCAGGTTAACGATAAGTTAGTTCCTCAAATTCTCGCTAGTAAATTAGTCTCATGAAAGATCACCTGTTTTACCGACATTTTCCAAAATATAATTTCACTGTTAAGCTTGCATTTATATGCAATTTGCACATTAAATGTGAAATTTCTATAAATGCTTCATTAGAATAAGCATTGCTCTTTAAAGCTCTTAAAAACTTATTTATAAGAAAACAGATTGATCGTAGAATCATTAGTTTCTTCAATCTGTATTATCGATACAGCATCCATTGTTCCTTTTAGTTTAATATAAGAATAAGGGATAAATTATATATCTTTCCTCGTTTGTCCCTTACTAACTTACTGAACGGAAATAAAACAAATATAGTTTTATTCGGCAAAAACCTTAAAATAAATGTTCTTACAGGTTATAAAGTTTTATTTGAAAAAAGTTTCTCTGAAATAAAATTTTCACTCACCCCAAAGGAAAATGATTATCCATAAATTGAAAATAAAGAATTATTTTAATGATAAAATTGATCAAAGCATTGGAAATTTTACATAAAAAAAATTAAAATTCCTCCCGGATTCAATAAAATATCTTTTATTGATTCTGTATGTCATATCTGCTACAGTCACGCGTATACTATATTGTTTACTCTTATTATCGTTCTGCAAATTATTAGTAGCATTGTATTAGTGAGAGTATACGTATACATATACATAGGAGGAAAACCGATGCCATACGATCCTTTCACTGTACTACAGAATACTGACCGGACGAGATAGTTATAAGGAACTCTGCACTGGTGCATAAGTTGACTTGCATTCTAAGCATTTTCCTCTACAGTTTATATTGTTCTGCATAGTGTACATCACGAATCAGTGATATATTGCTTTATCTAAATCCTTACTCGTTGCTACATTTCGCAATTGTTATTAGGTAAATATTAATGTACAAATGCAACAATTTTTATGTCCCAAAATTTTCTCAATTAGATTAAGTAAACAAAATCTACACGTCCATACATTTACGTATATGTACACCTAGGACATATATATGCATATATATAAATACTTGGTCGCACCACATAACCTTAAAATATATCCTAAATTAAAATATAAATTTTTTTTAATTAATAACAAATTAAATTTAAAATGTTGAAAACTAAAGCAATGATTAAGTTATTGAACAAAACATTAATTTTCTCTTCGAGTGACTCAACAATTTAATCAGCGCGTATGTTAAACATCCAATCTCTTAAATTAGTGCGAAACGATTTGATACATTTAAAAATTATTCGCGAATTCGACAAGTGACTCGAGGCAAATTTCAAGAGCTGTGCCAACTGGAATTAACTTATCATTTCTTATCTTTTCACTTTGTGTTTTGTATTTTTCTATCTGCTTACGCGCATATACATATGCGTGTGTGTACATATATATATATATATTTTTCCTTTTTAACTGATATCGATATACACATTCATCAATAAAATCTACTTCGAAATCTGATTTTTTTAACTTGCAGCAAAAATAGATTGCCAACTAGTGTAACATATTATTTAGGTATAGTTAAAGTACCTAGTTATACTCATGCTTGATATCAACAAAGAATCACCGGTACTCGAGGTCCTTGCCAGCTTCTCACACAAAGCAGTTTAACTTTACAGATATTATAGCTAGCATATACTGTACAACATAGATTTTGTAGGAGTAAGCGCACTATTCTCTCAGATCATGTGATCTTAACATCACACATCACGTGATTTTTAAATTAGTCCCGTCATAATTTCCAATGTAAATTATCAGAATATCATTTTCAAAGAAGTAATCAGTATGCCAAACAATAAAAATATCTTTCGCAAGCTCGTATAAGCTTTACGCAAAACTTAAACGTAACATACATGTATTTATAATATTATTGATTTTTATAAGAAAAACTATAACTATATCGACGCATACTTCGTATTTGCTTAAAATTATAGCATTCCTTCCTTCTAATTCTTTTTAATATTAATATCGAGCGTATAAACATCGCGCATGAATAAATTTGAATAATTATATTAATTTCTTAATTTTAGGCAAGGGTCCACTTGAAAAAATGAAAAAACATCTATGTATCATATTCTTATCTTTACTTTATCTGCAAATATCGGAACAGGTAAAATTGTAATATCGATGAATTTTCTTATAATTCATTCGTATAAGTTTGTTGCATTAATATCTTTAATTTTGTTATCCCAATCAGAAATCAACACCAGATTCTCCTAGCTATATAGCTGCTGTAGTAGAATTTCCATCAAAGCAGGAAAAAGATAGTGAGCTGGGATTACGTCAAAATTCTGACTCCTACGTTCGAATAATTGCAGACGCTAGCAATCAGGTAAATTGTTTAATAAAACGTTTTAGGAAAACCAATATTCAATTATGATTCATAATTTTTAGAATGCGGATATTATAGTTTTCCCCGAAGATGGCTTAACTGGAATTAGTTTACCACAAAGGGAATTCCTAGATTCTTGGACAACGTTAATTCCCGCAGTATCAGAAAACTATATCCCATGTTCTAATAATACAATTCCCGTAAGCGAGGTAAGTTTTAAAATCTTTAAGAAAAAATAATTTACATATATTTAAATATTATATAAAAAATTATAGCAGATTCAAAAATTGTTTACAACATTCAATAAAATCTTTCCTTATCTTCTGTACTAATCCGTTATGCGCTGTTATTAATTTTAATAATCTATAGGCACTAAAAAACATATCTTGCGCAGCTTCGCGTAATCAAATTTATGTTGTCGTAAATATCGCAGAAAAAAATATATGTAATGAGAAAAACTGTGACAAAAATAATACGCTATATTACAATAGTAATGTCGTATTTGATCGTACCGGTAAAATAATTGCTAGGTTTGTATATTTCTAATATCTTATAATAAAATTAATTGTTATGTTTCTTATTACGATTAACACAATACGCATAATAATAAAATTAATCTACAGGTATCGTAAAACACATTTGTTTGTGGAACCACAATTTAATGTCACACCAAAACCAGAAATTGTAACATTCAATACTGATTTCGGCGTAACATTTGGTACTTTTATATGTTTTGATATATTATTTAAAGAACCAGGTTTAACCTTAACGAGAAAACATCAAATAACGGACATCGTTTATACAACTGCTTGGTTTTCTGAAATACCATTTTTGACTGGTAAGCTGCTAGATTAACTAATAATATAATAACTTAACAGAATAATATATAATGATAGTAATAGTAATCTTTACGTATTTATTTAGCGGTACAAACTCAGGCTGCTTGGTCATTTGCTGAAGATGTTAATTTTCTGGCATCTGGTTATAATAGACCAAAATTTGGAAATACAGGAAGCGGAATTTATCTAGGTAAATATATCTAAAAATATACACAACTGTATTATATATAAGTATATAACTATATATATATATATATATATATAAATAAAAATAATCATAAAAAACTATATTTTTAATTAATAGGTCGAGGAGGAATCGGAAAAGTAACATTACAGTTTGAAACTAAAGAGCAATTGCTTATTATGGAAGTTCCTAAGAAAAAAAGAATTTCAATAAACAAACCACAAAATACTTTAATGAAACATGACCACACTCTTACTGGATCTTCGCACACACACATGCATGATACTTTAAAACGGAAACGCGAAGCAGATAACATTGAACTTTCTCTGCTTCATGATGATATCTCTGTTTTTGAAACAGTTCCTTTCAACTCATCTATTGTAAAAAATGTTTGTCATAATGGGTTCTGCTGTGATTTTGCAATTGAAGTTAGTAATGTAGATCCGGCTACTAACTACCGATTAGCTGTATTTAATGGCTTACGTACTTATGCTAATATTATTTTTGCTGGAACTCGTGCGTGTGCAGTAATTCAATGTGCGAATGATTCAATCTCGTCATGTAGCTGGAGTACAAAAACGTCAGGAACAACATTTACGAAAATTGAAATTTCAGGAACATTTGACAATTATGAGAATATATTGATTATGCCTAATACATTATTAAGTCCATCCTTATTGCCATTTAAAAACTTTTCATTTGAGGAACATAAACACGATAAGCACGTTCACGTGTGTATCAATCAAACAGAACCAATAAACAATGTATTAACTTTTGGACTATATTGTAGAGAATTTGAAAAGGATGCTAAAAGTGCATCATCTACATTTACTATTTATACACTAGTTATCCTTTTAACATTGTTTTTCGTATCATTTATATAAACAATTATTTTTATAATACAAGTGGCCTTTTTTAATTGCAATCATTATCCTAAATTACGAGAAATTTTTCAAGCGTCGTCAAAAAACTGTTTATACCAATCATCTTAAATACATTTTTTTATTCTACAAATCACTTATACTTTAACTTCTTCATCTGATGTTTCTTTTAACAATTTGACTTATTAGAATAATTCATTCAACAATTGTAATAAAGAAGGCCTAAAGCAGTATAAAGAAATTGTGTCTTATTACGTAGTGCAAATTTTCCGAAGAATCTTAGTATTGAATTAAATTTTATAGGTCAAAAGTAATATTTTTCTATAATGTATTTTTATACTTAGAACTTGTATGTATGTGCGTTTGAGTGTGCAAATAAAAATAAATATTATATTTTCTAAGTAAAATATCTTTCTCCTTTTGAATCTCATTTTATTGAACAGTAACTGATTTATGCATAACGATACATATTCGTATTAAAAGAAAGTAGACTAATTGTTTTATCAGCATATTACTATTAATATGTGAAATATGCAAAATACAAGCAACAAAAAGAGATCGCAATAAAATAAACAAAAGAAGCTCCAAACTTACAATTTAAAAATAAATTAGTGACGTGAAAAATTTTGAAAAATAATATATAAAAATAAAGCATGAAGGAATTAATGTCTTCGATAATTAATAAAAAATATTATTCTACTATTATAAATAAAGCATTTTATTATCTACCAGGCTCTTTAACAAAACTTAAAAGAGGTATTATTCAAGTACAAAATTAGTGAAAAAATAATTCAATTCATATAATCAAAATAAATTATTATTTTAGTTGAATTCAATAGCTATCGGTTCTCATATACTGATATCCCAAAACCAAATTTTCAATATCATCGAGAGGATTCTATGAAAGATCCATATAAATCATCAGCAAGTAGTGCTGATGACCGAAAAGCGTTAATTTATTTTTGCAGTTTTGGTAAAAATACAGTCTGTGATGAATTTATAATTAAATAAATCAATAATTTATATTCTACAAAATTTTAATATTTTCAGTTAACTCGGCCGCAATAGCCTTGTATCTTGAACGTATAAACATATACGGCATTTTGTGTCTTAATCCAGATCGTACTGAAATTGCAGAATCAAAAGCTACTGTAAGCATAGCTAATATTCCTGTAGGAAAAGTTTTAACTATTAAATGGCATGGTAAACCAGTTTTCATTTACCACAGGTAACATATTATTTTACGATTTCTGTAGAAATAAGTAATAACTTAGATTTTTTAAAATACAAATGACTTTCCAAAACAAATATATTTATCCATAAATTTTTTATTTAAATTTTAAACAACGTTTTGTGGAAATATTTTAATAATTATTTAACCCTTAATTAAAACACCGTTAAAGTTTTAAATGGTTAAAACTAATAATTCAGCAAGTTAAATAAATATCTGTTATAATATACTTTTCCGTATACTATTAGCCATTACATTAAATAAATATTTTAGATCTCAATCAATAATTGACCAAGAACGACAGTATGATATATCTAAATTACTGGATCCTCAAATGGATGAGGAAAGAGTTCAAAAACCAGAATGGTTAGTGGTAATAGGTGTCTGCACTCATTTAGGTTGTGTGCCCATGACTAATGCTGGAATAATACCTGGAGGATTTTTCTGTCCTTGTCATGGATCGCATTTTGATGCTTCTGGACGAATTCGAAAAGGACCAGCTCCTACTAATTTGGAAATACCAAAATATGAATTTTTAGATAATAATAATTTATTAATTGGATAATTATACATATTCCGTTTCAATTGACTTGATTTTGTCAATAAATTAATATAGTTCAAGTTATTAAAGCTAGAATAATGAAAATAAATTATTGACAATAATATAACAACTTAAAAGTTCTCTAAGCAAATAACTTAATTTGTAATAATAATGTAATTTGAATTAAACTTAAAAAGCTTGAGGTTTCATTATTGATTCATAACTGATTGTTCACTATTATTAATTTTTTAGATAAAACTTTTACATTATTATTTCTATACCGAGTGTTTACTTCAAAACTTTCTACCTGATTATTTTAGAAAGTATGAAAGGCACGAAAAAGAATAAAAACACATATTTATGGTTTCAAGGGGGAAGTATAATTACGGTAGAATTTTGTTATTAGAATGCAATTTCCAACGTTTGCTTGGAGGTTAACATTTTTTTTTAAATAGAAAGTTGTATTATTTATAATAGCATTTTTATTTTAAATAAAAATAGTAACAACTTTTGTAGGAGAAAACGTTTTAAAGGAATATTAATTTCAAAAAAATTGAAGGATAAAGATATCATAGTGATTCTTATTATAATAAATCAATTATTTTAGAGTTAGAAATATTCAAAAAAAATTTACAAAGAAGTCCATACAGATTTTTGAGAATTGTTTTTATTATTGTTCTAATAATTCCGGAAAACATTTTAAATACTTAATATAATAAATCAATTACTTTAAAGCGTTCAAAATGTTTTCGAAAATTCTCCAAACAATAATAAACACAATTTTCAAATTCTGTGCAGATATTTTTGAAAATTTTGTTTTAAATATTTCTACATTCCTGTACAATTCGTGGCCACAAGTCATCAATATTTTGTAGTGGTATTTTATAAACCAATGATATTATGCCCCCACAAAAGAATATAATAACAATGATATGTTACATAAATTTAAGGGATTATAAAAGGTGTGATTCTAAGATAATTTTTGATTTATTGCTTTTTGATCCGAGACTTAATTTTTATAAGACATTGAACGATGAAGATACTATTAGATAGACAGACAAGCTGATATAGTTGAAAAGAGATATTCGAATGTCAGTATTGTGTTATTTCGCTTCAACTGTATGCCTGTCTCTGTCTAATTAATAGCATCTTTATTATTAAATATTTCTAAACTCAAGTTCAGGATTGAAAAATGGTAAATGACTTTTCGAATCGGTTGACTTTGAAGAGTATCCCCCTTAAAGAAAGTTAATTTTGCAACACCTTGTATACTATATAAATAATGCATTTGCAGTACTGTCTTTCCCCTTAATATGTATATACTTTGTTTAAATTAAGAATGGCACCGTTCCGCGCATTTTAAAAGAGGCTTCCCCTCCAATTGCCACATATGCATATACAATGTGATTCTGCAATATACAGGGTGTAACAAAACAACCGCACTTCCTTAAAGGGGGTGATTCCTGACACTATTTTAAGAACTTTTTCCTGTTACGATTTTTTAATCTAAAGCTTAGTTTTCGAGATATTCAACAATATAAGTACTAATAGTTAGAAAAAGACAGATAGATAGTTGAAGTGAGACAAATGCTATCTTACTTCAACTATCGGAGTGTCTCTGTCTAACTAATGGCATCTTTACCATTGAATATTTGTAAAACTAAGCTTTAGATTAAAAAATGGCAAAAGGAAAAAGTTCTTAGAATAGAGTCAGGAATCACCCCCTTTAAGTAAGTGCGGTTGTTTTGTTACACCCTGCATACGCGTAATTTTAATTCAACCCCTTATAAATCTGGCCATTCTAAATCAAAAAGTCCTGAACCATTTTTTCCAAAAATGAATAATAACAGAGTTATTAACAGTTAATGATTTGATATGTTTTGACCAATGGCGGCAAATATCAAAGCCGAAGACACCTTGCTACCAAGTAAAACTAAAAAGTAGGGCGGGGCCTGTCTTCCCTCTTTTTCAAAGATAATTTAACATCCGTTAGCTGCTACAGTAACTCATGAGAAAAAGAGTAGACAAACACCGCCCATTCTCTCACTCTTACTTTATGGTCTGTTTTTTATGTCTGTATTAACTACACTAGTGTAATTAAACACCAATCAGGAAACAATAGGAATACTTTTCTGGTTCCTGATTGGTATGTAATTACACTAGTATAGTTAGTACAGCAACAAAAAACAGACCATTGGTAGCAATGTATTTACGACTCCAATACTAGCTAGCCGCCATTGGTCAAAATATCAAATTTTTAACTATTATTAACCCTGTATATGCAGGGTGTAACAATAATCCCCTTCGAAATTTTAAGGAGTTGTAGAGGGAATGATTCTAAGACGATTTTTCATGTAACATATTTTAATCTGAAGCTTAGTTTTTGAGATATTTAATGATAAAGGTACTATTAATTAGACAGAGACAGTCAATTAGTTAAAGTGAGATAACGCCATTCTGTCTCACTTCACCTATCTATCTATCTCTGTCTAACTGATAGTATCTTTATCATTAAATATCTCAAAAACTAAGTTTCAGATTAAAATGTGGTAGATAAAAAATCGTCTTAGAATCACTCTCTCTACAACCTCTTAAAATTTCGAAGGACATCATTGTTACACCTTGTATACAAGGTGTCCGGAAAAAAAGGAGACATTTTTTGAGGGTTGGTTCCTGAGGCTATTCTAAGAACTTTTCCTTTTGGTATTTTTTGATTTGAAGCTTTATTTTCAAGATATTCAATGATAGAGATGCCAGTAGTAAGACAGAGGCACTCCAATAGTTGCAATGAGGTAGCGCCATTCTGTCTCGCTTCAACTATCGGAGTGTCTCTGTCTAACTAGTGGAATCTTTATTATTGAATATTTGGAAAATAAAGCTTCAAATCAAAAAATGCCAACAGAAAAAAGTTCTTAGAATTGCATCAGGAACCACCCCTCAAAAAATGTTTCCTTTTTCTTCAACTATAGGCTGACTGAAGGGAGCTGAAGGGAACGTGATCTCTAAATCATTTCCTCCATAACCTTAACACCTTGCATAACTCATAAATTGAATTTTTTATATAAAGGAATAATTAAAATAAAAATTATTAAATAATACTTAATTATTTTATTCAATTATATTATAATTAAAGTTACAATAACAAGTTTAACTATAATTAAATAAATAAATTAAATTAAATAAAATTAGTTAGCTTGGCTTAATTATTCTACTTTAATTTCATTATCAATTGCCAGATGTTGACGTATAATTTTTGCAACTTTTCGATGTTCTATAATTAATGTTTTTGGGCATTGCAAAAAATATGTAATTATTATTATATTTTTGTAATATAATTTGCTTTAATTAAGTTAAAATAAATTAAAACTAAATTAGTTTCTTAGTAATATATAAAAATTCATTCACACTACTCCTTTACTAATAAACCTAATTTAATAACATAAATAGAATATTGTTACATTTTCTATATATATATATATATATATATATACACAGGATGTTTCAGTGAAATACAGCCAAATTGTAAAGGATTATAAAGGGGCTGATTCTAAGACGATTTTTCATGTACCACTTTTCAATCTAAAGCTTAATTTGTAAGATATTCAATGATAAAGGTGCTGTTGGTTAGACAGAGTGGCATTAAAACACTTCAACTGATTAATTCCCTCTGTCTAACTTATATAGTACCTTTACCATTGAATATCTTGAAAAATAAAGCTGAAATCAAAAAGTAATAAATAAAAAGTTATTTTAGAATCGTTCTTTTTATAACCCCTTTAATTTATAGAGCATGTCATTATTACACTATGTATATATCCCCTCAGAAATTTTAAGGGGTTGTAAAGGGGACGATTCTAAGAATATTTTTCATTTACCACTTTTCGATCTGAAGTTTAATTTTCATAATATTTAACAATAAAGATACTATGAAGTAGCAAAGATAGTCAACTAGTTGAAGTGACATGACCTAACTCTCTCTTACTTCAACTAATTGATTGTCTATCTAACTAAAAATATGTTTGTCATTGAATATTTTGGAAACTAAATCTGTAATCAAAAAGTGGTAAATAAAAAATTGGTTTAGAATCATCCCCTCTACAAACCCTTAAAATTTCAAAGGGGATCATTGTTGCACTGTGTATATATGTGTGTGTCTGTGTGGTATGTGTTTTAAACTTACCATCTTCACTACGAGCTCTTACAACACCCAATTCATTTTCAGCTGTGCTAAGATGATATACATTTCCTTCTGTTATAGGTAACTATAAATTTTAAAAGAAAATAAAGCATTATTTATAATCTTAAACATAGATAGAAATAAAATAATTATGAAGAAGCATAAACACATACAACTCTTGCTAAAATAATATCACCTGGATGGAAAGACCTATACATTTGTACATTGCACTTATCAAAATCTTGTACTTCTTCTTTTCTTCAATATCCTCTGAATGGATTAGGTAATACTATATGACCTACACATTTAATAAGACAGATACAAAATGTTTTATTCAAAGACGTTATTACAGCTGTCACTATATGTCCAGGCGCTGGAACAATACACTGCTGTGACACTCCTTCTGCTTTAACAGTAACAACCTACACAAATAAAAAGTTATTTAACATTATAATTTAATTACTTTTTAATTTTTTATAAACAAAATTTACCAACATTTTCTGTGTTTATTAACTTTACTACTCCAGCTAATTTAGAATAAATATAACCTCGTGCTTCATATGTGCCATAGTCTGCTATCTTATTTTTATCAGATTTACACAAACGCTGTCCTAAAATTAAACAATTAAATTGATTAACTAAACAACACAAAGTGAAGATAAATATATAAACTATATAAACGCAGGCAATTATTCTTTTTAACCTGGAACACAAATAATCACTTCACTATCATTTTTCATATTTTACAATAATAAATAAAAATTTTAGTGTTCTTTAAGTTTCAATACATCACTCATTCATCCACTTATCATAATTCTTAATATATGCTAGTGTTTTGAATTCAAACAAACCACGTGTTGTGCGCCAGAGTCGATACACCAGAGCCACCAAACTTGAATTTATTTTGTACAGTGTGGCGTGCGCCGTATAATCCCCATAACAAGTATGCTCAGAGGGTATATTGACCGGCAATGATGCAGTACAAACCCATAGTCTATGCCTGACTTCTCTAATCTTTCCTCTCACTCGCACATAGCGGCAAATATCACTAGTGTCTGTCAAGCGTAGAAGTGTCATGAGTATAGAGAGTATCGCGAGACTATAGGCGATGCTTTCCCTTACTCGGTTTTCTCTCTCGGATGAGTGCTACTCACTTGTTTTTCTTTTCCCTCCAATACCCCTCGGGGTAAAATGGGGGTTTGTAGTGGGAGACATTTTGGATTTCATCCTTGTTTTCTGCCATGGGTAAGACAAGGATCCTAAATAGGGGAAATTTTGTTTTTCGGACAGAATTGGCGTCACTATCGTCGTCCTTGTCTGACAGCCGCTCAGCAGGCATGCTTTCTTCTCTCTCTTTCTTGTATAGGTGACGGCGGAGAAGTGCCATTAGATAGAGACAGGCTGAGAGTATCGCGGAAATATAGACGATACTTGTTAGGCTGTGTTTCTTGAATTAATGATAATGTAATTAATTAATTAAGAGAAATTATAAATAAAATTTATTAACGTAAGTAGTAATAAGTAATGTACTTTTCTTAATTTGTAATAAATTGTAATTAATATAAAATATATATTTATGTGTAACATTTAATTCCCTTAATTGTTATTAATTTTTCTTAATTTTTATATATTTATTTAATCGACTTTTCGTATATAACATCGTGATAATATTTAATAAAGAATCTCACTAATTATAAAAGTAATTCGGATTACTTATAATGCAACGGAAGCTGTCGAAGAGAGTCGAAAACTAGTGAAAATAGCCGCTTCGGAGTAAGAGAGAATAAAAAATGAGAAAATTTCAATCTTATCTTTTTATCACTCTTCTTTAACGAAGTTGAATATATAATCCTATAATTTTTAAATTCTCTTTTATTCCGAAGCGGTTCTTTTCGACAGTTTTCGGCTCTTTTTGTTAGCATTCGGCCATGTTCCGTTTCATTTTAAGCAATCAAAATTACTTTTATAATTAATGAAATGCTTTATTAAATATTATTACGATGTTATGTACGAAAAGCAGATTAAATAAATATATGAAAATTAAGAAAAGTGAATAATAATTAAGAGAATTAAATGTTACACGTAACTATATATTTTATATTAAGTATAATTTATTATAAATTAAAAACTTACGTCAGTTATCACCGATTATATTAGTTTATTTTAATCATAAGTTTTCTAATTGATTGTTTAAATCATAATTGATCTAAGAGAAATAGTCTAATAAGAGGCGCCCCGTTCGTTTTACCCGCACTTCCTACATTTTTTCTATTTTGGTAATATTTCGTGTCACTTCAATTGTATGAAAAATGGAAAAAGTGTAGAAAGTACAGGTAAAACGAAGAGAGACCTAAGGAGAAGCATCGCCTACATTCCCGCGTTACTCTTCGTCTGTCTCTATCTAATGACACTTTTCCGCTGTCACCTACGCAGGAAAGAGAGAGAAGAAAGCATGCCTGCTGAGCGGCTGTCAGACAAGAACGACGATAGTGACGCCAATTCTGTCCGAGAATCAAAATTTCCCCTATTTAGGATCCTTGTCTTACTCGTAGTAAAAGACAAGGATGAAATTCAAAACGCCTCCCACCACATTTCCCCTTCAACCCCCATTTTCCACCGAGGGATATTGGAGGGAAAGAGAAAACAAGCGAGTAGCACTCATCTGAGAGAGAAAACAGAGTCAAGGTAAGAGTCGCCTATGTTCTCGCGACACTCTCTATACTCATGGCACTTTGCCGCATGCCATACACTAGGGATATTTGCCTATGGATAGGCTATGTGCCGCTTGCGCAAGATGTTGTGTTTTTGAGCGTTGGCATCGCTAAATTTTACCAATCAGTTGTGACATGTATGTACAACGAGGATGAAAACATTTTAAAAGTTGATGCCGTTCTTTCACTACACAGATTATAAAATAAGTTATCATGACTCCTCCAATGGAAAGAATTCAAATATTAGAAACAATAGAAAAAGATATCATTGTATGTTTGCAGAGTGCTGGTAAATATTATAAATATTAATTATTAAAATTATTTCTTTTCTTACCATTAATACAAATTATTAATAAGGCCAAGCATTCATGGAATTAAGTAAAGAAAAATCAAGTTTAAAACAAGCCGAAGGACAGACCCATCAATTTTTAAAAACATTAAGTCATGTCGAGTCAAAGCTAAGCGAACAAATCAACTACCTTACACAAGTTTCAACAGGTAATGAAATTATGTTGATAAAAATTTTACCGTTACTTGATTTAACCTATATTAATAACAACATAGCTTCAAAACGAGTACTTAATTGTAAATAATTAACTTGTTCCTAAGTTGTTAATGTGGGATAATCGTACTATAAGTAAATTTAACATTTAATAAATCTGTGCTACAAAAATTATTTATAGTCTCGTTACAATGGTTTTAATTATTATAATTCAACATTATAGTTTATATATAAAACAGTATTGTACAGTGCATCCCCTCATAATGTTCTATAAACAGGTCAACCACACGAAGGATCTGGATATGCTAGTCAAAAGGTTTTACAAATGGCATGGCACAGGTTGGAGCACGTTCGCAGTAGAGTTAATGAATTAGGACGTATAAAAAATAAACCATAATCAAAACCTTTATATTGTTTTATAATTAATACATAATTTTTGATAAATACAAAAATTGCAATAAAATGATAAGTTTTTATCTTCAAGCCATTATTTCTAGCATTACTGTCCTAATATTAAAATATTAACATAACATTGATATATTATTACACGTATATTTTTAATTTATTTTTGGTTGATTCTTACATTATATAACAGTTGTATAGTAAACAATAACTATATAGATATACCAAAACTATAGGAAACATTTTTACTTTCTCTTATACAATCGTATTATTATAACTTTAATAGAATATTAAATGCAAATATTTTTAAATATAATCTAGATTTCACTTTTAATTATGTAATTTTAATAATTTATTAACCATTGCATTTTTAATATCACTTTATGGACGTTCAAGAGATTTAAATATGAATTACATAGGTCTACTTTTGCATTTATCACTTCTTTTAATTAATTTCATATGAAAATATGCAGTGTGGTAACAGTGAGGTATGGTCAAATTTTAAGGAATTGTAGCACAATAATTTTAAAACGATTTTTTATTTGGAACTTCGTTTTGAAGATATTCGCTTAATAAAAAAGGTGTATTGCTCACTTTAACTAACTGTCCCTGTGTGACTAACAGTAACTGTATTACTGAATATCTTGAAAATGAATTCCAAATTTAAAAATCTTATAATCATTTCCTCTACAATTTCTTAAGTTTCATCGCATCTCATTGCTTTACACTTAGTATTAGATTAATTTTTACTTTTTTAATAAAAATATTACGATCTAATATAATTATTATATAAGTTTTTAAATAGTCAAACATTTTCACCGCAATTATTTGTTTATATTGTCAATTGAGAAAATGCAAAATTATAATTTTTTAATCAGTCCATGGCACAATTGATTTTAGACCTATACTACGATTTACCATAGCAGCTAAAGAAAGTCTTGACCTCCGTTCTTCATCTAACTGTTTAGTTAACACTGACATTTGTGATTGCAAATCTATCATTTGATTCTTCAAGGTTTTAACCGTCTCTGATAACGTTCTACAAAACATAAAAAATAAATAATTACAGAATGCATTACATAAATAATTTTTATAGATTATTTATATAATTTTTTAAAATCTTCCTACCTATCATTACTAGAATCCCAATTTCCCAATTTATTATGTGATAAGGATACTCTATCACGAGCTTTCTGTGATTCGTAATCCAACATAGCTAGAATAAAAATATTATATAAACTATTAAAAAATATTGTTAAACTACTTAAATAAAATATATTTTTAATAATCATTAATTTAAAAACAATAAACGTTAATACCTATAAACTTTATTTCTATTCAAATATACATATTACCCATATACAGATCTATCAATTTTTAATGATATACTTACAATTTGATTCACTCGAGTGAACGGTGAACCTAGTATTGGCAGTTAAGCAGTAGCTTTCAATTACTTTTAAAATAATAGCATCATCTTCAAATTGACGTTCATCTAAATAACACGTCAATAATATAAATAACAAATCTCTTTCATGTAAAATAAATTTCATATTGTTTAGTTAAATAATAAATTGAATGATAAAGGAAATAAATTTGTAATTATTCTCACTACATGATCGCGGTGAACGAGACGGATCCATAGTAGAGTCAGATTTTCCGAAGGTCTTAAAGGAACAAATAGGAGGTGCTGGACGTAAAGAAGCAAGACTCCAAGGTGTTTTAATCCCTGGAGATGAAGAGTGTTCCATCAGAGGTCGTTGGTGTTTCCCATTCGTCTGAATGTTGTTCGTCTAAAAAATTATCAAAGAATTGATCAGATGAATAAGTCAGAATAAACATTATGTATATATATATATATATTATTCTTCTTTTTTTAACTATAGTAAGCAAAAAAATTTTGTATGAATTCGTATAAATGAAGCATTTCAGAGCACACGCCCTACCTACGAATAAAAGCAACTATCTAATCTAAAAATCAAACTGGACGCAACGCATTTTCACGAAAAGAATCAAGATGCAACGAAAAGAACATATGCACTTGTTGCATTGTTGTGATGCATTTCATAATTTATTCGGTGTAATACCGTGTTAGTGATGGTATAAAGCAAGAGCATACTTCGCACAACATGGCTGTGAATGGAAAAGCAAAAAGTTCCAATGATGAAAATGACAAATTAGTAGCAGACTTGGTAAAAGTTATTAACTCAATTATGAAAAAAAAACAGCCATGCCATGGAAGCTTGCCTCGTTCTGTGTATCCAGATAACGGAATGCTTTTCTTCAACCACCAATGAGCATACAATCCAGATGTATAAACTTGTTGCGTTTGCTGTTTCGAATTTTCCAAAACTGGTCGAGGTACTCGTCTTCCAACCTTCTTAATATTAATTTTATTTGCAAACGGCGCCGGCTGCGTATATCGCTTTTGTTTCGTATTTTGATAATCATAAATACAAAAAGTATTCACATTCTCCTCATTCAGATTCAAATTCAATGTACATCCACTCGCTTCATCAATGTGTCCCTCATTCATATTAGCTTCATAAGCTTTCCACGAAGCTGAATAATTCTCAGGAGCTTCATGAGCATCCATTGAACTATTCTGTACACTATTTCTTGGTGTAGAGCCAAAGGGTGAAGTGCAAATACACTGATTTTCAAATTTATTTTCATCATTTTCACTCTCATTCTCACTGTGAGATACGCTAATTGGCTGTGTGCATTTGTTGTGATTGCTACATCCAAAAGATTTGTAACAGGAATTGATTCCTGAAGAATTTAAATAGCAACTTTCGGCCATACCAGAATCGGATGAATGTAAGCTGGTTGTAAGGCACAACTGATGTGGCTCTTGTCGAGGATTTTCGTAATTAATGGCAAATATACTAGAAATCGGTTGCCGAGTATTTGAATTTAAAAGTTCCTCTTCTTTCTGACAAAGTTCAATGGCCTTCCAATGCTTCACTGTTGCACCACAGAAACGGACACGATCACGCGGCACATCCAAATTTTCACGATAATAATCGTGATTTCGCGGTAGTAAAATCGGTGTATCAGATTTACACGTTGAAAGGAGAATATTTGGCAGGACGTGGCTCGATTTAATACTGACAGGCAAACTCTTGCTTGCTTCAAATGAGGATCGATTCCCGTTAACGACTCCCGATGCGAAATTCGTGAGAGAAGAAGTAGCATTTAAATTTAAAGGAGGATAATCCATGTCTTCTATCGCATATCTAACGTCCAACATCAAAGTGGATTTACGAAGCGTTCGCGACTGGTTTTTTAAAACTGTCTTTTCTTCCGTATCGGTATCGGTCTCGGAGTCAGAAAATTTGTTACTTATCATTGGATGTATACTATATGTGACATTGAATTTTCTCATTTTAACATCACCTAGATCTGGTTTCAAAATATATTGGCGATATAAGAGCTTTTTTATCAATTGAGGATGTATTATCTTGTTCCTCACGAGTTTCGCGAAATATCTCGAAAGCCGTGTATATGGAGGATTATTGCAACTCACACGAGGTGTCGGCGATGATTTCATTAAACTGCTGCCTTGCTCTTGACCTAACAGTTCAATCCATCGTTGTCTTTCTTCCTTACTACTGCATAAAACCATAATGTTTTCTATCATTGGACCTGAAAATAAAAATATAAGGAAATAGTAATACAATATGTAGGGTGTAACAATGAAAGATTTTATAAATTTAAGAAATTATAGAGAAGCTGATTTTACGACAATTTTTCATTCATCACTCTTCTACCTAAAGCTTAGTTTTTAAGATATTCAATTATAAAGATATTATCAATTATATAGACAAAGACAGTCAGTTAATAGTGACCTTATACAGGGTGTAACAATGACATGTTCCATACACGCAAGGAGTAGTAGACGAAGCGATTATAAGACACTTTTTTGTTGACCACTTTTCAAGATATTCCATGATAAAGATACTATATAAATTAGACAGATACAATCAATTAGTTGAAGAGAGTAATGCCACTCTGTCTCGCTTCAACTATCTATTTGTTTCCGCCTAACCAATAATATCTTTATTATTGAATATCTTGAAAATTAAACCTAGAATCAAAAAGTGGCAACTTATAATTATTTTAATATTACTTCTTCTGACACTCCTTAAATTTTTAGAATATGTCCTTGTCACACCTTGCAATTAAATACCTTGAAAATAAGCTTCAAATAGACAAGTGGTAAGTGAGAAATCATCTTAGAATCACCCTCTATAGCCCTTTATGCTTATGGTATATATCACTGTCACACCTTATATATTAACAGTTTGTCGGCCGCTGTGACGTACACGTGATTTTTTTGCCAAAATTCATGCTTCATTTCGATCATTCTGATATTTGTATAGGAAAAAGACATTAATGCAGATAAACAATAAATAAATAAATAAACGATAATAACAATAAAAAAAAATAATAAATGAAATAAAGATACGATAAATGTGCGGCCGAAAAAACTGTTAAAGAAAGTAATTTTTCTATATCTACTAATACTTTACCAGTAATTTCAAAAGCATTTCGGCAATCATCAGTATCTTCTTTAATTACAACATTAATACCAGTTAGAGGTAATTTCCCCTACAATGAATGCATCGTTTAGTTCTTTTCCTATAATTTAGTTTATTATAAAGTTTATCTTACTTCATATATGAAAGAACTCATTCGTGGACTAGTGCTCAGAACTAATAAAGTGGTGGAAAAGAGAACAAAGTATCTGTCTCTCCGATCAACACCAGTTACAAGAGTCACTCCACCTACATGAAGAACGTCACCAAGTGTGCTTAATTCTTCCCCTTCCCAACCTTTAATACCACTAGTTAATATCTGCAGTGCTAGCTCACGTTGTTTTCTTATAGACGCACAACGATCCTACAATAATTTGTTTTTATTATAGAATATTATTTTATTTGTATAAATATTTTCATAAAATAAAATAGTTACCATAATTTCTCTGTATACTGCAATGCTACGTTGAGTATCACCTCTGTCTGGGTGATTTTTTTCAGTATACCTTTCTAATTCTTGAAGCATTGGAGAATATTTATCTAATCTTCTAAAAGGTTTACTAAGGCCAGTAGTTAATACTAATATTCCCGGAGAAATAGCTCCATTATGCTCCATAAATTCATTTAACTCATCTCTATAATAAAAAAATCAATTGAAAATAAAATATGTAATTTTTGATTTTTGGATGGATACCAAGTTTGGATAAAATAAAATATCAACATTTTGTTAAATTTCCATTCAGAAACCAAGAAATATAATAATAACTGCAAAAAGTTTTAAATCTAAAAGAAAATATTCCATTTTTCTTTCATATAACTTAAACATAAGAAAAGAGTTATATTTGTACTTAACATGTAAACATATCAATAAATTATTACCTATATCTATCTAATATACAAACAGCTTGTGGATGATTATTACAATATGTGGTATGAATAGATTTTAATCTAGGTGCAAGTGTTAAAAACAAATTTCCTATTCTTGCTGTAGAGCCTTGAGAAATGGCTGCTTCTAAATTTGCTAAAAGACGTTGATGAATTTCTAATACATCGTGCATGTTTCCAAGCAACTGCTTGTACTCTTCTTTTTTTAAACTGAAAATGAAAGGGTTAAAATGAATTTTTTACAAAATAAACAAATAATAAAAGTACATTTATACATACATATTTGTCGATTCCAATGGTTGAAGAAAATTATTAACTAATCCTTGTAACTCTGCTACATTTACTCTTTCTGAATCTATAAGATCCTTTAGTACTATATCACGGTTAATCTTTTGATGAACAGGCGATTCTAACAAATTTTTCTCTGGAGAAACTTTGACCGGTTGATAACCATTGTCTAAATATATATTAATGATTTGATATTATAATAAATATAACAAAATATTTTAAATATATATCCATACCTGGTACTTGATATTCCTTAACATAATTCGAAGGAAACCATCCAGTCTTGTCGTGCAGTGTGCCTTCCCACCAACCTTCATCATCAGTTTGCGTTATCGTAATTATATCACCTTTCTTGAAACATAGCTGTAAAACATTGAAACAAGAAAAAACTTTTAATTTTCAATTAAACTCTTTTTATTCAATATTATTGTGATATTACGTACTTCGTCATTATTTTTGCCTTTAAATGAAAATAATGCTGTTACCAATTTTGGTGCATCAGACTTCGACATTATTAGTACTCAGATCTTATACTACTACAAGAGAAAAAATAGAAATTTCAAGGTAGCATTTCATAGAATCTTAGTTAATAATTTAAAATAATAGTAAAATTTCACGCGAGTCAATCGTAAGAATTATTATCACAACAAGTTTCACAACTTTTTACATTTCTTTAAGCATTTATCAAAATAAGGAAAACGATAAGGTATTTGTCACTGAAAATTCTTAAATATCCATTTTTATAACACTGATCGACGTAGCCCGTCGCTGTTAAAAATGTAAAGGTTACATTTATATACTGCCAAGTTGTGTACACATATACCACATACGCACATACACACACAACATTCGCTTGCCAGTGGGATATTCGGAGCTGTGTCTATAAATAACTACGCGTTTTCTCACAAAAGTGACAGCCAAGAGAACGTCACATGATCACATTTATTATTGTTGCCTATCAATAAATAAAATATACTATACAAGTGAGCTTTGATTGAGTCGTTTGCTTCGACAATGTATTCGATTGTCTTTCAATGAAAGAAATTGTGCAGATTATTTTCACATCTTTATCAACTTAAATAAAAGAGCATTTGAACTACCCTCGCATTTGGAAGATTAGGCACGTGTATGATACATGTGGCGCTACACAAAAAACATTTTGTTCACTTGGTGTTGTAGTGTAGATCTGGTTCGCAATAAATAATTTGTTTGCAAATTAAGTGTTTGTGAAAAGTTATCAAGAATATATTTTGTTGGGAGTTAGAGTGTTAATTAAATTATTATGAGTGACTCTAATAAGCTTAATAAAGCCAATATGAAACAATCGGAGCAAGAGGCTAAGGATAAAGGCGAAGGTGACAATTTAAAAAATGATAAAATGTTTACATTAAAAAAGTGGAATGCAGTAGCTATGTGGAGTTGGGACGTTGAATGTGATACTTGTGCTATTTGTCGGGTTCAAGTTATGGGTAAGTTAATTGAAGTACAAGTACTATTAAAGTTCGGTTTTTATTATAGTTTGTAAATAAGGCTTGCAATTATTTTTGACAGATATGTTTGTTATTCATAGCATATTATCACAAAATGTATTTTTTATACATTTTAGTATTGTAGCATACACATAAATAATGAACATGCTCTGGGGAGAATATAATTTAAAAATAAATACTTGTTAAAAGTTATTTTATAAAATGCTTTTTCTTATGCTAAAGGGTTATTGCTAATCATTTTTGTATTGTTTTTTAATCAAGTTTTTATATATATACAAACAATTTCTAAATTCTTTTGTACAGTGACTTTATTGTTAAATATGAAAATATTCTTAATGTTTTTTTAATAATCTGTGTTTTGTATCATGAAATGTAGTAAATTTTATAATATAAATCTATACAATATAAAATATAAAATAAGATATGGGATTGGTGTAGAATAATAGTAAAATCTTGTTTTTAGAAATAGTTTTTTTTATAATTGATATGTTATATATATAGAAGTATACATTAAATATTTTAAAGTTAAATATTAACTTGAGTAATAAATTATTACAAATGCTATTATTTAAAAATATAATGATTTATAAGAATTAAAAATGCCAAGTAAGTTTTTTAAATTTTGGGTAAATAATCTATTACAATTGAAATACAATAATTTCATTTAAAAAGATCTAACGTTTACTATAATTAATCATAATTTCAAATAGTGTTATATGTAAACCCATAATAGTATAAAAAAATAATTCAAATATTGGTTCTTAAATAAGGTTGTTAAAAGTAATTTTGAAAGAATTAATTTTAGATATTTTTTATATTTCAGAAGTAAAATAACTTAAAATATTTATATCATAATCTTATAAAAATATGTCTGTAAATCTCTTATGATTGTAAATCTGTCCACTCACATTATTTTATAATTAATAAGTGTGTGATTTGCTACAATTATGCTAAATTTCATACAACTAAAGTTATGAAGTTAAAATTTTATAATAGGACTAAACGCATTTCTCATTGATGAATGCGTAAGAATGTGAGAGCTTTTCTTTTTAATTTTAAATATATTTCTATATACTACATCACTAAATTTTGACCTTTAAAGAATAAAAATATATATATTACATTTTTTTAAATTATCATATTATGTATACATACATTTGTACATGTATATGCATACATACACATTTATTTACATACATATATATAAAAATATGTATGTTATATAAATACATGTGCTTCATTTATGTACAATATATTGTAAAATATAATATATTAGTGTGACTATGTACATATTCAGTGGTCAGCAATGATGATTATCTATTTATAAGAACAGCACCTCAATGGTATTGCTTATTGTCTTATTTAGATATTATATTTAAAAATTGACTAAAGTCTTATATTGGTGCAATCTCAAAAATATAATTAATTTAAATATATTTAAATATAAATATGGCAGTACTAAACTTAAATATTTTTCATATATGTGAGATATAATTTCTTAGTAATAATTCATATATATTGAACAAATACTCACATTAATAAAACTTTTGATTAAAGATTTTATATTAATTAACGAGTACTGCCAATATATAAGTGCTGTAAATATATCTCAACTTATTTAATAAATATATACAGTAGGATATATTAAGATCTGCTTAAATCTGATTATACTCTGAAATATTTAAAAATGTTCATATTCGCAAATAAAACGAATTACTATGTTTTCCGTTTGTGAAATTAGACTTATTAAGTATTTAAAAAATATAAATACTATTAGAATCATTCATGCCCTACTGTATATAAATGACTAATTATATTATTCTATATGCATCCATGCTAAATGCATAGTAATTAAATATTTTATGATTAGCCGCAATAATTCTATGTATTGCATCTTTCAACAATACACAAGAGGTAGAACCTGCAAGTTTATAAAATAACAAAAATGAAAGCTATATACCTAGTTAACAGTGATCACTTTGAACTATAATCATTATGAGCTAGTTTCTCCTTTTTCGTATCTATCATGTCTTTATCTTTAATATATATATATACACATATATATATAAAAAAATATATATATATATGTATATATATTTCAGTAAGCACCTTGAGTAAGTACATGCGATAAGAAAAAGTAACTTTTGCTTATAGATCCTTCTTCTTAAGTTCCGTTGATGATAGTATTATTTTACAAATCTTTACAAAATAGATATCTCTTCAGCTACTCGTATTCCCTTTATAGGCAAATTATTTGCAAACACCTCATAGGAACATACTACAGGCCACACGTATGAGAAAAGAGAGCAATTGCACTTAACATCCAAGTAGATAACTATCGACGAAATTGTTTCTACAACGATAATTGTAGCTTCATTCTGATTGTGGACCTCCTTATAACAGTTCATCGATCTCTAAACTCTTTTAGAACAATTAAAATTCTTCTAAGCGATCCAATGATGGATCTATTTGTTTCTACAATTCCTTGAAATATATTTTCAATTATATCTAGCATGACATTGGCATTGGTTTCAAATTTGCAACTGCGCTCATTCTCCTCACAGGTCCCGCGAATCTCTTTTCGATTTCTTCGAGAGATCTTCCTCGTGTTTCAGGAACTGTAACTACTACGAAAATGAATCCTGTTAAACAAACAGCACCAAATAGCCAGAAAGTGCCATGGGTTCCAATAGCACTAATGATGTCTTCATATGTTTTAGTGACGATAAATGTACACATCCAATTGAAACCAGTAGCAACGCTAGCTGCTGAACCACGGATTTTCGCAGGTAGAATTTCACCCATCATTAACCATGGAATTGGTCCAAAGCCCAGAGAGAAACCCACGACATAAGCGATTAAACTAAAAAGAGGAATCCATCCAAATGATGTAACGTCCGCACCACCTTGTTTCAAATAAAAGAACGTGCCAAGTGACATCAATGTTATGCACATTGTTGCTCCACTAATGTAAAGCAACATTTTACGTCCCAGCTTATCAATTACTGCAGCTGCCACAAAAGTCGATATGAAATTTACTATTCCTACTATAATGGTCGAAATATTTTCGTCTACACTGCTACCAGCATCCTATAAATTAAAAAAAAAAGCATATAAATTTACTGTGTGTAAACAGATGCAATATAAAGATTTGCTTCTGTTGAGAAGTAAATTGACAAACGGTACATATACATACTCTAAATATTTGGACAGTATAGAAAATAACAGCATTAATTCCAGACATTTGTTGGAAAAACATCAGGCCCAAAGATATGAGTAAAGGTTTTATGTGATTATGCTTGAATAATTCTCCAATTGCTCCTTGAGAAGCATTCCTTTCACTCTCAACGTGCATTTTTTCGACCATGGTGAGCTCTTCAGTGATATCTGTCTCCTTTCCACGTAACCATTGAAGGGATTTACGTGCCTTTTTTGTCTTTCCCTTTGAAATGTACCACCTTGGAGTTTCCGGAATCATGAACATTAAAATCAAGAATGGTATCGGTAAACTAGCACCGAGTAAAGCAAGGTTTCTCCAGTCCAAGTACATACCAGCGGTAAAGCATAGTAAAATACCTGAAAACCATGTGAATTAAAGCATGAGTTAAGAACGGATCTGACAATTTGGAATAATCAAGAACAAATTCTTGAATGGTCCATAAGGTAAGGTACTCACCCGTATTACCAAAGGCAGTAGGCATTAGTCCAAGTGTCCCGCGAACCTCGGCTTGTATTGTCTCACCCAAGTAGACCGGTAACGACAGAGAGGCAATGCCCACACAGAAGCCGCATAATGCGCGACCAGTTAATATCATGGGGACATTCGTGGCCAAAGCGATTAATAGCCATGCTAAAATAGCAAAATTCCTTAATTAATCGTTGATGAAATTATTGCAATAAAATTACACAAAGAAACGCAACAAAAGAAAATAACAAATGACGCATGAGAATATGTAAAATTTCAGTTGATTACATCGGAAACTTACCTCCGATAAAAGGAAGCGCTGTTGCAAGAATAGTATTTCTTCTTCCTAAGTATTCTATACACGGACCACCAGCTATACCTCCAAAAAGTGCACTTAGAGGCATAATAGAACCAATCCACATGCCCTGAAATTAACGGTATAAAGTCAAAGTCTGGATTTTAAAAAAAATAACGAAGAAGAGTAAAGGCAAAGACTCTGTTGTCATTGAATGACACTGAAACTCTTAATTTCTTCGAAATTCGCTATATCAAATTGAAGTCACGATTGGAAGGAAGGACATTGAATCACCAAATAATTCTCTGCATGCAAATAAGCTTGAAGTGGCTAAGAATATTTTTAAGCGCGTGTTCATTGTCAAGGAAACTATTTCATTTAGTAATTTTTCTTAAGTATCATTTTATACTCTCACATTATTTTTACCAGTTGAGAAATTTTGATTAAAGAAATAGAGAGAGTGAGAGAAAATTGAGATAGAGAAAACGCGGTAGATTAAAAAAATAATTATAATGAGCAAGGAGCAGAGCTGGAAATGGCCTGTCGTAATTCTTATAGTTTTTATGAATGAGAGGCCCATATTGCTCGTAAAAGCATGTGTACTTGTGTACCCAGGAAGTTATGATGTTCCATCATACACGCACACTTGAAATTTATTTTGACGTTGGACGGTGTGTCTAGTAGTTTGACCAATCAGAATAGCCATTAGTAAGGCTCAGCAAGTGGTCTACCAATCACATGATAATCGGACCATCGTGCCTCTGACCACAGGCCAATGACGCATATGGGGTTAAATTTTTAATCATCCATTGACCCCCTCCCCCAACGTCATATACCGTACATCGTTCTATTGTACCTTTTCGCACAACTAATTTCATCTAATGATTCGCAAATGACGCGATAACACTCGATTGTTTTCCAAACATTCTCCATTTATCAATTTGTATACGTCTTTTTCAATCTTATCATTTTTCTCTTCAAGTATTATTTTTCTTTTATTACTGTCTCTCTCTCTCTCTCTCTCTCTTTCTAACTCTTCCTCGACTCTCACTCTTTTAAATACTATTTAAAATATTCATTAAATTAGTTGGTTGACAAATTTAATTTATTAATAATAAAGCTATGTGTACGAACAATTTATTTTGCTAAAAGATAGGGGGCATGAGATATATTTTAATCAAAAGTATAGATAATCCATGTATAATGTGGTTTATAATTTGTATCTTCTTTTTATTATATGAATTTTTAAATAAATAAGAAAAACTTTCATTGGATGGCTATTTTTATTTTCATAATTAAAATCAAACTACGAAATGCAACTCCACATTTTATGTGATATCTGTACTTAGCATATCGCAATTTGTACAGGATATTACAAAATTGTTACACTTCCTTTAAGGGAATCCTTTAACGAACTCCTGAGGATTGGCTGAGACGAAAAGTCCTTTTCCACTCTTTGATGCGAAATTTGCCTTAGTTTTCCAAATATTCAATAATAAATATACTATTAGTCAGACACAGAGACAGATAGATAGTTGAAGCGAAACAGATAAAAGACAGTGGCTTTATCTCATTTCAACTATCCATGTGTCTTTATCTAACTAATAGTATCTTTATTATTGAATATATCGAATACAAAGCTCCGAATTGAAATGTGATAAGGGACTTTTCGTCTCGATTGGCCCTCAAGAGTAGCCCTTTTAAAGTAAATGCGGCAATTTTGCAACACCCTGTATATTGCGTCATATACAAGGGTTACCAGAATTTCAAAACAAACGTGCTTGACTATATACATTGCCATCTAGAGTATTTGATATTTCAACGAATAAAGAATTTGTTTTTATGGAGCTATCAAATATTTCAGATTAGATTAATTATCCAAGCACGTTTATTTAGAAATATCTGCTTGAGGTAAAATATCTTTATAGCTGGTGGCTTTTTAGGAATTTCTATTTACCTTAAATTATTCAATTTGTATGATTTTCAAATATGTCAATTTCAACAGATTTTTCTTTCTTTTCATTTTTATCGTAATTATTACATCTATTTTTAATTAAATCTTTTATCATTCGATTTTGATAGAAAATTTTATTGATTTAAAAAATATATAGATTGATACTATTATTTCGTACTACACAATATCACACACACACAGTACTTATATAAGAAGTATAAAATAATTTTGTTTCATAAGTATAATGAGAAGTTTGGTATTGGATCCCTACAAGCAATAAATCGCACACTTTTCATTAATGTAAAACGTACCGAATGGCATTCAATGAGAGCTAATTACTATTCAACGCGTGTCTTCAATGGCCATCGTAAAAAATGATTCACATTCTAAGGACAAGCTTGAAACAGTTCAAGTACGAAACAATATTTTAATTCTGTCTGTTCAAGTGAATCATCGGGAAACGATAAATTGTACAGTAAACGTACTATAAATTCAGCCAAAGAATTGTTTTGGTTTGCCATATAATTGAGCCAGGTGTATACTCACAATTTTATTTGTAACCTCGAAAGACGTTGTGGCATTATTCTGCATAGACACGAGGCCTGGTGACGTGTAAGAACTTGCGTACCCAACAACCATAGAACCCATAGACACCGAAAGTGCTGCGAGTACCTGGAATTAACAATAACTTACTTATTTGCCACTTTTATTACCATTATTGAAAAAAAAAACAAAAATAGAACATGAAAATGCTATGACTATTCTCTGATTTGATTATGTTAAAATCTTTAAGTATTAATTTCGTGATAAATGGTTTTTTATTAAGAACATTTTTTAAGTTACTGTAAAATTAGAAAAATTTCAAAAAGCAACTGTGTCCGTCAACACATTTTTGCTCTTATTCTTCTTCTCTTGTTATTTTGTTTTTTTTTCTCTTCTTTTTTCCTTATTTTATTTCCATATTAAATAGGAAAAAGAAAGGACGATTCGCAAAAACAAATGATCAAAATATCATTAAGAATTAGAAGTCATTCATTACGACCTTCAATACCACCTGCTATCAATGAAGAGGAATCGATACTTTTTGGTGAAAATACAAAACATCATCTACACGACGATATTATCTGTTTTTAAAGATTTCTTATGAAACTTTTTCATACAAAATATTTTCTGTGTTTTTTCAATTTGATAATTGTGCAAAAGTTTAATGATTGTGATAATTTGGTCTGTCCACAGATATGCAAATGGTAACAAAAAAAAAAGACAGAAAAAGAAAATCATTTGCATTAGCAACTTATATCAATTAAAGTATTCACAGTACGAAGAAGATTCAACACGAACGAATGATTTCTCGAAAAAAATGATGAAAGTTTATAAAAAGGGCCTATCAGTCAAGAGAAATCAAGGTCCTTTTCCGTGAGATTTACCTGCGACAAGGTACACTTGGCAACTGGTACATTCTCAGGTACTTCGATGTTGACATGAGTGTCCGCTCGCATAAGGATCTTCATGATGATCAATGTTAATCGATAATCGAATGAAGGAGAAATGAAAACGTGGTAAGACACCAAGCAGATTTTATCCGAATAAAAGGCGCAATGCGTTAAGTGGATGATAAGAGATGCAAGAAATGCTCGGATGACTCGTAGAATTCACACGATAGAACGCCGATGTACAAAGGAGCAATAATAACAGTGATAGTTGTAACAACAACAATATTATAACAGTGATAAAAGCGAAATATGAGTAGCAAGTTGCGCGTGCTGTGGAGCACGCACGACACGGCACGGCACGTCACGTCACGGCACGGGCACGAGGAGCACGAGCACGAGCACAGGATTGTGCTCGACTATCAATTGATACTTTATTGGATCAAAGTGGATCAAGAATCGAATAGAGTGGAAGTTTTCGGTGTCACGGTATAATATAAGCTATTGACACTAGTGGACCGGCCCTCTTATATAGGGAACGATGCTGGAGCCAGGCATCCCTTCCCTTACCCGTCGAATCCCCCAAGATCTTCCGTCAGCGAAGATCCGTCGTCGCGAGGACGTTCGTTTGCTCACTCGCTCATTCACTCGTTCGTTCGTTCTTTCGGTCGTTCGTTCGTCCGTCCGTTCGTTCGTTCGTTCGTTCGTTCATTCGCTCATGTTTTCTTGGTTATTTCCTTCTTTTCTAACTCGAGTGTGCGTTACACAGCAACTTGATTTGTACACATAGAGAAAATCTCTGTTGGACTACAACTATGTTGATGGCCACCTCGCACGATGTCCTCGTAGTACCTGTCCTTATCTTTCTACCTCCGCTTCTCATTCGCGTTATGGTGTAGAGGAACGAACCGTGGAATACTTGATAAAACTCATGATTGCTGGTAGATCCCTTCGCGAAGCCAAAACTTATCACTTTCGTCCCAGCGAGTCCACTCAACTCTGTTGGATGTTAGACGCGATCACTCGTGGATCTATGCGTACTTGGTGCATCGCTGATGCACGAATTCAATGTTGCAATAGTATTCTGATATTGAAAAATGCTTTTTTCTGAGATTTCCAATTTATAGCTTTTCATACCTCGTCTTTTGGTGTGTGCGCGTGTATAGTTTTAGATGTTGCAGTTTATATCTTGAAATTGTTCGTTTACTTTTTCAGAAAAATTATTAGCCATTTTGAGCCCCTATACCTGGAAGTATCTTGCATTTCACCTACTGGTAATTGTTAAAATATTAAAATGCAAAAGGATCGTTAAATAGTATAACAGTAGAATCTCACGTATCTTTGTTTCAAGATAGTTTCGTGATCACTATGCACTTTCTTTCTAAGATTAAATTGTAAGCCGAATAACTGATGACACTGCTGTTATCCAATTTCTATGAATATCTAATTACAATGTATATAGGAATATTGAAATGTGATACAGAACTACACTCGACTTGGAACGGTAAAGAGATATACTTGTTCTCAGTGCAGTTTTCATTAACACAAGTTTAATTTGTAGATCGAGTTCCACCATAGTTGGATCGTTAGACTGGCCAATTGAAATTTCATTGAATTTATCTACTGGTGGATTTAGCGAATTTCGCTATTGCCATATTTTTTCAATTGCACATATATTTCTCTCTCTTTCTCTTATTTTATTGAAAATAGTATTACGTCTTTACGAAGATTTACGTCATTGCTGAGCTCTCTTATCGAACGTTTTGTACGCACACTTTATTATCTAGGTGTAATTATCCGTACCTGTCGCAGATGAATTCGAGGGACTCATTTGTCGCCAATGTAATTATTGTTATCATAGCAAGTATCCGGTCCAGCTATTCGCCAATATCACATACACATACGCGGATATTTAACGTTACACGTTCTTGCACTCGTTTCACAACTTGTGCAAATTATTGTAGGTTTAAGTCGACTTGTCTTACTTATTACACCGAGTACTTTAAGCAATCTTTCCGAGTACCATTAAAAGGGACGTACTCACTAATTTAACAATCAAACCTCAATGTGAGTTACGGTTAGGCTTTACAAACCTAACTACTACTGGCATTAAAATCGACTTGTTGGAAAATCACTTTTATCTTTCAACAAGATCAGTATAATAAATGGAATTGAAAAAAATTGCATTAATCTTAGATTTTGTCAGGAATAAAAAGATAAAGAGATCGTAGATCGCCTATTTTGTATTACGAAAATTTTAAATAAGTTAAAAATTGTGCTTATACACAAAAGTTTATTTAAAGAGATAATACCGTTGTGTGTAAAATATATGCCAATTTCAACGATTCGTGTTTTTTTTTTTTGTAATTAAGAATTGGAAAAAAATTAGAAAATATTGAATAATTGAATTGAATACTTTAGATATTTTTATGTGCGTGTGTTTGTAGTGTAAAAGGAAGCACGGAAAGAAAAAATTCCTAATTGCATAAAAAGGGACACTTTTGAAGTGGGTAGGAGTGGGGGGGGGGGGGGGAGTTTAGTTCATAATGAAAGCAAATGCTTACGCACAGACATGAGTGCAGAAAGAGAGAAAGATAAAAGTTCTCTTAATCTGCCACGTGCCCAATGTTAAACGGCAGTGCACTCGCTTGAAATACCCACCGTTTCGGTTAAGCGAGTCCGGTGACTGCTGCACAGGTGTTACCACCCTTCTCGTGCAAGTGCAAGTGCAGCGCGCAAAATACGCGACGCCCTGCACCCTCGTTCCAGATCGCGTAATTACCCGCCTGTAAAAAAATTCAAATTCTAATAAATCTCAATATCACCACCCATAGGACGACCCTTCCTTCCTTCCTTCCTTCCCTCCTTCCTTCCTTCTCCTTTCTCACTTAACTGCTTACCTACGCTTTTTTTCTTTCTTTATAAATTTTTGGTAAAATATAAGTAAAAAAAAAAACAAAACCAAAATCAGTCGTTTCGCAATGTTAGTTTTGATTCGTCCCGTTAAAAATCTCCCCAATAAAATAACAAACATTTTCGATCTAATCTCAATAGGTAAATATCGTTCTTGATCGCCACCCCTCTCGTGCAAGTGCAAGTGCAGCGCGCAAAATACGCGACGCCCTGCACCCTCGTTCCAGATCGCGTAATTGCGCGGTCTGTAAAAAAATGCAAATTCTAATAAATCTCATTATCACCACCCACAAGACGACCCTTCCTTCCTTCTCCTTTCTCGCTTGACTGCTTACCTACGCTTTTTTTCTTTCTTTATAAATTTTTGGTGAAATATAAGTAAAAGAAAACCAAAACCAAAATCAGTCGTTTCGCGATGAGAATTTTGATTCGTCCCGCAAAAAATCTCCCGAATAAAGTAAAAAAAACATTTTCGATCGAATCTCAATAGGTAAATATCGAAACTTGCTCGACCTAATTCCATTATGTCATTTTCCTATAAGTGGCTTTTCATACATATTAGAAGAATGTCTCCCGATCGTTATTAATGCTGACTTTGCAAGGTCGTAATACGAGTCGCGTAGTTTTTTTTTAATTGATACAGAGCACCTTTTGTTTAAGAGCAATTGTTGCTTTCGAGTACAGCGTCAGACAGGCGACGGAACACACGTTAGGATAATTGTTCGGAGCGTATCGCATATGTAGGCACAAGAGTTTCGCATTTGGTTCATTATCAGTTTGTTCGGGTGACCTTGAGTAAAAGTCAATTGAAACTGCTTTAGTGGCGCGTACGCGTATCGTGTTCGTCGTCGATGCGTTTTGCGCATACGAGTGTGCATAACGACGAATTGCATCGGTTTCTCGGTATATCCCCATTTTACTACCAATCGCGATAAGCGTTTGAAAATGAAGTCTCTCCTCTGATTTAACGCGTGGCGAAAATCACTCGACTCGCGATCCAAAGAGGATCGCGGGGACACGCGGCGAAAGGAGAAGTATCAGGAATGGATCAAGGATCCAAGCCGTCCGTCTGGATTCTCGCGTCTTTGGCATTAAAATAGACTAGCAAGGACCTTTCGAGACTTAAGGGAACACGAGGGTCGGTCGATCGTTGTACAAAATCAACGACGTTGCGCCGCTGCCTTGTAAGTGGCTTGATGCATGTGCATAGCAATAGCAGGAACGATCGCTTCATCTTCCCGCGCAAAACAGGAGCAAGATTCAAAGAGTCGTCTGACAAACGGAATTTGAAGAATCTCACCATTAAATCGTGCCGTACTATCCCTACTCTTATCCGATACTCCATTGTGTTTGTGCAATTGTATTTGCGCGTTCTACCGCGCGCGCGCGCGCGCCTTGGCTTGTACGATGGATATCGATGGGGTGATGGTACCTGTAGAAATTTCTATAGAAATTTAACGCACTTTGCAACGGAGAATCTAGACGGATGTAGAATTTACGGGAAACCTGCGCGATTCGTGCGCGAAGCTTCTTTAACTAATTGCAAGTTTCCAAAAGGTGTTGTGACAAACGTCGCGCGTCTGATCAAGCATGCATTTCGACTACTGCAGACTCGTACGCTCTTCCTGTTCCCGGTACTCGAGAACTTAACGTCGACTATCAACTGTCACTGACGTTTTTGCCTCCACTGACGCACGCGACTCTAAAACACCGATAAATAAATCGTGCGATAAATTTAAATTCTTTCCTTAAATTTCACTCATTCACATAACCGCGAGGTTTTTTCCACGACACGAGTCACACAAGTTTTGTTACAAGCAACGATTACGTATGTGTATACGTGTGCAGGAATTACGCTAAAAACCCTTATCAATTTGCTCGATTAATTATAAGCTTTCTCGTGGGTATCCTTGTTTCATTGTTAACCATAACACCTCTCTCTCTCTCTCTCTCTCTCTCTCTCTCTCGCTTTCTCCTTTTTATATATTTTAACTTTTATTATTTATTAGATGCATGCGCGTTTTTAAAAATACTACAATATCAGCAATTGCGAAACACTCGCATCAGGCGATTATGTTATTACGTGAATTATAAAGAGATAAGGAAAAATCGCGACTTTTCTCGTAGTCGGAAAAATTCTTCGGATTTCTCATGTCGGAAGTAGACAGAACTCGTAATTTCGCGGACGTTGATATGTATGTCATATCAGTAGCGACACATACCGAAGTAAGAAGGATGTTTGTGTATCCCCTTCCAGTGCCGAGTCATCATTATGCAATAAAGTTGCTTTTTTAAATGCGGCAATCAATTAAAAATCAGGTCAATTCTCAATTAAACGAAACTGTTTTCTTTCATTCTTTCATTATCATTATTTTTCCCTCGTCTATCGTTCATTCAAGACTTATCGCCTAAAAATAAAAGATTTTGAACTCTTGAAAAACAATAAAGTAGATCTCTTTTGACACTATCGTCGTCTTTGACACAAGTAAATTATTTTCTGATGAGCTTTCCGCTTCTTTTCCGGCAAATAAACTATTTTTTATGCAAATCATTAGAATATGTTTTGCCGTTTGACTGTTGACTTTAAGATCGGTGAGAGATCATGCGAGGACCGAATGATAAAATCTCATATTGTTCAAACTAATGAGGCGCGTGTAATGCGTCTCGCAACGTTTGTTTAAATTGAAAATTCTAATTTAATCAATTAATGTAGCTTCCTTCTATTGGCTCACCTGAAACATTACTTCTCTCTCAACGAAAAGCAGGTGTGCTGGATAATTATTTAACTTGCACACGCTGCCACTCGTGAGAACCTAACGACACGCGAATATCATTCGCGTGCTGCGTGCCAGAATCTACCCAAAATCATATGATTCGATGCCTTAACAGGTCAAAAATTAAATTTTTCATCATTTTTATGATAAACTTGTCCTCGGTAATTGTTATGCTACGTCACGAAACAGTTTTAATAGATGCGCGCATAATTTAAAAGAAGAAAAGAAAATTATGCAATTGCGCTCATAATGGTGGCAGACTATGAAAATGTCATCGTCTTCGGAGAAAATGAAAAACATTTTTTTTTTTTTTTCATTCTTTTTTTTTCAATAATCTACCTACGTGGGTGGGCTCCAATTGCGAATGAGAATTCTTTGAAAATTTGAAATCATTTTTTTTTATCGATTATTAAATAATAATGCAAATAAACACTGGACAGTAGATTAATAAACGGTTGCGGAGAGAGAATGTTTTTCGTTTAAGAATAGCATACACGCGAAAGCTTAGCCCTCAAAAATATATGCGGTATTAGCCACCTGCATTATATTGAAAATATTCGTAATAAGAGATTATACCAAAATTCGTAGGACGAATTATAAAATGATTTTCAGTTTTACAATTTTTTCATAGAAGATACCGATTATTCGGTGGAAAAAGCGTCACTATTGATACTTTTTTCATCATCTTAAATAAACTAGTATCTATCAAGTGTCTCCTAAATGATTAAAAATCGTCACGCCCATAAATAAATTGTAAACGAATAAACTTAAAAAGCTTCGACAGTTTCTCGATAAAATACGAGTAACGATAAATATCTGGTATTAATATAAAAAAAAAAAAAAAAAAAAAAAACTAGATAAATTAGAGAAATTCAACATTTGACAATAAAGTCGAATTTTGAAAAATAAGGACTCTTGGCATATAAGAGAGCATTTCACGCGTAATCATCCTGTAGTTTCTAAATAGTTGTAGGTACTTGGATTAAATCGAAACGAGGTAAAAAAAGTAAATTTGTCACAAGACAGTGGTAGTTGAAATTAGCATCGTACATTTGAGTAGCAACACCAACGTATGTTCCGTAAAGATGCGTACTTCCCAATTAATTAGTTGACTCAATAGGGAAGATGTAACGTTCGATTTATGAATTTCATTAAAAAGCGACTGTTCGTGCAAGAAGAGAACCGGCGACGAGGACGCGAGGTAACTTCTAGAAGAGCAAATGGATCTGACATGGCAAATGTCGCGACGATGAGATGAAGTGGTCAAAGCGAAGAGTACGGGCGAATCAGAATCCGTGAATCTTACCTGTGTGAGGTACCGCAAAGACGTGGATTTGGTCTCTTTTTGAAATTCTGAATCTGGCATTCGCAGCCTTTCCACGTCTTTTTGAGATTTCAAATCTTGAGAGTCCATTATGCAGATCTTGGAGTTGCAGTCCGAGATGAGTGGATCGAATTGCCTATAGTCGTGGCCTGGATCTTTATTGAGAGGGTCGTAGACCCTCGAGGATTTTTGGTGATTGCTCTTCAAGTTCTCCGCATAGTACCTGTTCAGGGTACCGCCGGATACCGCTTTTTTCTCAGCGATGAGGGCGGTTTGGCTGTTGAAGGGACTCGTACTCGTCGCGAGAGTACTGTTCGACGAACACTCGATGCTCGTGCTCGCCGTCGACGACCTGGTGATCGACGGTACCCTCGTGTAGTACTTCGGCAGAACGCTGCGCTCCTGAAAAACAATCGATCGTTTTCAAAATTTTCCCTCGCTGCAAAGGTTTTTCTAGAAAAATATGCTCATTGTGTGCGCCTATCCCTCTAACTCTTCGTTCCTCTATTCCACGTCTACAACAGAGAGTCTATAGAAACGAGTGGATGCTCGTGAGAATCTGAACGTCCTTTCGCATCCCTCCGAGAGAAGCAACAGGATTCGTGAGCAAGTAGCGCAATTGAGAGACACAGAGGAAAGAAAAAGGAAGAGAGACGATCAGTGTGCGTTGAAAGAAATTTCTGTGCGAAGAAAACGTTTCGAGAGGGTCGACGATTCTGCGTGAGAATGTCTGGTAGAAGTGGATGATGGAACGCGAAGCGTCCAATTTTGTTAAGAGAATAAAGAAATCGTCCAAGAAGATTTGCGATGATATGTGAAGTATGTGAGTGACATCATAATAAGGAGAAACAAGCTTTACTTGCGCCGTTAGTCGATTGGTAATCATAAGGGTTACTTGGTGATGTTTTTTTATTGGGTCAAGAGATGCAGGATTATCGTCACTTCCATACATTTTTAAAATACAAATTCTCCCACCGTGTTCTACATACTTTCGCTTCTTGCGGTTAGAGCTGGACATTCTAGCCTTTTCATTAAAATCCATTAAATTAGCCTTTTAATCAACCGGAGAGCAATTTCTGCTGGAAGTACGGAGGAGACTCGCTGACTTAACCTCGTAGAGTCTTTGAGAAAACCTTGCTGTCGCTCTCTCCTCCCTCACTTTTCCGCACTTTTCTCCATCATAATTTCCTTGGCTTCGCTCCAACCGAGAATAGGAGTTTCGGTTATGATCGGGACTCGAGCAGAAACCATTCGACGCGTATGCGAGATCAGAGTCGCGCTATTTTCTGTCATTTCCTGACTTTCCGGCTTTCACTTCTTCCACCGAACCGTCGAATTATTGGCTGCGGCAGTTGCAGCTGCTTACTGCAACGGCGCAGTATTGCATAGTGTGGCGTCACGCGTTACCCCACTGGATCATTCCACCCCTAGCTCTACAGACCCAAACCTACTGACCTACTACCCTTGCTCTTCACTGTGCTCTTGCTTCTCTTGCTCGTGGCCCCCGCCATCACCACCGCCACCACCACCACCGCCACCACCACCACCACCACCACCTCCTTTCCCATTTTCGCCTCTACTACCCTATCGCGTACAACCTCTACGGTTCTTCATGGTTCTTCAAGAATAAAAGCAAGAGCAAGAGCGAGGATTTTCAAGGATTCTACTGACTCGAGAAGCAAAAAACGAAGAAAGACATTAGACGCTGTGTCAAGTAACCGAAATAAGATAATAAATGTCGAGAGAGAGAGAGAGAGAGAGAGAGAGAGAGAGAGAGAGAGTCGTATCAATGTTATTCTATAATTTTGTAAATTTCGCAAAATTCTCCGAGAGCAACGGAGAAGAAAAATGAAAAAATAAAATTCAATACTACAGGATGGACGCTAAAATTATTTTGATAAAATTATCGGGGAAACGAGTTTGTGTCAAGGACGGAAATGACTGTGATAATGAAGAATTAGTGAGTGCCAATCGGTTTCGTTAAAACGAAAACCAGACTGAGCCGGAAGACGCGGTGCAAACTGGTAGTTTCTAGACGTGATCTCTCTGCCCTGTTTTCCCGATAAACACCGCAGAGAGTTCTGCGTAAACAGCGCGAACAAAGAAAATGTCCAGAGAACGAGGAAGAGAGAAAAGCTCGGAATGGTCGTGGAAAGAATCGAGGAAGAAGAAAGAAATGACCAGGTGGTTTGGGTATCGGAGCTTCGAAGTCGCTAACGATCGTTGGCTGTGTCGACACCTACATTCGTGTACGCTTCAACATCTTCGCGAGAGGTCGTTTTAAAGAAAAAGCGAAAGAACAAACAAAAATAATTAGACAAATGACTCGAATTGGAAGAAGAAAAGCAGGTGGCCCTTTCCATTTGTCACGATCGTCGCTATCATCAACGCTTGGACACCGGGCAACACAGGAAGCAATTCTTTTTATAGTTTGCATCGCGATTTTAATATGTCATTACCATAATTCTGAGGACAACCGGAAATGAAAAGACGCCCGCGCAATGTCTCCGGTCACTCGGCCAGCGTGTTTTCCACTCGTTCGCCTTTAACTAGATCCACTTGATAGCTGCTATCGTACAACTCGTATTTCTTGACCGCGGCTGTACCTGAATTTATATTATTGTCATTTATCCATCACGCAGACGTAATGAAGTTTCCCACGAAGCGCGCCAATCCAGATTTAACAATGTCATTGGCTCGCTATGTACGTAACATTATTTTCACAAGTGAATTTGCCTGGAAAACGACGACTTATCTCTCTTATGTATCCAGAACTAGCATTAAAATACATAAATGTTCACCAATCGACTATATGGCGCGTCAACCCACGTTAGCCGCTCCGGTGTGCCACCCTCGTGTCTAGACGGTGTCTGCTCTTTATTTTGCACCTCGATGAGCCATTGAGATAACAACGGTACAAATGTTTAAACGAAGCAACATCCTCAAAGCCCTACGGGAGTCGATGGGACGGTGGAGCGACGCAAAGGGACCGAAGGTCGTACCGAAGGACCGGATACAGGGTAGGGGATGGATCTTGCGGATGCAGCTCTAAAATTTCAATTTGATGCAATCTAGCCACTCCGAATAAAGAGTTCCACGAAGATTTCTCTAAACAATCTCTCGTTCTCTTCTCGACGTTAAAGCTCCATTGAAATTCATCGTACGTACACAAATGCGCGCAGATACTTTATATCTCGTGGTTATGCTTCATATTTACTCCAAAAGCAGAGTTTATGTGTGCGTAATGCGGGCACATGCGAGTCTTATTGAAAATACTAATTGTCGGTAGAAACACCTTCAAATATTGATACAATCCGACGCCATCTGATACAATGTGGACGCGCCAATACCGCGTCAAAGAAATCAAGAACGACCAAACGATGAATTATTTGAAATTAAATCACTGGATAATCCGTAACTCGCTTATGTTACTCAGAAGCAAATATTGATTTTCTATTTGCAAACGCGCTTTTCTATTTATATTCGACGCGTTGTCAAGCAGATCGTACGGGAGCCTTATTGAAAATGTTTAAATAATGGAAAGAAGCGACAAATGTCTCAGGCACGAATTCAACGTTATAAGAAGGACGGCGAGGATGAAGAGATAGAGTTAAGAAATTACCTATGGAGAATCAAACGTTCTGGTCAGATACACGTGACACGCGCACCAAACTTTATTAAAGGGATGAAAGGCTCTACTCGGAGTATTTATATGAGCTGTTTATCGAAAATTGTATCAAGAGATTCCATTGGGTGGGAAACAAAGAAAGAAGCAGGAGAGGAGAGTCTACGTCGACTAAGTGAGAAATGTTCTAAAAGAGAAACAACACTATCGAAAGAACCAATACAAGTGATTCTCCGTAAAAGATTAGATGACTTTTACCCCTGAGAGTGATAACCTCCGGTGAACCTTACGGCTAAACTTTGAGTTCAGCGCTCATTTGCAAATCCCTCGTCAAAGATCTAGCAGCCAGCGGAGCTCCTAAGAATTCTTACTTGTGTACTATCACGCTCCTCGCGTTGATAAATCACGTGGCCATTTTTCGTTTGTCCTCTCGATCTTCGGCATCTTCGATAAATATAACGATCGCTAGCCATTTTTCGCTCTCCTTCTATTTTTTTTTTTTTTTTTTTTTTTTCGTTCTTTCATAATTTCCCGACAAAATTTGTCTCTCGAACGTATTTACTTCTCCCTCCCTCCTTGCCCCGCCAATTCATTTTATCTATCACTGATGCCTGCATAAATCGGATATAAATTGGGTCATTTGCAGTGTACCGTAATGCTTGTAGCAATATAGAAATTTTCTTAAAATCTCGCGCACCGTCGATCGATGAATGATCCATAAAATAATTGCCGCTAATTGTAAAAGCGAACGTCAAGAATTTATTTCAATAAAATTGTTTTTTTTTTTTTTTTTTTTTCTTTGGCATTGTGACGCAATAAAACAGCAAAGTTGTTTTATTCTGCATATCCATAGGTTTAAAATTTGGTTAACCGTATTCCAATTGAAACGTAGAAAGTAACATGATGCACATCGCTTAAAATGACTAATGATCATGCGGTGTAATGAATTATCATTACTTAGATTTTCCTTCTTAAAATTTGACAGCGGTACACGCAAACGTTTCGTCAATTATATTCAAATGTGACAGGTATGCGTGATCAAAAAGTCGGGTCACGTGTTGCACATGTTCGTAACGAATGTACCTCAGCTTATTTATCTACACGCGGAACTCGTTAAATTAAGATATCACCATATGGATAAAAATGGTGGGCAAATATCAAATTTTCATCAATGTTTCTTCAATTGGCTCGACTGAGACTTTTCATTGACGCTTACGCTATATTTTTAGAATCGGTACCAATTTGTCACGCGCGTAATGAATAATTTGTTTCACGAAAGCTAATACTTTCTCACTCTCTCTCTCTCTATCTCTGTCTCTCTCGTTTTCTCTTTCTCCTTGCCTCTTTCTTCCATCAGACGTACATTAATTGCAATTAAAATTTAATAATTCAATTATACTATAAGAAATGAAGAGAAAGAACGGAAGTGCTCGCGCGCGTGTGCGTGGGAGTATGATTGGGTAGAGCAACATTAATAGCAGCTATAGCAGATGAATACATTTTTAAGCAATCGCCCCCATGATTTGAAACGTGATATTTTACATGGGAAATGTCAAGGGAATCATTTGATAAACAAGTTAGTCATAAGACCAATGTGTAATTATATCACGTACGTGTATACTGTATGATCGTGAACCTTCGCACAAAACTCTTCAACCTATAAGGACAAATTTGAGGAAACATTTAATTTTTTAATTCGTATGCGACTAGATTTTGTGTAATCTGATGATTTTTCTTGAATTTTTTTGGGAAGATATTTTAATTTTTAATCTATGTAGGTTTTTATAGGTCTTTTTTTTCTTCTTGTTTTTCTCCTTCTCTCTCTCTCTCTCTATATATATATATATATATATAAAACTATACTATATTAAAACGAAATCTGAATAAGACGCGTTATCGTTAGAAGTAACAGCTGAAAAAATATGCACTTTTATAAAAAATTATTATAATCAATAGGAAAACTTTTCATAATACGATAATATGGAAAAATAAAGCATTGTTTAAGAAAATCTCATAAATATTTGCCGAAGTGATTTAGCGAACTAATTTACACAGTAGTAGGCAATCAATCTTTTATATTTGATTTAGCTTTCTTAATCACCCCTCCGTTTACGAGTAAGAAGATTGCTCGTCTATTGTAGTCAACTAGATTCTTTACATCGTTTACCTTCATTTTAACGATAAACCGTTTAAAAATATTTGATAGTTGAAAAAACAATTATTTTTGATTTAAGTACGTTTCACATTGGGTAGCAAAAAACATTTGTTATAAAATGACAATGATTTGAATGGCTAAAGTTGACGTTAACTGCTTATACATAACTCAACGTTATTTTAGCGAAATATTTATGAACCATTAACTTAGTTATAGATCATTCACTTAAAAGGCGCAACTATTATTTTTTATATTTTTAAATTTATACGGTTGGATAAAAAAAAATTGTTAACTAAACAATTTTTATAATAAATATTCAATTTATGTAAATTTTATGGTATAAAATAATATTGTCGCTTATTCATTGAGAAATTTTTTTTTTTAATTAGATATTGTTATTTATACTTTTAAATTGACAATTATATAAAGATTCATAAAACACTACTTCAATTTTGATAAATTAATTCTTTATGAATGTATTTTATTTTTTTTTTATCAATGTGCGTGTGGGTAAGAAAATATTAAACAATTCCTGCTATTACAACAACAGTATAAGCTGGATACCGGATTAGAGGCGCCACCTCGTCTACATTTACCGTAATATCAAGGAAGATACTAACGCTAATATATCAGCAGAGCTCTAGTCGAGTTGGTTAATTTTTATTCATTTACTATTCCATGTTACATTAATAATGATTTTCAAAAAGCAAATTTTATTTTTATTAAAAAATTAAACTAATTTCTTTAAATAATTTTATGAATCAATAAAAATTTTTATTTTTTCTCTCTTTTAAAAGAATTTTATTATTTAAATGTTTAATAAATAAAAAAATAAATAACATATAGGATGTCCAAAAGAAAACAGTCAAGAAATGATTCTTGATTCGGAGAGCTTAGTTTTCGAAATATTCAATAAAAAAAGTAATATTAGATAGGTATATATAGTAAAGACAATCAACTAATTGATATAAGAAAACAGTACGCTATCTTATTTAAATTACTTGACTATCTCTCTAACTAATTAATATTAAATTTATTATTGAATATTGCAAAATATAAGTTCTAGATCAAAAATCACTAAAACACTTTTCATAAAGTAAAACTAAAGACTTTTATAAAATTTTTTTCGAAAAAGAGAAAAAAAGAAAAAAAGTTCTAAAAACATTTTTTTGTAAATTAATAATATTTTTAATTTTTTACTAATTATTTCATGATAATAATCTATTTTTTCCTTTATTTTTAGTACTATTTTTTTTTATATTCTTATTAAAAATTATAACTTGTATAAAAGATGACCTTCGAAAAAAAATATATGATTAAAATTAAAAATATTAAAGAAGATATTTAGTTGCTGATTGACCTAAATAATGTATTCTACTCTTTAAATAACAAAAATTCCTTTGCCATTAAATAATAAATCATTTATGTTGGGATTTTTTTTTTAATTTTTAAACCAAGTAATTTCTTAAAACTATGATATACAAATTTAAAGAGAAATTACATTTTTCTTAAACTTGTTATTTTGTGAAAGTAATCAATTTGGTCAATAAGATGATCTCGTATGTATTAAAAACTGTAATACGTCAAGTATTACTTTTGTTTGTTAAAGAAGCCTTTGTAAATTTTATAAATTTATAACTAACGATAAGTACTAAAACTAAAACTACCGATATACCATTATTGATAAGCCGTAATTACAGAAAGTATAGGTGTATCAATTCATTTTTAGAGAAAAAATATTTATATACTTAGCAGATAAATAAATATCAATAATTAAATCTACATGTAAAATTGTGTTAATAAATATTAATTTAAATCTTGCACCAATAAAGTTAGTATCAATTTATTGTATAATTTAGATTCGTAGAAAAAAATAAAGAAGGAACGTTATGTAATACACGATATCTTGCTTTTACACACACACACACATGTATTATATCGTTAAATTAGAATTAAAATTATGCGCTTATGTCTGATTTGCCGTTATACTATTTTGCATATACAGGATGTAACAATGACATGACACAAAATTATAAGTGACTGTACGAGGGATGATTTTAAGATATTTTTTCACTCGCTACTTTTTGATTTGAAGCTATATATATATATATATAATTTTCAAAATACTCTATAATAAAAGTTTTACTAGTCAGAAGAAATACTTAATGAATTGGTGATAGATAATGCCACGTTGGCTCATCGTAACTACCAGACCGTCTTTTTTTTTTTATTTAGTTAGTATAGTGCCTTTATTATAGAATATTTGAAAATCTAAACTTTAAATCGAAAAGTTGTAAATGAAATATGATTTTAGAATCACCATATCTGCAACCTCTTAAAATTTGGTATCGTGTCCTTCTTATACTTTGCATTTAAAAAAGTTCTCATTCTTCCTAAACACGTGCTATCGTAAAATTTGACAAATTATAAAAATTCCGCCTAATTACAGTATTGAAAAACTGATGATAAAAAAATATATACACGCCAGTAGAACAAGCCTAGCAACGCGATTGTAAAATTGGAGTTAAGTTCAAAAAGAATCGCGACCAAGGGAAAATTAAAGATCAAAAGGAATGGTTAAATCTAATGAGAAGCTTTGCATCGAATAAACAGTATAATACGAGTAAATTTATGGTCGCTGAGATTTCTGTCTCATTCTCAAAGCGAGTTAGTTGACATTCGAACGCATGTCAAGAGCAAATGCGTCGTCACATGAGCTCAATGAAAATAGTGTCTTATTTAGAAAGCATAAAAAAAAGGGAAAAAATATTATCTACAGTGACGCATTCATAATCGCGGAAGAATTTTATTGCAAAAAATTATTCTTCTTTGCAACGTCATTTACCACCTTAGGTGCTGCTGTATTCACCCCGCAAGTTTCATCGAATCCGAGTTACCGAACTACACACGCGTGATAAAACATTGAAACTTCCATCCGGAAACCAAGAAATATTGAAGTTCGTCTTAACTACTCCATACGAACTTGCAAACTTTAAGCGTCTCTGGTAGTTCATTATTTTCGTTGCTGTAATTTCACTCCTTTAAATATATTTTTCCAAAAACTATCTAGAAAATGTTTAAAAAAATCTCATTGAGGAAAGCTCGCTTTTGGTCGATATGCGGATCAAACCGCTTATTTTGCTGTTTGATTCGCCTTACCTATGATTCGGATTATCATTTTCTTCGCGGAACGACACGAGAGAATCAATGCAGTTTCTGCGTGTTGTTTCTGCGATTGAAAATTTTGTTACGCGAATAACTTTGTGTTTTGTCCCTTTCTCTCGTTAGCAGTGAACCAATACATGTTATTGAATCCTTCGACTATTCGGAAATGTTTCAATCCAAAATATTCTTTTGAGCATTGTAATTGCTTGTAACACATACCAGGAGGGTGGGCACGAATAGATGGCTCGTTAAGCATATTGGTGCTGCGTCCATGACAATCAACATTTATCAGTCGATTGTACTTGACCTTCTATTTTTAAATAAGAGCATATATTGCAAAATCATTTTTACAGAGAGAGTGGCCATACGATTAAAATCAAATTTGTAATTAAGTTCGCTGGATGAAATCCGAGGAAAATCCTTTTTCTCGTGTAAAAGTCTCTATTCGCGTCTCGAATAAAGTTTCATCTTAATTGTTTGTCGTTGTACTCGAGTTGTAGGTAAATGACATTTAGACAATTGCAAGTGAGTGGTGCCATGAAGGTAAAATTCATTCTGCTGCAGCATTTATAATTATTACGATGCATATGTCACTCGTTATCATAGATTAAAAGCATATGTTACGGTGATTATTCAAATGTTTCTATGGAGCTCGTTTTTAATAAAATTTAACTTAATAATCGCAACGTTCCATCTACAAGAGATAATTTGTTTTAATATGCAAACGACCATTCGAATAGGCTTGAAAAAATATTTAATTCCAGTCGGTATTTGTATAGCAGTTTGTTTTTTATGCATCCTCTAGATGCTTCAAAGGAGGTTTTAAAATTAGGGAAAATTTTTGATATTTTTAAAATGGCAGCGATTCGACTTGGAGAGAGGGCGAAAATACGAAAAAATCCATATAAAGACTGTTTTTCTTTTGAGATAGAATCTATATTGAGTATAGTTAGAAGCGAAAGAAACCCAGCCATATTTATTTATATTTTTGAATAATAAAATAACGAGCTACGTCGAATGACTGATAAGAATTTTTCCATCAAATAGCAATTGCAACAAAGTCAAGTTTTTCAATTCAGCATCACGTGAAATCACGCGATATCTTCCTGTTTCTCGAAATCAACGAATACTTGTGTAGCTTACTTTATTTTGACCTTCATTGCTTGCAAGTAGTTGCACTTTACTTGCAACTACTCCCAACTACTTGTATAGGCATACTTTAATGCATTGTGTTCACGAAAGCAAATAGAGCGGCGAGACAATCAGGCACGTGATAACTGTAGCATAGATAAAATTGGATTTTCGTGTCAAATAAACGATACACGCTTCAGAGTAAGTGAAAATCATTTTTTTTGTTTTGTTCACTATATATACTATGACTTCTCTTGTGAATGAAACAATTATGTGAGAAAGGTAGAAGCGATTGAAAAGTAGATAGTCTCTAACTTTTTGATTTGATAGAGTATCTGTTCGTTCGTTCGAGTTGAGAAAATTGTTTTTTTTTTTCAAATACCGATTATTAAAAAACAGTATGATTTCTTTCTTTAAATCCCCTCTGATGCTACTCCGCTTATAGTATAAATTTACACCTATGCATATATAGAAATGATCAAGCATAGAAAAAGCACAATTTGCTATTTAAGAAAGGAAAGTTTTTCAGAAAATTGAATCGTGAGATTATTTTTAATTTCCGAAGCTTCTAAAGATTTTCTATTGTAATTTTCTAGACTTGATCAAATTGATTCGTGGAACGGGTCCAAAATTATCCAAAAAGCCTAAGATTAACATTTCTTAAATGACATTTATTTGCTATTTTCTTTTTGCATGTTATCCGTTACAAAAAGTAGACTTTTTTCTTACTTCAGATTTGAGATATCTACCTCATTGTTACAATGGATACTTGATACTTTAAGATTACATATTTTAGTAATATGAACCATGAAATTATTTGACTGTAAGAATAAAATATTAGAGAAATGGATGAATGTTGTTTTCATTGAGCACCCTTGAATTTTTGATCGAGTATCAAGTCGGGGGGCCGATGAATCTTGTAGAATGACAATAATGAAACTGCATCAGTCCTAGAAGATAATACAAACTTCGAAATTATTAACCTTACATTTAGGTCGACTTTCGTATAAATATTTATCCGTATACAACCAATAAGATAAATATATTCGCTATATTTGCAATTCATTGGCTAGTACCATTATCCTAATAATGCGATGAAATTTTCTTGCAAAAAATCTTAACCGTGATTTCTTTTAATCGGAGTTTTAACCATACCATTTTTTTTTTTTTTTTCTTTAAGCATTAATGTTTCAATAAATTTTAAATTTATTCCCGAGAAATATACAGAAATTATTTTCCTTTTACTCTCTTAAACGCGCGCTTTTCTTTCACCTCGTCTAACGTGCGCAGGCTTTTGCTTCTCGGTAATCGATAGAAATAAAATCAATTTAACGAAATACTTATATAAACTTCAGTACCAAAGAAAGATAACTACACCACAATCGATATATAATCATGAATAAAGCAGTGAAGTAAAGTATCATAAAAAATGAATCGTTTCAATTTCGCCAAAGAGGAAAAGTCCTAAAGAAAAGAATTGAAAATAACAAAAACTCCGAATGTATAAGCGCTTATAATTATATTTTTTTTTATGTATACCTATTTAAAATATACATATTTTACGTAGTTTGTCATTAGATAGAGTGGAAGACCATTTCTCTGTGAAATCTAAAAACTTTCAAACAGAAATGTTCAAGGTCGAGTGAGTCAGATGAAAAGCAACGAAAAAGTACCAGTCCATATTTTTTTCGGAGATCCCTGTAATCATCCATTCGAATATGCGAATACTCGAATATCCTTCGAGTTTTGTAGCTTGAAAAATGCACGTTCGATGGAAAATGATGGATACTTTTTGGCTAAAATTGATCAAATCCTAAAATTAAAGGTACCCTCTGAGATGAAAAGACAAGCTTTCGATTTTCACAGAAATTTCTCGGTTTACCATATTAAGCCGGAGAAACGGAATTGTAGCGGTTTTGTCTATATCGTGGTTTAAAAATAAAATGCGCGAAATTGCGTGGCGTCGACAGCGAAGGAATATAAAAAAATAGGTTGAAAGAGAACTCGTTTCCGCGTCTTATCGTACAACGCGACTAGGGACTGACCAGACCGTATGGAAAAATTGGAAAACTGGAAGAGAGAAAACGATCTAGCGCCAAAATGCTACCAGCGACGAATATAAATAAAGTACGGCGCGAGTAAGGTCATAGGTTTTGCTCTTCCGAGCAGATAGCGATGGAAAAGAACTAGACTAGATGTTACGGTGCCAGAAATATACAGAGAGGCAAAAAGGATGATACGATTGGAAGAAGATTCCATTGGACGTTGCGTAAAGGCTGTTGTTGGTCATTGCCCCCTTCATTTCCCATCCATGGCCTGGGCCAAATGGGAAACCTCCGCAGGACATGAAAATGCAAGGGTGGGCGCGCCATTTTCTAGCGGAGAATTTCAAAATTTCACACGTCATCCGACGAGCCAATAGCGAGGGATAATAGAACTGTCGCGATTGGTTGGAGAAAAGGACCACCACCGGTGAAAGGAGGAGGAAGCGAGACGATAGCTTTAACCGCCGAAAGCAGAGATAAAATTGCCAGAGAGAGAGGAGGCAAATTCGACGAAGATGGAGAGAGAAGATGAACGATAGATAAGAGAAGTTGGCACGGCGCGTGTATCAGTCGGAAAGGTAAAAAAAAGTGCGAGACCGTAGCTGCAACAAGGTGGGCAAGTCGCCGGTGGCGTGCATTGTGGAACTTTCCAGAAGCTCAGAGGGGGAGAAAATACGCGCGAGTGCGTATGTGATAGGAGAGGGAGTTACAGAAAGAGAGACGGGGAGAGAGAGAGAGAGAGAGAGAGAGACATGGAGAGAGAAGAAAGCAGAAGCGAATGGCGCCACCACGACGTTTGGAGGGAGACAGAAAGAGAAAGAGAGAAAAATATATCACCCACACACGCGGTGGAAACCTTTCTGAGAGAGAAAGAGCGAGAAAGAGAGAGAGAGAGAGAGAGAGAAAGAGAGACTAAACGATTCAAAAACCGAAAGAGAGGCGTTCCACCTCCACGCACCTTCGCCGACTATAGGCTGCGAAACGTCTAGTCTCGAATACTCTTTCGTCATTCATAACTGAAATTTCTGTGTATTTTTCAGTGAAAGTCATGAAAATGACTCGTGCGATCAGGGAAGTATCGACGAGCCAGCGAGCCATCATCAAATACCAATTGGAGCGTCAATGACAGTGCTACGGTGGTGCCAGACGCGCGGTACCGTCTGCTACCATCGTGCAAAAATTTGACGGAAGACCACGCGCGAGAGAGCAACGATTTCAAATAAAACTCCCACGGTCTCTCCCCGACGACTAGGCAAATCGCGAGAAAAGCAATTCGTTGGATCCTCGAAAAATAGGAAGGGAAACGTCGAAGAATGCGCGTGGAAGTTGCAAAATGACCCGTGTGCTCCGAAAGTTGAGAGTGACGTAGGTGCATGATAGGCATGGATGGATGAGCCTAACGAATACGTCGGGTCCCAAAGCGTTGATGGGGCTTACCTTTGGTTTGGCAAAAGGCACAAGGCACAAGGGCCATGGTTGCATCATTTGTCTCCTTTGGGACGACATTGCGCCTCGCTCTTTCGCTGCCTTAACTTCCGGTCTCAGCTGATCCCACGCGTTGCACGGCGGCTCCTTTTCCAGTGTCTTCTCCAATGTTCTTCCGAGCAGGACGAGGTACCCGCCGCTCCCTTTCTCCTCTCGTCTGCGCACACTGACGTCCTTAACGTTCGTAACGAACTCTCTTTTGATCTATCGACGGTTGCCTTCTTCAAGGTTGGGTTAGCCCAAATGGCCAAAATAGTCCTCGATAGAGAAATGGACGGATGCGTGATAGAGCAAACAGCACCGGTGGGGTCCGCTTGCGCTGACGTAGACGTGACGGAAAGTTGCCGCAGGTGCGACAAGGCGGTCACGGATAGGCAGCAGGCGCACACCCTCAAGATATAGCAACGACTGACAATATCCTCTGCCGCGTGGACTCGATTGAGCTCTCCACCAACACTACCACCGATAGTACCACTGCACCATCACCACTGAGAAACACCGTCAGCTGCACCGCTACCCTGACTCTGATTTGCTTTTGCTATTTTAGCTTCTCTACTCGCGCCTTTGCCTCATCCACTCTCATCGGATCCTCCCTTTTCCCTTTTCTTTTCTTTTCTTCACCGTGTCTGTGTGTGTGCGCGCGTGTACGATGTCTCTCAAAGCTTTTCCCTTTTTACCGACTTTCCCTCCTGGTCTTCTCCCGATTGGGAAGCCTTTTCCACGAGTTTACCGCGTTTCCCACACGCCTATCAAAGATCTTTGCTCTAGGATTTGCGTCCCGATGATCGGTGACAAAAGCTCTCGCGATTCAGCTGAGGAGGGTTTTGATCTGGACTTTGACGAAAGTACGAGGCAACCGGCTGACCGGAGGAGCCACCGCGTCGGATCGTTCTGGCAAGATCACAAGGCTCTTCTTCCCGTGGACGGCGGCGATTTTGGATTTGATCTTGGCACTACCCAAGTCTAACGAGCAAGCGCGATTACGTTACGACATGAAAAATGCATACGCTTTTACGTGTGTGTTTGGGAACTTTGTTAATCAGATCGGGGGGTTTGTCTCTTTTATATAGACACTGCTGCGGGCGTAAGCGCCGCCTCCTCCTTCTCCTCTCCCTCCTACACTTGTCCCTCGTACTCGCGCGGACTACCGTCACAAGTGGGGGAACTACAACTCTTGGCTCCACAACTTTGAGCCGCGCGAAATTCTCGCAGATTCCTACTACCATACGGTCGCTCGACCACTCCGCGATAAGAAACTTCCTCGGTGGAAGGCCCCAAACCTACGAAATTCCTCGTGGTTTTGGCACCCGGTAACGAAATACGCACCACGGACTTTCCTCCTGGCGCGTATAGTCGTTTCCTCGGACGTATCGTCGTCATCCGACTCTCAAACTTTTTCCTATTTCTCAATTTGTCAAGTCTGAGAAGGACCGATGGCCTTCCTCCTCCTCCTCCTCCTCTTCTTCTTCTTCTTCGTCATCGTTCATCGGAAGATACTCGATGATCGCGAGACGCGCCCTGTCCAGATCTCTGCTCATCGCAATTTGCCATTCTCCTGCATTTTTTCTCTCAACTTTTGAATCTCGTTAAGTGGAAGCAAATTCCTCCCAGCCGAATCGCGTGGTCTCTCTTATCTGACTGATTGTAGTAAAGTTTCCCCGACGATTTCATAGCGTATCTCTCGCTAAAACCTTCTGTGTGATTAGTTGGATGTAGAATGGATTACGACGAAACTTATTCAGCCGTAACACACCGATAACTTTTTACCGACGCGAGTAGAGAAAAAGAGAGACGAAGGAGAGGGGGCAGGGGAACGTAGCTTATTCGTATTGTAAACTCGGAGAGTTTAATAGTTTCTGAATACATCATTAGTTAATTATACCACAGTCTCCTCCGCTCGGCGCCTATTGTCACGCTTCGCTTAACCGAATGTTAAACAAACATTTGACAAAGATAGAACGATCCTTCTTAATATTGGCTTTAAGTCGATCATCGGTTTCCTCCCGTCCGTTCCCCCGCATCCACTTGGCAGCTTCCATCTCTACCTTCGAGACCTTCGACGAGCCACCCCTAAAACCAAAAGTCTCTCGCGTAAGGATACCCGCCATCATCAACCAACGACACCGGGACCCGTTGACATTCGTCAGTCGGTCGCTTTGTCGCGGAAATTCGAAACGCCAGTTGCGATCGAGTGGTCAAAGTACCATTGAATCGGTACGCTCGCGTCAACCCAGAACCGACTCTAAGTTGACCGCAAAACGGCTGCTCCGAGTGTGAGGAACCTCGGCCGAACTTGACTCAACTTTACACTCCGTTAGGAAAAAGGAGGAAAAACCACGAGCGAGTCGTCAGCGGCAATCGGATTGCGATTTGCGCAAATTTGTCGGAAGTGTCGCGTTCGTCAGGAAACAAACGCGCGCGAATAGAGAGAGAGAGAGAGAGAGAGAGAGAGAGATAAGGAGAGAAAGAGAGAGCGCGAGGAAAGATAAGTCGAGGTTTTGGGTTGTAACGCGCTATGGAAGTTCCGTAGGATGGCGCGTTCTGGGATCTCGTGGAAGGTTCTCGTAACTCGACCTCGTTCGACTGTCTCCGTGTTGAACATTGGCAGAGGCTGCCGGTCGTGCTCGGCAGCACGCAAACGTTTCTGCTGCTGCTGCTGCTGCTGCTGCTGTTGCCTTCTCTCCTGATGGAACTCTCCTCTTCCTTCTCCTCCTGCCTTCGTCATTCCTTCTTGCCGCTGCTGGACGCGAACCATACGCTAAAAAAACCAAATCGCCGCTCGATGATACTCCTCTGGTAGCACGGCAGTCATGTGCGTGGTCGATAATCGCAGGGGACCAATTAACATCCTCCTTGGTCGCTCCGCGCGAAGTGGTAGCGGAAAATGAAAAATAATCCTAGCAATGCCAAGTCAACTCCGCGAGACGTGACATTGGTGCTGCTAATCCGTGAGCCTTCTGAAAAAACCATGGCTCTTGGCAAGAGTTCCTACCTCTATTACTTTGCTCTACTCTACCGTACGCGGTACAGCAAAGAAAAAAGTTCGTTTACCTGGAGTTTGCATTCCTCGCGGTATCCTTCTCTTCTTTGACGTTCCTCTCGAGGTAGAGGTAGAGAGAGAGAGAGAGAGAGAGAGAGAGGGGCAGAAACTGATGGGAGATGAAAAAAGGTTTCGATTTCCTACCTTGTGTCGAGAGACAGGCTTGATGTAAAACCCATCTACAGGGTGTAACGATGACACGCTCTATAAATTTAAGGGATGTAGAGAGAGCAAGTCTGAAACAAATTTTCTTTTACCACTTTTTAATCCGAGGCTTAATTTTCAAGATATTCAACGATACGGGTACTGTTGGTTGGACAGAGACGGATGAATAATTGAAGCGAGACGGAATAGCGCGATCTCGCTTCAACCAACTGGCTGTCTCTGTCTAACCAGTAGCATCTTCGGTACCGAATATCTTGAAAATCAAGATTCGGATTAAAAAGTTGTTGATAAAAAATCGTTTTGGAATCATCCCCTCTACAACCCCTTAAATTTATGGAATACGTCGATGCTACACCTTGCACGTGCTACAACGACACTCGATCTTTAGCCCGTGCGGTACGTGTACGAGCTAATGGCACACGCGTATGCGAAAGTGTGCGAAAGCGCACGTTTGCGAGCGTAGCTTATTTCTACCTCGACGCCTTTTGCTCTAGACGCTTCTCCGCGTCTGACATTCACTCGGCATGTGGCTTCCGCTTTTATTACCGCGTTCTAACTTTTTTTTATGGCTTTCTTTCAGACGTGCTACTTCCAAATATCTAGCGGCCATCTTATTATTAACCTCTGGAGCGATTGGAGACTCGCCGAAGTGTCGTCGACGATCGTAAACGGATCTGTTCCGATCAGTCCGCGCGTTGGTTGCTGAAATCGGCAGACGCGAACGATCGATCGATGACGATGATGATGATGATGATGATGATGATAATGATGATGAAACAGAACTGGAAATTGGATTGGCGATGAGACGAGCGAACAGCGGGAACTGTGCGCACGTGGTACATGGAAGATGCGACTGTTAGTCTCGAACAATTTCTTCGTTCGATTTTACTCCGTAACTTCGTTGGCATTGCTAACGATACTAGGTGGTTCTTTCGACGAGGATGACCGTTCCGCGAAAGATTGTGACGATGGGGCATCATCGTGGTGATTGACGTGCTCACTTTGATCTAGTATATTTGCGCGATGAGTAATCGATGACGACGAGAAGTTAACGAGTACGAGGACCGTCAAGTGCCGAAAGACAAGGTATCAAAGGTCTTCGAGCGTCTCTCGTCACATCCACGGGGCCTAAGTAGAATGGAACTATTCCATTGGAGAGGCAGACGCGTCTCGCTTTGCTTCATCATCGGATGCAAATGTCTCGTGTCCGTGTCGTTTTTCGCGAAACGGCACATTTTTCTCTACGTCATCTCGTTGCGAGGCCGCTTCTGAAAAGCTTCCCATCTACCCCTAACGCACATCTGCTCGTGACATTATTTTGCACGATCGAATTCAAATTTTCTTCAATGTCGTGTCCGGGGCAAATTAGCGAAGCTCCATGTCCAATAGTAGCTTCGTTATTACCTAACTTTATTGCTATCTACCTCAATTACCGTCCGTTTGAAGTATCCTTCGAAAAGTCACAGAGGGATTGACTCTACTCACTTTCACCGTGGGAGCGTGTCCTTTTGAAGATTTTTTGAAAGAATTTTTGAAAGATTTTTTTTTGCTTGTTTCGCGCGTCAAAATTCGATTCTGCAGCGATTCACTCGCGAAGAAAATCTGATCGATATCGAAATAAACTGAAAGGAGCATCGAAATAGACTGCAACTGTGTGTATTATGCTTAGATTTTATAGTTCGTTCGCTATATAATAATTTTACTATTTCTGTCCTCTTATTTGCAAGAATACCAACTAAGCATTTTTCATTTTCATTTTCATCGTGAGTAATATCGAGGCATGATCCAGCACTTTATGTGCATTCGTAGACGATTTATGAGTCGTAACTGCTATAGATGTGCTTACTTCGTCGAGTTCTTTTTCGCTTTTCTATTTATCGCAGCTTTTACTATGAAATAAAATTCATTCTGCACGCTTATTTGTGTCCGTATGCTTTACGCGCGTCACGATATGCCTGAGCAGATTAACGAAACAGTGGACAATCTCTCAAACGGCGAATTCCAAAGTTTTTCCGAAGCGCGTCATCGACGCTCAGTTTGACAAAGTTTCCAAAATCTGTTTCAACGTTGCATCGTGTTTTGTAAAAGATTTTTCCTTCAAGGTTAAGATTGAGAATTTATTTTGAAATTCGCAATGTTCAATGATGTTGGTTCAAATATGTGGGATATGTCATCGTTCATCGTCAATGTGAAAACGATACTCTTAAATGTCGAACTCTTCGGAAATTAAAGCGTAAACTCCTAACTCTAATTTTAATATCAATGCGAATGCGTCTTTTTGTTAACGAGTTGAGTAAATTTCAATTGTTTACAGCAGACCGTTGTCCGTACTCCACAATCGTACACTCTAAGCAAAGAAAGAATTTCTTCCGTTCGCTCTTTCCGTCTTTGCGCGCACACCTGATCGCTCCGCTTCTTTCGAGATCTCGAGTAGCTTCGGCGCGAAGGTCATAGTGTAAATTGCGTGTAACTCCAGAAACGGACGTTGGCGCATTACCAAAATAATTAAACGCAAAAACGTTTCCTCGGGTATTTTTGCTCCGCGCGTACACGCGCCAAAAGCATATTTTTCTAATAAGATCCAATTAGCTCTATTGTTGTCTCTTTTGCAATATATTATGCAACAACCACGCGATTATTCCGCGAAAGGCTCTTCTCCTTTTCGCATTTACCCAAATTTTCATCCTACCGCGTAGCTTCATCCACCAGCATCATTTTCAATGATTCTTTTCAAGTCTTGCCACACAATGAGAGGGCACTCCACAAGTATCGGGTCCTGTGCAAAGAGAACTTATTTTAGCATGGACTATAGGATTCATAGCTATGATAATGAAGTGACCTCACGAGATACTTTAATCTTTTCCAATTCACGTTTATCAGTCGTCGTCGTCGTCGTCGTCGTCTCTGTAATGTTGAGGTGAGGCGTTATCGCTACAGGCATCCCTGAACTTGACCCTGAAGAATCACTCCTCTGTTTGTAAAGATTCCGTTGAAACGTGCCCTCGCACGTGTTGTAGAAAACAGCATAGCAGAGTGTAATGTCTCTTATTTTATCCACTTACCACTCTACCGGGGGTTAACCAGGGGGATAACTTGCCCCTCTAGTGGTTACTGCACACTGATCGCCTGTTACGTCATCGCTCCTTAAATGGGGTTAATAGTTCTTCGCGTCATCGAATGGAAGGAATCTGCCTGGAATGATTATTTACTTGAAATCTAATAAGTATTTGATCTATCTCCCTTTATCTCTCTTCTTCTGTCATTTTCCTCGAGTGCGCGTTGTACATGCTATTTTCCCCCCGTTTTGAAAACATGCAAAGCCCCTCCGCGCGCTATGGTTATCAATTAATCTTGCGAGCAACATTGTTAACGAGAAGATGTTTACCGTTAAATCTCCGGAAAATTCAATAGTAATTATTTTGCAATTAACGTATCCGCGCATTTACGCGATAGGTTCGTCCGTATCTGTTTGCGTATTGCGCGAAAGAAGTACGAACGATTATTTCTTTTTTTAATCTATCGTCTATTCTTGGCGATTCTCTCTCTCTCTCTCTCTCTCTCTGTCTTTCTCTGGGAAACGCGAAAAGATTCAAAGTTATAAATAACCGAGATATTAATTACACAACAGATGCGCATCTAATCAGTGCTAGGAGGAGGATATATCTCGCGCTTTCCTCCAGACAAATAAATCATCTCGAAAGCAAAGATTACATACATTAAGAAACAGATACCGACATTGATATCAATATCGATCTAGGAGGTGCGCTCGCTATAATCTCATTTGTGTTTTATAAATACACGAGCAATAGCAACATTTAACAAGATACCAGTGGAAATTTTTCTAGCGTAAAAAGCGCGAATCTTTTTTCCACGTTACGCGTATGTATTCCATTTAAATTGACAGAGGGGAATGGATCGAGAATGGTCGATTAAATTTATTATCTCATTGATATTTTAATACGCGCTTCGCACTCGTATTTATTTCCATAAAATCATAATATGGCGTTAGAGGTACGCGAGGTTCTTTTTTATCCGTTTCCTTTTTTTGCAAATACAAGCAAAGAGGAGTTCACGGAGGATGGGCGAGGAATTGGAAAATTCCTAAATTCCTGCCAAGGACATCGACAGTGTCGAACGCTGTTCTTTTTCCTCGGTACTCTCTCTTCGCCGTGGAAAAGGAGAGAAATGGCGATGAGCAGCGGCGGGTCTCCATTGTGGCAAACGTAGCACGTGGATTGAATGAAATAATAAGATTACGCGTGCGAACGACCAGTGTCAAGGAGCGTATTGAATACGCTAGTCATTACACGTAACGACCCTTCCACGCAATACGCTCAAAGCTGATGTTCGAGAGAAGCGAGCACTCCCACAAACGGATCATCAAAGATCATTTGCGTGGGTCCGTCGGACCGAGCTGCTGTGAACCACACAAGTGCGTCTCAAGCTTCTCAACGCCACCCCAACAACTCAACCTCCATCGACTCGCGAACTAGCCGAATGTCATAATGTTCTCCGACACGTTTCATCCTCGCACATTCGTCGGGACTATCAGCGAAGAGCGCGAAAACCTCAAGTCGGTCGTTCTTGCGAGTTCAAATTGCAAAAGTTGGAGCGCGATCGTTATGGCAAATGTTCTCTTCGCCCTTCTCTCTTCTAGCTCGTGTCAAGAGCGAGGTTGTCGAACGTGGACGGATGAAAGTTGCGACGTCCTCGCGATTGTTTTCATCGATGCTCCGCATTAAGAAGGTGAAAATGGAACATTCCTTAGGTCCACGCGCTACGTTTGACTCTTGCACTTTGTTAATTACGGCGAGGTTCGTGCAAAGGATCATGGTTCAATAAACATGTCTTCGTTCAAAGATGAGATCATATTTACCGCGGGTCTTTCTCGACTATTCCATTCCGGGAGGATTTATTATTGTAGTCTTCAATCGATCGTTATCGTATTTCAATAATTGCCAAGTGGATATACGATTCTGCGAATGCTCGCGAGCGCGCTATGTCTTCGAATGTAAAACTGCCGGGAAAAGGATCGCGAGTGAGGGAGCGTTTTGCAAACGCGTGTGATTAAATTCAATTATTTTTGTTTTAGAAGATGATCTCTCTCGGGTCTCTCTAAATTGACAGAGGGGGAAAAAAAAACTGAGAGAGATTCTTGAAACTTGGAGAGTTAGCAAGGCGCTCTCGCGAGTAATAAAGGGAAGTCTACTTTAGGCAAATCGTGGCAAAAGACTTTGAGAGAGGCTACCGAAGTCGAAAGAAATGGAAATTGAGAAAGTTCCATGAGCGTGCTGCCCCGTGGAACAATCGGGAACATATTCGAGCACTAACAATGGCAGAGATAGCGCTATGTAGTACGATCAATGTAATCATACTCTGCGTATTGAAGCAGCAGTAAGTAGCAATGGATAGAAGAACGATCGAGAAGCTTTTTAATCAAGAGATGCGGAATACGCGGTCATCGACGTTATTAATTGGCCACGGAACCCGGAGGTCAACGCGAGAACCTAAACTCGTGAACTTCTCGCGTCAACCTCATTAAACCTTCTTTTCATTGTAGCTTTCCGTTTGACGCTTGGTGAAAATGCCATTGTCGCTCCTCCGTGATAAAGAAAGGATCATCCAACGTTTCTCTCCAGTTCTACGTAACTTCCAACAAATTACACGTCGAAATCAAAGTCTTGCAAAACTAAATTTATACCTTCGAACGTTCCGATCGGAAACCTGAAATTATTTTGGTTTCGATAGCGTTTCCCAAAAACTTGATAAAATGACCCAAAGTACTCGTCGAACGTACACCAAGGATGAAGATGAAGTTACTCGATCGTGACGAATGAATTGTGTCGCATAAAAGAGAATATTGCAAACGTGGCAAATGTTATTTCATAGATGCTTGGTGAAAATGCTACTGTCGCTCCTCCTTGATAAAGAAAAAAGGATCGTCAAACGTTTCTCTCCCGTGTTTACGTAACTTCGAACGTTCCGATCGAAAACCTGAAATTATTTTGGATTCGATAGCGTTTCCCAAAAATCTGAGAAAACGCCCCAAAGTACTGGTCTTACGTAAACCGAGATGAAGATGAAGTTACTCGATCGTGACGAACGAACTGTGTCGCATAAAAGAGAATATAGTAAACGTGGCAAATGTTATTACACAGACGCTTGGTGAAAATGCTACTGTCGCTCCTCCATGATAAAGAAAGGATCGTCAGACGTTTCTCTCTCGCGTTTACGTAACTTCCAACAAATTACACGTCGAAATAAAAAAAAATCTTGCAAAACTAAATTTATACCTTCGAACGTTCCGATCGGAAACCTGAAATTATTTTGCTTTCGATAGCGTTTCCCAAAAACCTGAGAAAACGACCCAAAGTACTCGTCGTACGTACACCAAGGATGAAGATGAAGTTACTCGATCGTGACGAACGAACTGTGTCGCATAAAAGAGAATATAGTAAACGTGGCAAATGTTATTTCATAGATAATTAGTGATGCAACGCGCATTCCACCTTATCGCGTCTTACAGGTCGTTGAAAAAATGGGAGAGAAAAAGTGGAAAGATATCGAGATCAAATCGTCGAGGGTTCGATAACAAATGGAAATCACGTGTAATTGATGGGTTATTGGGGGCACGCGCGTCTATCTCATCGGGCTGGACCTCCCCCGGGGTGGGTTAATTCGAAGAGCATCACCTCCATGGACAACGATCCATGAATTAATCGACGTAACCAGCGCCAGTCGACGTCGGATAATGTCACACAAGGACGGATGGAAATTTCTTTCACCAATGGACAGCCACTTTGTGGATGACACACGAACGAAGACGGCGGATGAGAGAGAAAGAAAGACATCGAATTGCATTTATGTTTGGTGCTTGTCAATTAATCAGTGCAACCATAACCGATTGCTGTAGTAACCCACTAGCTCCTTCTCGTTTCTTCGACAACGTATCTATTAGATTATTGCATTGATCTCCTCCGATCGTTTGCAATAACGATATTTCAGTGTTTGTAGAATTGTGTCGGTTAATTCAATGCCTCCAATGTAATAGAGTAATTATTTCTCTCCGGGAGAGACTCCGTTCTAAAATGGATCGCTTAGTGATCTTTGTTACGTGGACACGTTATTACTGTCACGCATGATTTAGCGATTCAAAAGTGTTTTTATTCATCTCAAGTACTCAAACTTTCCTCCTTGTGTGTGTGTGTGCGTGAACAATTTTTTTTTTTTTTTTTTTTTTTTTTAAGTTTTAACCATGTATTTTTGCGCGTACGCGTGTATGTCAATGCAATGATGTGTCTAATCATGATGAATAATAGCAGCGACTTGCAAAGATTAGATAATTTAAATAATTGAGATAACTGATGTTTCTGATACAAAAAGATCATTGTAGCAAATGAACTGTTCACAGACCAAAGTAACTAATTCAACTTTTAGAATCCTATATTTAAATATCAAAGCACCGGATTGTGTGGCTGTGAGCAGCTTAAAACTTTGGAAGAAAGAAAAATTTCATATTCCGTGGTCCTTAGACAACTGAACGTTTTACGTGCAGAAATTTTTTAATTGTTTGCTATTGCGGATATCTTCGGTTATTTTTGCGTGGTTTTACATACGATCTAGTAAAGTGCGTACAAACTGATAGATTCTTCTTCGTGGACATTTACCTAATAAAATTATTTCTATTCGCACAAACTACAGTGTTGTATCGCTGATAATTATTCGCGTGTTACGACACATTCTGTCATTCTCCGAAGCATTTTATATTTCTCAAAAGAATCCTTCTGATATGTTTTTTTCATTGTACAATATTAAACATCTTAAATGTGTAGTTCCAATCAACTTGCTTAAATTAAAGAAAAATATATATTACTCTAGTCGCATGATGTGTAACACGCGTATGTAACATCGATAGACACGCTTCTATAATGAATAATGCAAAAGTAGGCCGACGGAAACACCAGAAGAAAGAAATTATTGAATAATAGCAATTGATTCACACATTCGGTATTTATCCGCAAGTTTTGTCAAAATGTGACTTATCGTTAATTGAGAAAACGATAAAGAGACTCTGTATGAACACGTGCAAAATTTACCGGTTAATTCATTAAACTTGCGTGCGTTTCGAGCAGGATAAGAATGTAGGAACTTAACATTGTTATCATTGTATTTCATTACTTGGTCTAAAATTAAAGCGAGAAGCTCGTACACTATCTTGCCGCTCCCTTGTGCAAACAAAAAGCACAAAAATATTTAGCGATCAAGAATTCGGTAAATGAGATGCAAATAAAATTTGGGGGTACTGCGAGAGTCGTTTGATTCTGTCAGTTACCTTCTACCACCATATCCGTGTTCAGATTATCACGCTTCTTATTTATCCACGAAAGATATTCCTCTAAATATCACGTTCAACGTGTGAAATTCAACAGCTTCCGCAATATTTAAACGTGATCATTCGCCGAGACACGACGATTTGTATGGAAGGAAGATGATCAAGCTTATGTTAAAATAGAGAAAAGGAGAGACTTGTTGAAATTCTTAAAAATCTATGCCTCGATTTTGCTCGATATTCTATTTTTTGAGTTTTCGATTTTCTGATTGTTGTGTCACTCGTTGTTTCAGACGCATGTTTGCGGTGTCAAGCGGAGGCAAAGAAGGATCTCTATGGTCGTCAGGATTGCGTAGTGGTTTGGGGCGAGTGCAATCATTCTTTCCACTATTGCTGCATGTCTCTCTGGGTACAACAGAACAACCGTTGTCCATTGTGTCAGCAAGAGTGGTCGATACAACGAATGGGAAAATAGAATTAGCAAATCATTGCGAATCGTATGACAATTCTTTTCTACAAAATTTTATTTTAAGTCAAGCTTTTTTCACCTTTAAATCATGTTATTTTAATAAAAAAAAAGAAAATATATTATTGTAATAAGTGCATTTATCTGTAAAAATTATCTGCTCTGATTTTAACTTATTACTTTTGGATCGTCTTCCTTCGTGACGCTTAAACAGACTAATGTGTAGATAATGCAATTACAATACATGAATAAATGATTCTCAAACTTCAAGCACGTAATCCTAGTACAGAGTCGACTTATATTCCCATTAATTCAAATTTAATCAGAAATATCGTTCTTATCGCATACTCTAAAGTGCCGTGAACATTATTGAAAAAAAAAGAGAAATTATCTAATGTGAATTTGCTCTCTTTCACGTTTAGCATGAAACTTTTGTCAATTTGGAATTTTATTAATAGTTCCCCAACACGGTGATGCGATATCCTATTGCAAATTTAGAAAATTTGTATAAAAAACTTGTAACCTCCTATCAGGGTATGGAGAGTAGGGGTGAGTAGGCAGTACAAGTTACAGCGCAATTTCTAGCGCAAGATAGCACTTGCCTCGAAGATAACATATCTACTCGAACCAATGGCAAAGGCAAAGATCGAACAACGAAGACGGAAACACAGGTGAATTTGTTTTCTTTCTAAGAAGCTTATTCCTAGAGTGAGTAAGAACCGTTGATCGATGAGATTAACATTGAATCTCAAAGTGCAAAGTGCTATATACCGTAAACTTCATCGTAAATCACCGATGTCTGTGAACTCACCGATGGATATCGAGATTTGGAGTTGTCGAAAATTACGTCACAAATTCGCACGCTTGTATACGCAGATGCGTGACTACTTCAGGATCAAAGTTCAAAGTCACTGTCAATTTTGTCAGTCCATCCAGTTTCTTATCCATTAAGTCAGAGATCTCTTCGAAGACTCGTTGGCTTCCTCAAAGAGGCAAACCTGTTGTCCTACGATTGGTTGACATCGCATTTACGCTCTAACATTTGAGAAGGAAGTTTTCCAATGATTCTTCCTAGGGAGGAGAACAGCCGTTCGTTTAGAAAAGACGATCGGTTCCGTTGAGTCTATTGGAAGCAAAATTGGCAATCCCTTAAAAATAGCAGCGAGCGCACGGTGGAGACTGAAGCTGCTAACGCCAAAAAGTTAAAGCGAATATTTCGTAAAAGTAAAATGCTTGGTGCGAGAGTTTAAAAAGTTACGTAAATAAAAATCACGCGATTTTAAGTCGCCATATTGTATTCGAAAGGAATCATGTCACGTATCGTGTCGTCGTTTGCAGCGCAAATGTGTGTGCTATACGCTAATATTATTAGCAATTTGCTATACCCTCCCTATACAAGAATATTCTGTAAACTTTATAAAGTGGCGGTGGCGTCGGATCGTTCGCTGTAATTTTTTCGCGTTGCCCCCGCCTACTTCCAAGCAACTAGATTGTCATTATTTATTTATTAATATTAGTTCCTGACGGGCCTGTGGGTCAAAGGTTAAATAGCGATGACGAGCACTGACCATTCGTGAAATTTGTCGCTCTCAATTTTCGTCTATCGCATCCTCGTGCTATTCGTCGAATCAGAATTGAACTATCGCCGCGACGCGTTTGTTTATCGGAAATCGCCAGTCATGTTAAGGATATAAATTTTAAATTTATTTAAATTTATTAATTATTAAATTTAAAAAAAAGAATATTTTTATTTATAAATATATATATATATATATATAGGAATTGCTCGTCCGAATAAGTATCGCGTGGACAGTTCGAAGCGCAGAAACTTTGCGGAACATGCGGAATGGCTGTAGGAGAGGAAAAATTTCTTGGGGACGCGTATGTGTATGAGCAAATGGTAATTAGCGTTAACGAAGCGTGAAGGGCTGAATTATGGACGATAGACAAAGTCAGCGAGTAGACGCTGTTAAAAACAGCGAAGAAACAGAAGCAATTAGACGTGCCATCACCAATCGTTTAAGGGGTGTCTAATCGTTTAGGGACGTGCGCGATGCGCGACACGGCACGTAACGTAACGTAGCGTAACGTAACATATAGTAAAGTACAGACGCAAATGGCCGAAGGTCAATTCTCGTCTCGGTTGGCTTCATCCGTTCTCCTTCCTATTCCCATTCCCATTTTCATTCGCATTCCCATTCCCACTCCCATAACCATTCCCATAACCATTCCCATTCCCAATCCCGTTTTAATTCTTGTTCTCGCTCTTACTTTCGCGCTCTTTGGCAAACGAAGACTGCGATAAGTGGGGGCTCGATGGAGGCTCGTCCACAGTCTCAACCAATCGTCAAACACCAATATCCACTTGATTTATCAATATCTCATCGTTTGATACCGTTACACCTCTCTTCCAAGTACACTATTCTCGCATTCACGTGTGTCTTTGTATCCTTCAACATTAATGCATATCAACACTCGAGCGAGATATTTTTTTTCACTCTTTTCCGACCAGTTTATAGTTCAATAATGACATCGTATATGATATACAAATGCGCGATCATTGAATTATTATTATTATTATTATTATTATTATTATTATTATTATTATTATTATTATTAATTGTACTATCAGGGTACCAAATTACTGAGCGATGAAAGTATCAAATATTTTTTACTTTTTATTTAAAACAATCTCAAGTGTACTTGGTAGTGCATTGATTTTTACCCGCTTAAAGCTTTTTCACCATAGATAAGTTTTACTTTTAATACAGAATTTGTAAACTTATTGAGATAATTTTCGGCAATGTGTACATTCTTAATTGTATGGTACTCGACATACTAGATCATTGATGTATCAAGGAGAGATGATGCAACTAAAAGGGATGATGTAAATTTTTCGTCTGACGAAATCTTTGATTCGTGTTGAGCAAATTCTAAAGTAATTCTTTACTGGTGGAAGTGATGCACTTAGAAAAACGTAAACGTTATGTTTTTTCTTTTTTTTAATGTAACAAAAGTAGCGAATTTATTCCTGCAATAAAACGCACTATTTTTTCTGTAATTAAATGTTAACTTAACCGAAACTATAATACCTTGAAACATTATAAATGACTCCAATTTAAATAAAAATCATGTAAAAGGAATAATTTTCTATCGAATAATTACTATTTTATTGGCGTATGAAAACTTTTCATTAAAAGGTTTCATTTACTACGTGCTCCATAAATATAATCTCGAATAATAACCGTACAATAATTCATCTACATTTATTAGGCACGATATAAAATTTTTAATCGCCGAAAAATAATACATTTATTTAGCCGCAAAACATTAAAACTTTTATAGCGCTATTAAAGGTTATTTTAATTTTGTTTTCCATCTCCATTGTCATTTTATGATACAACATTGAACCAACAACGATGCCTACGCGCTTTTACTTGAATTAATTTTCAATTCTTGATTCTTAATTCCACCTTATATTTCTCATTATTAAAAATTGAAGCAAACGCTGTCATTCTTATTTAAATAAATTAAACGGCAAATATAAGTGAAATATTTCCATGGATTTTTATTGTCTATGAAGTGCTAAGGTCTTGAGTTGAATTTGCCATCAGTTAAAATGATTTAGCCTTCGGCTATGATTTGAAAATTTTATTGCACTCTGTGAAACCAATATTCGTTCATTAGATATAGTCGACAACCTCTGGTAGACAGGCACGTGCGTCCCAGACGAGGTCAGCTGGTAGACGAGCCTCCAAGAAAGCAACTCTTTCATTGGCTCCTTCACAGCCTTCCTTTACACATGCCTTTACGATAATTCCACAAACCTATCTCACTTTAATGGAGAGCTACTATTACTAACATATTTTTTACGAAATTTAACAGTGAAAGGATTCTATTATTAGCACTGACTTTTAAGTTAGTGGGACTTAGTTATACTAAGAAAACTTTCAGCAGATTAATTAGAATATGTATTATAGTGAAACATTAATTAATTTATCAAATACACCAAACATATAAAGCGATTCCTGTGCAATCAAAAAAAAAAGAATATATGTAAGTGCTGAAGTGCTCCTTAAATTTCTACATTTTCTGTTACTTCTTTTGGAGCGACGATCTTTGAAAGTTATTTTAAATTTATCCTGAAAATGGCTCTTAATATTGTTCTTCAATTAATTTGATTTTTTTTTTTTTTATAGGAAACAAGTAACCTGCGTATTTTAAATTTATCCTGAAAATGGCTCTTAATATTGTTCTTCAATTAATTTGATTATTTTTTTTATAGGAAACAAAAGTAACCTACGTATAAAGAAATATCAAAGTTCTTGAGGAAGTATAAAGCTTATCGAATCATTTATACGTAAATTAATTTTGCATCATGTACAGATAGACAATATTCAAAATATCATCAGGTTATACGTAAAAGAAAAAATACCTTTGTAACACATATCTTATCTTGCGCGACGTGGGGAATTGGAAGTTGACGTCATTATGGCTGATGAAATATTGGAGGCTCGATACAACACTCAAGAACGTCATTCCTACCGTGTTCTAAATTTTTAACTCTTAAATATACGCACTTTGGACCTACGTGACCACAGCCGCATACATTTCTTGGAAGAGCAAAATACCAATAACATATACAAATACAGATACACGCTTTGCATTAAGGAAAAAAAAAGAAAGAATGCTTTAATTTTAATTTTTGTAAGAATGCAAGAAAATGCAACGTGTTATATGTCAGTTGTTAATGGTCATGCGATATTACGATTCATTGGCGTAGAAGTTTGAAGAAACAATCGCATTGTTTTTAAGAATTTATTAAAATACCACCTATTCTTAATTTATATATATACGTATAGGGTGTAATGACGATACGTTCCATAAATTTAAGGGGTTGTAGAGAAGGTATTCTAAGATTTTTTATTTACAATTTTGATCCGTAAAACCCAATTTTTACGACATTGAGCAATAAAGGTACTACTAATTAGGTAAAGACGAGTCAACTGATAAAAATGGAATAACGTCCCTCTGTTTTACTTCAATTATTTGACTGTCTTTGTTCAACTAAAGCTACATTTATACCTTATAGAATACCTTAAAAACTAAGCCTCGGATCAAGAAATAGTAAATAAAATATCAAAAGCAACAGAAATATCCAAAACTTCTTCTAAATATGCGCTGCGCGCACCTTAGAAATTTTATTACATTTTAAGGACAATTGCAGTCCATACTCGATAAATTTATGCTATCTGCAATATTACATCATTTATGCAGTAATATAATTTCTCTTAAAATTGCTCTAGGAATCACAGAGATATTGTATGCGTCGAAATAAATGTATGACAAATAATTTGTAGAAAATCATGACAAATTTTATATTTATGGAGGAAGCATGTGTCAGAGATTGCGCGTGTCATTGGAATTAAGGATTAATAATATGTTTATGTGTGTGTCTGAGAATGTGACATACATATGTCAGATATATACGATATGATTACGTAGATTTGTGACGACGAAGAAGATCATGTGAGTGAGAACTATGGCGCCAATGCTTTAAGTAAAACATGAAGGTCGTTTCGGTCAAACGGAGGCTCGCCTCGCTGAGCCAATGAGCGACGAGTGTGTGTCAATGTTTTTCCGCACGTTATATGCTTGCATAGTAACAGCACCACTTCCAATCCCTGCCTGCTTCAAGAAGCCCATTAGGTATTAAGGCATTAGCCTCTCCTATATACGAGGAAACATGATAGTGGGAGTAACTTATAAGTTTCTTCCACCTCGTGTTATACATCGAGTGTCCCATTCTTTCTTATGCAAGAAAAAAATGTATCAGCGAAATCAAATGCTGCTGACATCACACAATTGTTCGCGGGTAAATCATTTATCTGTGCGCGCGCGCGCGTGCGCTCGTTTATTCAGTATATTTCTCTATTAAAGAAATTGACAAAATATATACTAAAATAGTTATATATCATTATATAAGTATAAATAAAAATATAAATTCAAAATAAAAACGAAAAAAAATAATTAGAAAAATATATTCAGTTTATGTGTTTTGAAAAAATCACACCATTTTTGAGAAAATTTGTTTGACGATAAACCAGGATGATTCTTTTTGCCATTTTTTGATTTGAGTTCCATTTTCAAGATATTCAATAATAAACTTATTAATAAGATTGAGACGAACGACTACTTTTACGTCAACTAGATGACTGCCTCGGCTTAACTAACAGTATTTTTTGACTTGGTTCGCCCTTAGGAGCAATCTTAAGACTAAAAAAACGGTTTTTGCTTTAAAGTAGATAAAACAGAGCAAAAATTAGTTCATTGTTTTCTATATACAGGGTGTTACAAAATTGTCGCGCTTCCTTTAAGGAGGCTACTCCTGAAGGTAAGCCGTGTCGAAAAGTCCTTTACCATTTTTTAATCCAAAGTTTAGTTTTCGAGATATTCAATGATAAGGGTATCATTAGTTAGACGAAGACAGACAGATAGTTGAAGTGAGATAGCACCACTCTGTCTCACTTCAACCCAATTTGTAATTTGGAAGTGCGACAATTTTGCAAAACCTTGTAGATGAACAAGACGAAAATGCCAATAAGTTTGATAAAGAAGAAAAATATTCTTTTCCTTGTTACGATTTATTAGATCAGCGTTGCTGAGTATTCCGTTTAACTACGATATGAAACAAGCGAGTGCCTTCTTTCTCAGATCAATGCTATTCCTTTGATTACCTCTTTCTTTTAATATCTCGTGACTAACAGAAGGGTTTTTAGAGGGGAAAGCAGCAGTAAGCGTTTCGAATTTTATCCTCATCTATCGCTATTAGAAAGACAAGGATGTACGTTGAAGCAAGTCAAATTCTAATGGACAAAATTGATCTCCCTATTGTTGTCCTTATTTGATAACCGATCAGGTAATCCTTTATATTGATTAAACTGTTTTTTGTGCATGAGAGAAAATTTTATTCGATATTTTTATTACAAATATTTTAAACTATGTTACAAAAGTTTGTTTTAAATTATATAAATAATAATAATAATAATTATTATTATTACTATTATACAGAGTTGTAAAATTGCTATATTTCGTTTAATAAAATTATTCCTGAGGGTAAACCGAGTCGAAAAATGCTTTACCACTTTTCTATCCTAAGCTTAGTTTTCGAGATATTAAACAATAATGATATTATTAGTTAGACGGAGTTAATCTCTATCTTGTACCTGTCTTACTTCAATTGTGTGATTATCTTTATCTAACTAGTAGTATTTTTATTATGGAATATTTCGATAACTAGGTTCCGGATCGAAAAATGGTAAAGCGCTTTTTAACTCCACTTACCCTCGGAAGTACTCTCTTAAAGAGTTACCCTCTTAAAGAGAGTATATTAATTTTGAAATACTCTGTACAACATAGTAGAATTCATATATGTGAGGAATAGTATATAGTATAATACATTTTGCATTAATGCATTCTTTTCTCTTTTATAGCTATAAATAAGGATAAAAATTAAAATGCCTTCCATCACTTTCTCCTTGAAATCTTTCTGTCAGTGAATGGGTGTGTTGAGAGAAAAAGAGAAAGAAATCAGCGGCACTGATCCAAGAAAAATAGTCTGATATGTGAAGGCTTTGCCTACATCTTCGTGATACTCTCCGTTTGTCTTTATGCTCGTAGCACTTCACTGCCAGCTCCACCATACAATATTTTGACGTCATATATGAGTGCAAAGGAAGAATTTTGCATCTTTATTTTTGGATAAATTCTAAATCAGGTGGTCACTACATCACTGCTAATTAGGAAGATCATCACTAGACCTAATTCGACTTTTCGCTTTTCTTCCTTAAAAATAAACGTTTGAGTGTGCATAATATGGAAAGCCTAAGAAGACGATGTTAGTATTTTATTATTTGTAAATACAAACAAAATTTGTTAACATACAATTTGTGTTAATAACTTGGTCCATAACAGAAAAATATGATGTTATTTTGTAGAAGGCTATATTAACGTCGCTGAGGAAAAATTAAGGAATTAATTGAGTCTAGTCTTGATCCGAAATTTCAGAAAATGTGGAAATAAGGCGAAATGTACGAAACAGTTTCTGATCAAAATATATTAAACTCCCAATGATTCCTTAAAAAAAAAAAAAAAACTAATTGTGCGTATATCGACTTTTTTCAGAAAAATCTTAGCTATTTTGTTAAAAAAGGAAAGAATATATTTCAGTCTGCAAGTTTGCCCCGCCAAATTTATTTGATTTCATCCGTTACCTTCTGAGTGCAGATATTTATCATAACGTTTCAGTTCAGGATTACCGGCTAGACTCGTCGGTAATCCTTGTCTCATACATCACTAGGATATATGTTAAAAGTTTTATCTGAATATACAATGTTTCTTTGAAGGATGATTCTAAAATGATTTTTCATTTACCATTTTTCGATTTAAATCTTGGTTTTAAAAATATTTAACAATGAGAAGATATATCATTAGCTAAACAGGAACCATCTACTGGTGGAAGTGAGATAATCCCACTCTGTTTTACTTTAGTAACTGCCTCTATCTAATTAATAATACCTTCATCATTCAATATTTTGAAAACTAAGCTTCGATTCGAAAAATAGTTAAAAATTTCTCAATTTGGTTTATCCTCAGCAGCAACCCTCTTTAAGAAAGTGCGATTATTTCATAACACTCTGTATTGAAGATTTTGACGATGAAGACCTAAAACAAATATTATAGATGTTGCATATGCTTATATAGAGTATTGTAAAATTGCCACACACATACACATTATATTTATTATTAAATATCTGGAAAACTTAACTTCCGATCGAAAAGTGAAAAAAGCCTTTCATTTCGGTTCACCCACAGAAGCAACCTCTTCAAAGGAAGTGCGGCATTTTTGCAACATCCTGTATATAAAATAGAAGATAAACACAACAACGAAAATAATAAATTTAGTTTTACCTTCATGTTAATTTAATTGACGATGTCGAAGTAAGATATGGTAAATCAAGTTGGAAGATACATTGAAGAAGTCCAGAAGAAGAGCTTTGACATCTAAGAGTTGTAGATTCTCCAATATACAGGGTGTAACGATGATCCCCTTCGAAATTTTAAGTGGTTGTAGGGGATAATTCTAAGATGATTTTTTATTTACCACTTTTTGATTTGAGGCTTAATTTTAAAGATATTCAAGATGCTATTAGTTAGACAGAGACAGTCAATTGATTAAAAAGAGAGTGATGTTTTCTCACTTCAACTATTTGACTGTCTCTATCTAGCTAGTGGCATTTTTATTGTTAAATATCTTTAAAATTAAGCTTTACATCGAAAAATGGTAAATAAAAAATCATCGTAGAATCTCCGCATTAATATTCAGAATATTGTGCTACTGACAAAAGCTAATTCTATAAACATTAGCTTTATTCAAATATTTATAGGTATCATATGTGAACCACATTCTCAAAAAAATCGACCCTGTAAAAGTTAATTTGATTAACATTATTATTGATATTATTATTATTTTGTAGTTCTTAAAGGTACAGGTTTTACACGAATGCGTTTTATTTACATTTTTTTAAAGATCTTTTAGTTCGAAGAACCGACTTTATGCGAAAAAAGTCGCTCTTAGGTAAAATTATTTTCGGAATCTTAAAAGAGTTTTTATGTTTTTTAAGTTATGACCCTCATTATCATAACTCTGACAACGTATATGTACTGATTTAATTTTTACACATTACAGACTAAAAGATTCATTTTTTATGAATTTTATCAATTACGATTGTAATTTCGTCATCGTAAACACATGGCTTAAAATATCATATGCAATGAATTATTGCTAGATATTCTTTGTCTATATTGCAGAGTATCAATTTTTGCAATTGGATACAATCTAGAATTATATGATATGAGTAAGTATTTTTATTTATCATACTAACTATTACTAATGCTGTATTTAATAATAATTAATAATAATACTAATTGACTTAATACGCGATAATACATGGATTTTCGAAATTTGGATATAGTATTAGTGTTGAGTGTAATCTCTGTCATCAATATCAAATACTTGAATTTGAATTTGTTCCCACTTAAAAATTTTTTCTCTTATAAATTTTGATCGGTTTAGTAACTTTACAGAAATTTGCTAAAAATCTGCGATAATGTCCTGTTAATATATTAAGAATTATTTCTTCTTTTGCATATTCTCTCTTCACTAGTAGCTCTATAATTTATGATCATTCATCACCTAGGATTACCGAATGAACCCGATTCTTTCCGTAAAAACCAAACCGGTCAATTGTACTAAATCATTAACTTGCTTTTTAATTTCGCGTTTATAAATCGAAGGATATCTTCGTGCATCAACCAAGGTTTTTGTTAGATGTAGAATTATGTCAGTACTTGTTTAAGCAGTCACCCTGAAGGAAGAAAGAGTGAAAATGTTAGTATAAATGCGTGTATATGTTTCTTGTCTTCAAACGTCAAGTGCGTTGTGTGTTTATCAAGCTCATAAGTAACATAAGTGACAAAATTGTACAAACACCTTTGAGCAACCACCTTCTGGAGGTCTTTTACTTCGTACGTAAATTTTTTTAGTACGATTCAAATTGGGAAATTGCATTATATCATTAATCTGGTTTTCGATTTTGTATTTAAGAATTGAAGAATATCAGCTTCACATATAATATAATCTTCTTCTTCTTACCAAGTGTTGACTTATATTTGTGCTCGTTTAAACCGTCATTCAGAAAGAAGAAAGAGCGAAAATGTTGTGTATAAACATGTGTATTTACATATGCTAACTAGCTTATAAGTGACATATCCATGCATATAAAAGCAGAACCTTTATGATCATAAAAATAAATGGAAATTAATTCATTAAATAATTTCAACCTCATTCATAATAACAGAATGTTGATTAAAGATCGATATATTGAAGGTCTTCATACAGCTAGCGTTTGTGGCACCTTTACTTCAAGAAAACTTAAGAATGTAACTAAAATTCAATTTGGCGGTTCTTACTAATATATAAATGAGCGGTAATACTCGATGATGCACAATAATATAGTATTATAATGCGATATATGCTTATATTGTAAGTATTTTGCGAAAATACAAAAACGAAAACTATTAAAACTAATAACGCTAATAATGGTGCGAAAGTGTTGCGTGCCTGGTTGTATATCTGTAGCCAATATGTCATGCCATAAATTCCCGAGAAATAAAGATATACGTGATAAATGGCTTGAAGTTTTGCGCATGACACCACGAACGAATGAAGAAATAGAAGAGATCGACAAATTAAGAGTATGCTATAGACACTTTGACGACAGTGATTATAGTCAAACTACGTTAAGAAATGTATTATTGCCGACTGCTGTCCCCCATAAAGAAGTTCCAGGAAGTGTAATAAAAGTAGTTGGAAATCCAAGTACACAATTACAAGCATGATAGAAAATTTTAATATCAACATCAACAAATTTTATTAAAATAGAAAAAAATTCTAAAAAGAATTTTTAGCGCGCAACATTAAAAGGCCCATTTTCAAGAATAGCTTGCAAGGAGACTTCAACTTCAAATAACCAACTTCTCTATAAAATAACTTCAAATTAATATTTATTATTTATTAAAACATAATTAATCTCTTTTTTCATCTTTTTTCATATGCATCTTATTTTATATCGTAATTCTCTTAACCCAGCGTTAATAAGGTGACTTTTAATAGACTTTTAATGTTTTGAATTACAGTAGTGAAATTAACAGACGATTTTATGATAAATTGACTCCAATTGGAAAAATTGTTAATAAGTTTAATAAAGTATGTGAGTATGTATTGTCAAAAAATTACTGACTATTTAAAATGTTTGAAATCTGTGAAATCCCACCTTATTAATATTGGACTCGATGTTTCCAAACTATCCAATTCTTTAGAATATACGAGATGTTTGAATGAAGTACGGCCAAACTTTAAGAAATTCTAGAGAGGGTGATTCTAAGGAGAATTTTCCTTTACCACTTTTCGATCTGAAGTTTAATTTTTTCAATATTTAATAAATATAATATAAGTTAGACAGAGGCAAAAAATTATGTGTAGTATATCAGAATAACGTTATCTCCCTTCAATTATTTGACTTTCTTTGTTTAACTAATATCTTTAATATTTTAAACATCAGAGATCAAAAAATGATAATTAAAAAATTGTCTTAGAATCATCCCCTAATAACTTCGTAAAGTTTAGAATAGACCTCATTAAAACACTATAAAAACTGCAGACACTTCAAAACTTCAAACATTAAAAAAAAAAGAAGAAACACTGTAAAGACTTTCATTGATATATGGCAGCATCTGTGATATACCAAATAATATATTTATATAAAACAACACTTGTATATTTATGTTTAATAATTTGTAGTCAAAATCTTTACGCTAAAAATTCATTAATTCGGCGATTAATGACGATATATAGTAATATTTTAAAATAAGTAAAAAAAATTTGATTTGTGTAATAAATTTGTAATCTATTAATGTTATCATTAATTTAAATGTTAACGTTTAGTTAAAATTAAATATACTTAAAGTGAAAAAATTAACGTAATGATAAAATTAATAAATTGTAATTTACAAATTAAATTAGTAAATAGACGAAAATAATAAAATTATAATTTTGTATTATTAATAAAATAAATATATATTTTTAATAAAGCATTCATATTATTAATATTTTCATATGAAATTGTGTTTTATTCATTATAATTTCGGTAGTGAAAAGGACTAAAAATAATCGTACAGGGCGTTACAGAAGAATTGCACTTCCTTAAAAAGAGGATGACTCCTGACGTTATTTTAAGAACTTTTTCTTTTTGGTATTTTTTGATTTGAAATGTTATTTTTAAGTCAATAATAAGGATGTCATTAGTTAGACAAAGACACTCTGATATTTAAAGTAAGTCAGAATTGTACCACCTGTGTACCGGTATCGCTTTAGAGTCACCATTCTTACAATCCCTTCAAATTGGAGCATATTTCATTAAGAGAAACATTCAATATACATAAAATTTTGGTTAAACTTTTTAGACTATCTTGCAGTAAAAATATTTCAAATTCTAATTCATCAAAATACAAGAGAAACTACAGTTGTTAAAAGGTAAATTAAACAAAAAACAATAATTATATAAATAATAATATTTAATATAAATTAGTAATAAAAGTCCCTAAAAAAAATAATAATATTTACTAATTTAATAATTACTTAGTTTTTAAAGTATACATACTATAATTAATATATTAGCAAATACGGTATATTTAATTTTCTCTCTCAAATCTAAAAAATATTACAAGATGCCTTTTAAATCAAAAATTAATTAAATCAAATAAAAGTTATATAATAAAGTTCCAAAAAATCAATTATTTTTTATCTGAATAAAATTAAAATACAACAGATTTCTTTATAATCCCCCTAATTTTTTTTTAGCTTTTAAAACTTAGAAAGATTATTTACTGTCTTTTGTGTCAAGAATTATCCTTTAATTTTGAAATATGATCCTTTTTATTTTATAGTAGTCACAATAATAAAAATATAAAAGAAGTTTTTATTTTATTTTATTTAAAAACTATCTTTATCCAAAAAATTAATTTATTAGACAACACCCTGCATTACCTTTCTTTTTATTAAAAAATAATAAGCTTATTAATTTAAAATATATATTTTAAATATTTTATTATGCTTGTAACAGTAATAATTTATTTAAACCTTTATATATTTATATTCATATTCATATTTTTAAATATAATATAAGGAATAGAATAAAATTGTAAAAATTAAAAAAAAAATTATACATCTCAGTGCCGAATTTTCTCGACTTTCATTTATTTTAAAGTAAATATATATTTACATGTATATATATACAATTATACATATATATATATACACATATATATATAACTTTCATAAATCTTACAATAAAATGATAGTTTTACCAAAAATCTTTGTTTACATCAAAACCATATAAAAAGCATATTACATGGCAAATATTACTAAATTATAATCGACTATAAATATGTATAACGCATATGATACAATATTATTAAATAAGCTATACGTAAAACTTTAAAGCATATTATGCTATTTCGATAGAAGAAGTTTTTAGCTGCAACAGAAATCAAATCCAAAGACAAATATTATTAAACACAATAAACAGAATTTAATAACATTGACTGCCATTACTTAATATTAAAATACCTCAAAACTATTCGCATAATTAGTTTATACACTATAGAAGTATAATATGTAATAACCGTAAATAATTTTTAACCCAAAGACTTAATTACAAATGAATAGAAAAATCAATTAGCATATTTCCAATTTCAAATGCATTAGATCAGTCATATTAATTTATGATAACAGAAGTAAATTTTTTAATCAAATCGTAAAAATATAAACATAATACAAGTGTTATTTTAATTGAAATTAAAAAAGTCGAATGGATGTATAATATTTTAAAGAATCTGAGAATATATGCCATTTGAGATTCTGGGTTAAAAAATTATGATATTTTTCTTAAATAGTAAAATGGTAGAAAATATTTGTTCTCTTGATAATACCAAACAGCCTTTACAATTTTATAAATTTAAATTAAACTCAAAAGTGTTTACTCCACTATACAAACAATAGCAATTATATAATAAAATATAATAGCATTTACAGATCAAAGGGACATTTTCAAATATATGTACTTTACACTAGTACATTTGTATATATGTATATGATACACTTGTACACAGTACCTATTGCTTTTTTATATAATTTTATTATTTTGCGAAACGGTATTTATAGTAGTATTTAATTACTCCCTCATCTCTTTGTAATATAAACTATTTAATATGCCATGTGTATATTTAATAAGTATATGTATGTATCTATTTCTTTGTATATTGTTTATTCTCTTTCGGTTATTAAATAACTGTAAATATTTATGGCCCTATCTAAAGCAGGAATATTTTTCATTTGTTTGATATAATTTTCTGAAATTGAAAATAAAAGTATATGGAAATACGTATATGTATTCTCTCTTAAATAATAACATTGAATATTACGCTTTCACGCTTGAATTATTCTTATTGGAACCATACTATTGCATTCTATATTGTAATTTTAATCTTACTTTTTATTAATACTCAATGTGTTAGCTGCATTATACTTGAATAAATCATGTATTCTATAAATTTTTATTTGACTTTAAAAAATATTTCTTAAGTTTTAATTCTTCTATTGAACATCATATATATATACACATATAGTTATCACAATGATTTACAATGAAAAATGTCAGATTAGTCTCATTAATGAATTATTTTGTATCAATTTTAATTTAATAAATTTTTAAGCTGTGGACTTAAAAATTGTTGATAAAAATGTGTTAAATATAAGTAATGGACGGACTGTCACAGATACATAATTGAAAATTTATAAAACAAAGTGACATTATCCGTCACCAAAACATAATTTACACAATATAAGATGTTAATACTTTACTTTCTTAATGTATATTTATAGGCTCGAAAACTTATATTTTATAAACAATACACATATATAATTGTTAAATCTTTCTCTCTTTATGAATTTAATGAAAATCTAGGAGAATAATTATTCTTTAATTGTATCTGCCTTTCATAATAATTTCTAAAAAAAAATAGAATGTGATTTAATAAGTATTAAATATTATACTAGCATTAAATAAAAGTTAGTCTACTATTCATACAACCCACATATTAGAAAATAATGAGTATCAGTCTGAGTAAATATTCAAACCACAATTCTAAGTACATGAGCTTTGGTTGATTATAATTGTTTGTGATTATTTATAGTTGCCTCAACTTGAATTAATACTATTATCATTTAAATCTATCGAAACCAATTATTTTTAGTAGGTTGTATTTTTCTGTATGATTTTGTTCCAGACCATACATTTCTGTTTAAGGTAATGGTCATTTTTCTTAAACTTACAGCATATTTCAAAAAGAAGTATTGCAAAACAAACAACAAAGAATAAGAAAAATATGTTTAAAATACGCATAAAATTTGTTGGTTACATTTTATCACATTCATTACTGATGACGCACTATAATAAAAGTTTTTTTTTTAACAATAAAAATATTTGAATATCAATTTTTTGTTTTTGTTATTTCTTATAATAATTTTATGGAGATAACCTTTTATTTTTTAAAGTAGGATTCTATCTACATTCCACTTATGAAGATTTGACAGATAAACTGAAGAAATTTTTCTAAATAAATATTAGCTTTTACTTTAATTCTCCCAATATGATATGTTTAATACGTATTTAATTAACACATTACCACAGATGTAATTTAGTAGATACTGTGCTTAAATATATTAAGAACTAATATTAGTATTCTAGAGTGATTTTAATTTTTATGTTAATAGTATATAGTTGATATTTCAATTAAACTTGTTTATAACGTTAATTTTCAACTATAGAATTAATTATATCTGCAGTGTATTGACTTTGTTTCATTTTTTTAAATATTGATAAAATAAAATGTATGTCTACTTGCTTACCCATTTTCCCATTTACCTTATAAATCAGTAATTAATGAACTACTGTATATTTTTAAAAATTGTTTAAAGTTTGATATTGCATATTCTCAATAACAAAATAAATAATATTCAATTATAGACAAAAGTTATTATATGATCTTTAGTTAATTTTGTATATGTATGTTTAATTAGTGAAATTTCTAATTTTATAGTGACATCAGTAATGTATTAAATTAATTATAATCTGAAACACATACAAATATAATGTAGAAATGTCTTAGCTAATAGTTTAAAAATTATTTATCAACAATTTTGTACCTTGGAGCGATTGAAAATATTTAATGAATTATTAAAATATTTCTCTACTCCTGTGTAAATCAGAATTCATTGTTTAAGAACAAAAGCATTATGTGCTTATAATGTTACTTGTAAGCAAGGCACTATGGTGCAACTTCTCAATAAACGACTTATAACAAATACTTTTTATAACATTAATACTTATTACACATACATGTGCACGTTAACTCGCACACAGTGTCAATAACAGAAATTAATTTTTATAATTTTAGGCCGTATGGGAATGTAACAATCAAAAATCGTCTATACAATATTAATCAGGTTTGGAACTTTTATGTCTCTCTCTTTAGGAATATTTAATTATACTGTATACATATGTCTATTACGTCTGCAACTATTTTATTATAAATGTGTGTAAAATACTGATTATCGTGCTTAAGAGTATTTTTTACTCGTCAATAAAGCACAATAAAATATGTTGCTATGTATTCAGATTTTTTTAAAGATTCTAAGATTTTTCTTCGGTATGATAAAAATAAAAAAACCTATAAACAATAAGATAATTAAATTTTACTATTAACAGATCGAAATATAACTCTTTCAATTAAACGTCACGCTCTTCATTAAATGTAAGCATAGTTTTAATACAAAATATTCTGCCAAAGACTAAACATTCTGCATTTTACTATGAAAATTATAAGAATATCATTTTACACTATAGCAATCGAGATTTTATAAATATTATTTCTAATGATAATTTATACAAGAATGTGTATTGAAGTTTGGAATGAATTATATAATAAAATATCGTATTACGAGGAATGGATATAAAATTTGAGAATTAAAATTTGTACAATGCTGAATATTCTCCTAGTTTCTAAATCACTCTTGTAAAAATAAATAATGTTAATTATTGCTATATTTTATGATTTCAAAACATATTTTAACACCACCAACCAATTCATTATTAATAATAAAAATTCTCAAGAGAAACTATGGTTGTGTACATGATCAGCAAGAAAATAATTATTTAGTCCTTAATCATCTTATATGAACGAAACATTATTTCAGAAATAATATAGTACCTAAATTTACTTGTTTATAACGACATTTGATAAAATTGATGTAAGATCATACTTTGGAACAAATTTTTTATTACAAATATGCTGCTGCAAAATATTACGGTATTAAAACTGTAAACAAGCTAAATACATAAAATTTGATATTACAAAGTTCTTCTACTGAAATCTTGTTTTAAACATCATACTTAGACTTATTTTCTAATAATGATTCGGATTTGAGTATTAATATCTCTATTGATTAAATTGTATGACTCATTTATCAAATTTGCATTTAAATTGTTTAAGTAAAAATTTTGCACATTATAGCACACAATAAGTGAAAAAATTTGTGAATTTAAAGAATACTATGCTATATGATTTCCAAAGTATTTTCAAACATCATATTAAATACATGATTTATGAATAAAAAAATTTAATTATAAAAGTCAGAGTTATTTTTAAAATGTTTAAGAAATAAACGAAGTGATATTACATCACCTGGTCATCTAGTCAACAATTAGTATGTCTGGCACCCCTCATTAGTGGAATGAGAATACTAGGACTTTGAGCTTGTCTAAGGAATGGATGCTGTAACAATTCAGCAGCTGTAGCTCTTTGAGCTGGATCACGAACAAGCATTCTTTCTAAGAATCCTTGAAGGCGTGGACTAACCTAATAATTAAAAAGAAGATTTAGGGATATAATTTAGAAAATTATTATTTTCATTTAAAGGACAGTTAATAAGTGACAATACTTACTTTATGAGAATTTTTTAATTTTGGTGGTGGCATATCTCTAATACGTCTCATCGCTTGTAGAGGAGGCTCATTAAAAAAAGGAGGTTCTCCATCTACCATTTCAATGATCATTATACCTAAAGACCAAATATCTACTTCAGGTCCATATGGTAACCTAGGTAACAAGAATTAGTTAGCACAGAGAATTCATATTTTATTTTTTATATACTTTACCCATATATGTAATACTAATATATTGCTCACACTTTTATTTGTACTCTTGTAAAATAAATCATTGATAAGTGAAACAAATTGCCATTGTCTGCACCATTACATATCAGCAGTAACAATAAAATAATAATAAATTATACATTTAGATATTTCAAATTTGAAATGATAAGAAACAAAAAACCAGCGACACATGCTTATAAGACAACGGTGTGGACGTATATCTTCTCTCATTTTTGGATTTTGAAAATTTCCTTTAATGCGAGCAATATAGCAGTATAACAGATATGACTTTATTAAATAATTATAAACCAATTTCTTTATTACCTAGAAATAACTTCAGGGCTCATCCAATATGGTGTACCAACAAGCGACTTTCTCTTGGGTAATTCTTGAGATACTTGTGCACAGAATCCAAAGTCTGATAACTTCACTCTACCATCTGCTGTAAGTAGTATAGAATCGGACTTAATATCTCTATGTATGACACCTTGCGAATGTAAGTATGCTAATGGCTTTAAACATTGTGAGCACACTGTAGCAATTTGACTTTCATCCATCCGAGAATGAGTTACAATATCTGTTAATGCCCCTCCTTCTAGATATTCCATAACAACCCATAATTCATCATCCACTAAAAAGCTATCATACATTTCAACTATATTTGGATGATGATAATCTCTCATTATAACTACTTCATTAAAAAGAAGCTCGCGCCTTTGCTGTTTTCTTAAATCCATCTTCTTTACAGCTACTTGGCGGTTTGTACTTTTATCAGTTGCTATACATACTGTCCCGGTGCTACCTTCACCAATTTTTAAAAAGTTATCCAAGTTCTCTCTTGGATCTCCACGGCTTACCTAAAAACCAATTATAGCGATATAAATATTATTATATAGCATATCTTTAACCTTTTCGCTACTAACGGTGATTATAGTCACCAGCCACGAAGTGCCACCTATACATCGCGGGTGACTGTAAAAAACCGGCCATAAAAATGGAGTAAAAAAAAAATAAAAATTCCGTTCTCTGAGAAGGATTTTGTGGCGAGGCCTTTCGTAGCGAAAGAGTTAAATTTGAGTAAAATCGACCATCCTTGTTACTTACCACCATTTGCAAGGCTGCTCGAAATTGTTCGTGTGTAAGTCTTTGTTCTGCTGTTTGTTTAGTACTATTACTTGCAGAAACACCGACGGATAAATTACTCGATGATACAGCACTCTTCATATTCTGATTTTGATCAGTAGTAGAATTAGTTGTAGATGGTATATTTGTTTTTGATAAGTTATGCATAGACTGTGAAGTTTCTATAGGTTTTTTCAAATGTGAATGTAAACTCGAGATATTTTCAGATATGCTATATGGCTGTGAATATTTGTTAATGTTGTGTGAACTTAATTGACTTAATGGCCGTTGAGATGCTATTGACCCTACAGGTGATACCTTTGGCTGTAATTTATGATGCATCATATTTTGCGTTACTTGATCTCGTGAAGAAGACTCTACGCTAGATGCCTATAAATAAACATTATTATTACAATATTTTTCTAACATTTGTTTTAAATTATTAACTTCTTTTTTTTTTTAAATTTACCTGCATGTTGCCATTATACTGTCCAGTTGTCATAGCTATTGATGAATTTACTCTTGCAAAATCAGTTTCTGATACTTGTTGCATATTTGAAACAGATCCTTGAGTATTTGTGATAGGGCTTAAATTTTGGAAATTCATTGATAAATTTGGTATAACAGAACCTGTATGTGTTAAATTTGGAGAAGACTGCATATTTGGATTAAGATTTTGAAGATTTGGTATCATGTTCTGTATATGTGGATTTATTCCACTGCCAAGAGTTTGTGAATTCGGTCTTAATTTATCCAAGTAACTATGTGGTTTACCAAAATTTGAATATCCTTGTACTTGATTTGGATTGGAAGGTACTTCTTGTCCTTCAGGTACGGATGGAGGAAGATTTGCATTATGTCTAAGAAATGTAATATTAATTGTAATAAATGTAATAAAAATTAAATATATATGCGCATATATATATTTAAAATTATTTGTCATTATTTAAAATTACAAATTTATCACTTTAAATACCTATAATCTCGCCTAAATCTTGGTGGACTTGAAGATCTTAAAGAATTAGATCTCGCAACGGTACTAGTTTTTGGTAATCCATTTTCAATGCCTTTATCACCTACAGCAAGTTTACCAGATCTAGGATCATTATGACCCCTCACAATTGTTTTTAAATCAAGAATTTCTGTTGGTGTAATTTCACTGGGATCTACTAATGGTAATGGTCTATTGGTTGACTTCAGAATTTGATTATTTCCTACTATCGAAGCCCATTGTAAAGGAAGTCCAACAAATTTGCCTTCGCGTTTGTCAAACCCTGTATGAACACGGTGTTCAAAATTTGTTGGTGTAGATATTTGAGGTTTCTTCTTTTTCTTAGCAAACATTTTTATTCCTATTAAATACAAACAAATTTTTAATTAAATAGTACATTGACTTTAATAATTAAAAAAAAGAAAAAAATTTTTTTAATCTGTCAAAAACTATTTCATTAAGCAATATGTATAACATTTTTTTTTGATTAGTTGAATATTGTATAAAAAAAAAGCTACAAATGCACAAAGATTCTAGTATCCTTCTATAAGATAGTGTACAAATAGTAGTAGTAAAAATAATCGAAATTTTAAAGGAAGCCAAATGATAGCAACGCCTACCTGTACAAGATACGATGTTTTCAAAATAATTCTTTTCAAGTTCTTGAATCAAATTTTATTAAATTTAGATATTTAGTAAATTTAAAATTTACCAACGTATTTAAAAACTTATAATAATGACGAAACATAAGCAAATTAACGCGAAAAAATATATAAATACGCCATTTATATCTTCGACAGATTGTTTGCATTAGGCACACCTAGTGGACAGTTTGAAAAGCTTTCATGGCATTTAGTTCATGACGATTTACTCAATGTGCATGTGTATCAAAATGTGTGCATAAAGTACATATCCGTATAAACATATACACACATACACAAGTATATCATCTAAAGTGATACTATCCTTGCATCATCTCTGTATATTTGACATTGCACTAAAAAATAGTATAATTATTTCTATATAATAACACAATTTAAATTAATCTTCTAACATTAAAAAAAAATAGATTTTTAAGGCATTCAAGAACATTTGAATACTATCAAAATTTATATAAAGAAATATATATTATTATATAAAATGAAATTTTTGTTAACGTCATTATAATTATTTTTAAATACCTATTTCTTAAAGCACACTTTAAAGTAATCAATTTAGTATTTATAAAATAGGATTTAAATTAATAATAAAATACTTCAGTCATTTTCAAATATAAGAAATAAAAATCTCTCGGTTAAATCAATTAGCAGAAAATATGAGCCGTTTATTTTGAAAGTGGCCTAAATCCATTTATGTTAAATTCGAGATATTTAAGGGTTTGCATTTTTAAAAGTTAAAAAGTATTGATAACTAATAAATTGATAGTGTAACGTTTTTTTGTTTTTAAGAGTGTATAATTTATTAACTCATTTAGCACTATTGATATTTTTTATAAATAATTATATATATTATAGTTATAAATAGATTTAAGCTACTTTCAAAATTAATGAAATAACTTTTTTAATTTTCTAGAAATCATAAGTCCATGGAAAAAATAAATTTTCCTTGAAATAAAAATTTTCAAAAACTGAAGAAATTTCAATTGTCAGTAAAGGGTTACTATTAACAATTTACATTATATTAGTAATCTTTTTTGCTTGCTTGTTTGTTTAATATATTAAAGATAAATATTTGATGGAATTATTATGATTTGAAAAACCATACTGAGTTAATTAAGTTAAATTACATTTATAAGAAAACATAAAATTTTTATTTTATAAAATTTTACATTATATTATACTTTACATTAGTTTGAAACACTTAAAATTTAACTTAAACTACTTTCAAAATAAATTTTTTATCATTCCATCAACCAACTAATTATCATTTTATAAAAATCTTTATGATTTTAAATAAATATTATATAATTTCCTTCAAAATACAAAGATAACGTAAAATGTAATTCTATAAATAGCTAGCCTGATTATTTTGATAAATGGACTTAGGCAATTTTCGAAATAAATGGCTCATATATAAATGAGTTTATAAAATTATTATAAATAATTAATTTTTTTGTTAAAATACTTAATTTATGTACTTGAAGAAGTTATATAATAAGTTCTAATGGATATCTAATATCAATTTATCAATCTTGTAAATGTTCGATTGACTTAATGCAAAATATACACAGCAACACAGTCAATTTCATCCAAGCATTTAATTGTAAGAAAAGAATTAACGATGTAACTTGACTAACAAAACCAAATTTAAAATATCCATTTACTTGTTGGGAGTCATTTAATATTTTGATATTTTTGTGGGGAGATTTCACTTCCCACATAGGAATTAAGGACCTCCAAAGAATATTCTAAAGACGTCTTATTCAGAACATGTGTATTCATTATTGTAAATATTTTACATAATTCACATTGTATTTAAATCTTACTTAAACATATATATTATATTGTTACGTTTCCACATAACTAAATCGTTATTCTTAAGTAATTATTTTTATAGAAAATGAATTCTCAGGCTAAACAAAATAAATATTGAAAAATTAACATTAGATTATTGTAAAGTAGAACCTTTTCTGAATCGTCACGTACGAATTTTAGGCATAAGTATCCACTTCTTTTAAACAAAAGAGAAGAGAGTAGGAAAAATAAACCCTTAAGACAAACAATATAAGATAATAGAAACCAAATGAACTATCGGTATTCGAGCAAATCGTAAAACTAGAGACCATCCTCGAATAATTTAAATCTCATAGAGTAGCGTCAGGAACCACTTCCGTTAAGGAAGTGCGGACGTTTTGTATACCTTGTATACAGGGTATAACATTAACATATTCTATAAATTTAAGGGGTTATAGAAAGGGGTGATTCTAAAACGATTTTTCATTTACCACTTTTTGATCTCAAGCTTAATTTTCAAGATATACAATAATATAGTTACTATAAGTTAGACAGAAACAATCAATTGGTTGAAGTGAGATAATGCCGCTCTGTCTCGCTTCAACTATCTACCTGACTCTGTCTAGCTAATAGCATCTTTATCATAAAATATATTGAATATTAAGCCATCGATCAAAAAGTAGTAAATGAAAAATTGTTTTAAAATCACTCTCTCTACAATCCCTTAAATTTATGGAATATGTCTATGTTAACCTTGTATAGATGGATTTTCCAAAAAGAGTACCAAAAATATGTATACTATTTTCAAATGGTATAATCCAAAGGGTAATAAAATAAATTAATAGAACTTATATAGAACAATAAATATTTTTCTTTTTAAAATGTTTTTGAGAGACAAAGGTTGCTAGGTAATTGATGAACATTTAAAGCCTAGAGTAATTTATAGTTCTGTTGAAAGTGATGTAGTTTTCCAGTAATACAGACAAAGACTGTATTTGTCTAACAAAGGGTACTAGTAGTAGGTAGTAGAGAAACTAAAATTCAGGTATAAAGGTTGTAAATTAAAGTGTACTTGAGTTTAGGAGTATACCATTTGAAATAGTATCTTCCTGAGTCCTCTTTATGAAATCATACATACATAAAGCTACGAAAATCTGAGGTCCTTGGTCTATTCGTTACTAGTTCTTCATGGAGGAAACTTCTTAGATACAAATTTTTAACAAAGATTATTCTAACTTAGAATATTTCAGTGTTTCTCTTTAATTAAATTTAAAAAGCATAAAAATTTGTCTTATAGGTAAGTAATATTGAATTTATTAATATATCAAAAAAATATAATTATTTAAATAAAAAAATATGCCGGGTACCTGAAAAATAAGGAAACATTTTTTAAGGGGTGATTCCTGACGCTATTCTAAGAACTGTTTCCTCTTGGCATTTTTTGATTTGAAGCTTTATTTTCAAGATATTTAATAATAATGGTGCCACTAGTTAGACAAAGAAAATCCGATAGTTGAAACGAGAGTGGCGTCACCTTACTTCAACTATCGGAGTGTCTATGTTTAATTAATGGTGTCTTTATGGTTGAATATCTGGAAAATGAAGCTTCAAATCAAAAAATGCCGACAGGAAAAAGTTATTAGAATAGCGTCAGGAACCACCCCTTAAAAAATGTCTAAAAAAAAAATGGCTTAAGACATTTTGATTTAAAATGGCCAAATTTATGAGAAATCAGAATTCAGGTATAGGCTGCAGAATCATCTTGAATTGGTAAAGCTAGAATTTAAAACATAATTAATTTATTATTATTTTATCAGTTTACTAATTTATTTTGTCTTTCTTTCTAGCATCAGAAATGAAGTTAATACTTCAGGAAGATATGGGCGATGAGGAGCCATATTACCAAATCAGGCGCATAACAACACCCGATGTTACTGATATCCAAAATTTAGAAGATTCAGATTTGAAAAATTCAATAGAATTTAAACTTTTGATTACGAATCTTATGTATCTTTTTTTGACAATACTTTTAATTTCAAATATTATTTTAAATTGTCTGCTGATAAGAATGTAATTCAAAATGTAATTTTGTTTTTTAATTTTATTCTGATTCTGATTCAGTATAATTAATCATTTATTTTAATTTATTTAATAATTTGTGAAACACCACTATCTATCTCACGTCAGCTATCTGTCTATCTCTGTCTAACAAATAGTACTTGTATTACTAAATACCTCGAGATCTAATGTACACGGGTTTATTTCAGGATACCTCTTGTACGTTATTGATAAAATATTGTAAAATATTGAACATTATTGATGAAATATGTAACACACAAACAAGTTATTATAAATAAATAAATTACTGTTTTGGATAAAAGTATATCTTATCTAAATATAGAGCGTGTCCGGAAATCATCGTACTCCTTTGAAGGGTTATTTCCTGAGGGTAAACCTCTTATTTTTATTAATTGAAAGAAAGAAATACTTTATATTAAAGAGAAGAAAAATCAGAACTTTGAGAAAGATTTCCTGTAGAGCTTACAGTTATTGGTGAATCTAACTTTTCTAATTTTTGAGCTAGATTATCCGTATTTTTTAATTTTTTTATTTTACGATGCTGTCCCACTGATATAATACCTTTCTGACGTCACACATAATTCCACTTTGAGAGCAATAGCCAATAACATTAGATTTATAAAAATACTTATAATTAAAAAATTAAGCTTTAGATCTCAAAATAGTAAAAGAATTTCGGTTTTGGTTTACCCTCAGGAAGTAATCCTTCAAAGGAAGTGCGGTGATTTCCGAATATCCTGTATATACAATTTAAATAGTTGAGTGAATCGATGATAACATTGTTTTAATAAAAAAGAAAGCGAACGTTTTAAGACAGTTGAGATTGGAAAAAGTAGAACCAGTTTTGGTCCTACTTGAAAATTGGAACCAAAATTGAAAATCAGTGTTTTAAGGGTGTGAGAGGTCGATGACCTCGTATGATAACGCGAATTTAGGCACCGATTCGGAACGATGCTGCGGCCGTCATTGTCCTATCATTTTCCTTCTGTCTTTCGTTGGTATATTGTGAGCCCTGAATGTGGCAAAAAAGAACCTGAGATGGAGTGTGTCTGCCACTGGGCAACATCGACGAGTGGCGTCGATTGGAATTGAGCTAGGAATCAGTGGAATTCTTCAGTATTGTTGGTTGGTCCAGTTGTCCCAGGAGTGCGCGGTACTTGTGGGGAGCGCTCTTCATATCAGCGAATATTAAGTTAAGGACCTCAACGTATTGTAAGAAATAATTTGATTGCACTTCCTCCGTATCTCTCTTTTTTTCCACAGCGTTTTTTTCCTATTCTTTTCTGTAATCTCTTATTTTTTTTTTTAGAATCTTTGCCGACGGAGGTTTTTTATGCCAAACTTCTTCCCCTGTGTTGTTTAATCTTAGTTCCAGGCAATTAATAAATTTCTAGTTTTGCATTACTTTTCGAGTAGAGATAGAGTCCGGTTTTTCCTCCACCATTTGCCGGTGGGGGTTTTTATGCCTTACCCTCCCTTTGTTCCTGTAGTGAGCCCGGATTTTCCCTACATCCTTCTGGTAGGGTTTTCCGAGGCTAAGTCTTCAGCACTTCGAAGTTGAATAATTGAATAAATAGTTCGTTTCCATATAAATCTGTCTCTTCAGTCTTTCCCTTCCCACCCTTCATTAATCTAAGATCCAGCACAACCCGAATATATTGCGAAATTTTCAACAAGGCTATCAAGAGAGATGACAAAAATAGACACCCGTGTTACCATTCATGCATTGCTCTTGTTTCTGAACAAACAACCAACAGCAAAGAACATTTTGAAAAGTTTTTACAAACTAGAAGGAAAGCTGTAGAGGCCGCCATTCGCATAACAAATATCCAAATCGTAGTGACAAGTGAGGTTTTTGATATCTTCGCTCAAACCATGAATTTACTACCCAAATTGAAGACTTGCATATTCTGATTCTGTTTTAATCAAGGTGCGAAATATAGGGAACTTGAGACAGCGAAAAACCTAATGATCGATAGCGCAATGACGTCAATTTCGGAAGTTTTTCGCTTTATAAATGCATCAAAAAAGACTAAGGCACATTGCGACTGCACAGTTCTTGAGGAAGTGGAAGCTTTTTTGACTGTAATATGTGATAAAAAAAATAAGCAGGACAAATGTGGCCATATTGGAGGTTTCTCTATCCAGAGGATACATCTATATCAGTAACTCCTTATTCAAATTCGGCAACTGTGGCCATACTTAACAGAAAGCGTTTTAATCCTACATCATTCGCAAATTTCGTAACAAGAGAACAAATAGAAAAACTGAGGGAGTAAATTTTCTTTCTTTAAGTTAGTGTGAACTGATTAATCAAGTGTTTAATTAAACAAGCTTATTAATAACTTTTACAAACACAGAATACTTAGATACACCTACTTAATACCTAAGATTGCCGCCCTTGCTTATACTTAAAAGTAATCCAAATAGAGTATCTAAGAACAGTAAAAGCTGCACCAATGAAAGACACTATCTTGCAGTCATTCGAAGAAGAACTTGAGACTAGTTCCAGAAAAATTGGAAAAAAAAATGAATATTATTTTTGAAAATCCTGAAAAATATATGATGAACACCCCTTCAAGAGTACTAAAAAATACAACAGTTAAAAGATTTCCAAAGAAGACATTATTCATGGTTGGGAGCAGATTTGATCAGGAGGGGTTGTACAATATGAAAAATACACACTTTTAAACAAGAAATAATCTCTTTGTAATAAGGGAAAGAAACTATTAAAGGCGCAATGGAACATCAGCCTATGGGTAGGAATCGTTGGATCTAAAATTGTAAGTAAACAATATTTGTTTTATTCTTTCTTTATAAAAATAATTTAACTAATTAAAGTAAATAATATTAATCAAGTTTTAACAATTGTGTATGCATATTGATCCAATTGTAATTCCAGATCACCTGACTGGAGAACATTATAATGACTTCTTAATTAATGATTTGCCACCTCTATTAGAATACCAATTTTATATACTTTATAATAATACTAACATTAAATACTACTTGTAATAAGAAGAAGCATGTAGTATCAACATGACAAAGCAGGCCCAAATTATGCCAAAGTGGTTAAAGAAACTTTGGATAATGTTTCAATGATAAATGGATTGAAAGAGGAATAGTTTAATGGCTCTCTAGGTCATTGGATTTAAGCTCCCTTGACTTCTTCCTTTAAGTCATCTTAAAACTCAAATTTATGAGTACAAAATACATCAAGAAGATTTGATGGCAAGATTAAATGTAACTGTAAGAAGTATCCGAACTTATGTTGAATAACATACAAGAAAATTTAGTAAGAAGAACAAGAATGTATCTGGCCGTGCATGGTAGATACAATTTGAGAACTTGCTCTAAACAATTGCGTACCTATAAATTATAAAATTAATGAAATCATTGTTTACTTTTAACTTATTTTTTGTTGTTGAGATTAACTACAATGGATTTTTTGCATGCTCTTCATACGTATTTTGATTCTTCATTAAAGACTACAATAATTGCTATTAAAACTTCTTGGCTCTTTGTTCAATGGTTCCAAATTAACAATTAATTGAATTTAGATTAGATCACATTAGATTCAACATTTACTTTTAAATTTTCTTAACGATAATTTTATGTATTCTGTATTATATTTTATATCCATAGGATAAATGAATACAAGTATACTGTACAGACTTGTAATGAAGGATTTCTCTTTTATTAAATTTTCATCAAGAACAAAAATATGAAATTCAAAAAAAGTCATTAAAAGAAAATAATATTAAAAATTATATTACAATGTAAAGTTATTATTTAAAAAATTAATCATAATAAAATATAATTTTTATTATACAAAAAAATTATAGTCAAAACACGAACTATTATTTAATTTTAATAAAATTTTATATAAACTAATGATAAAGCAATTTTAATAACTGAACAAATAAATAAAAATAAATTTTAGATACTCAATATGGCCTTTTGCCTCTTCTACCCCCCTAAATTGGGCCTGTTTGCGATACTGATGTAAAAAGGAAGTAAAATTGCTTTTCCTCCGTCGATAATGTCAACTAATTTTTTCTCGAAAGATAATATAATTTTAAATATTTTTTAGTTAAAAATGAAAATATAATTGTTGCTAAGAAAATAAAAAATAATTATATTTCATTGAACATTTACTATATCTAAACGACCTTTCTAGAATCCATTGCTCCGGCTATTTTTCTTCAATCTCTATTAATTGCTGTTCTTGTGGTTATTGTCATTACTGGTGCTGCTGTTCTTGCTTTAGTTGAAGGAAATCTTTTTCCTTCAACTTACCGCAATCTTTAGTCTAAAAATACTACAAAATAATAATATAATTATTAATAAAAATTATTAAATAAATATTTAAACAGTTAACATGTTAACTGAAAAATTAATTTTATTTGAGTTTATTTGAAAAATCAATTGCCAAATCTCGAGGATTAGCGCTCTAGGGAATTACACCATTCCTGTTCATCATCCTGGCTGCATGATGGCTTCAAGTTGTCACTGCTAAAAAAAGGACGTCTCCATCTTTCAAGCAAAATTTAGTAAATCTTCCAAGATAACAACGAGTGTGAATTTATATCGAATTATAATCGCCTGGAGGGATGAAAAATTTATTCGTTACTTGGCATGTGTTTGCATATACTTCTGCATGTCCAGGATAACCCATTTCAAACCTTGGATAAGGTAATGTTATGTTTGTACCCTCTTAATTGTTGTTCCTGAGAGGGTACCATAACCCCTTTATTCATCAAAACTATCTGTTGAGATCCGAAATGACTCCATGTTGTGAAGTTTCTTTATGAGTCATAACCTCCCATCCGAATTCTTTTTTCTCGACACCAACAAGTGTTAAGAGTGTATACTCGACCAAAAATCGAATTTTCTGGATTTCTCCATTAAAAATGAGCGAATTTGAAAACCATTTGATATGGATAATCAGGGAATCCTAAGAATATTAAGTAATGAGCGGTTTTTCTAAAAATCGATTAAAAAAAAATAAAAGTTACTAGATTTTCATTAACAATTTCTTTTGCAAAAAAATAAAAAATTGTTAACTTTATCAAAGAATAGACTGAAAATAAATGGTAAATGTTCCATTCGATATATTTCCACGAAAAAACAAATATTCCAGCAAATATAAAATTAGCGAACCCTAAATTTTATATTTCCCGACCATTGATATACTCTTAGATTTAAATACGACTCTATAATTATTATTTTTGTAACAAATTAATTTGTCTAACAATGAAAATGAACCATATTTACAAAAAATTCATTTAAGATGGATATTAGCGAATAATTTATCTAATTCAGATAATGATAAACACTTTTATAACTTATCAAATTTATAAAATTTCCTAATCAAATTAGAGGCGATCAATAATATATTTGCTAATTAGGCCCGATCGCAGACGAAGACAACCTACTGAAAGTAAAAGGTTGTCTATAAATATTTAAATTATTTTGTTCCTAAATACATTCCCTTCTACTACCCAAAGGACATCATATGACCGATTGTTTAATAAGTGTTTAATAGAGGGTGTTAAAAAATAACCACACTTTCTTTCAGGGGCTTACTCCTAAGAGTAAACTCAGACGAAAAGTTTTTTCCCATTTTTTAATCTAAAACGTAGTTTTCCAAATATTTAATAATAAAGATACTATTAGTTAGACAGAGACAGAGAATATCTCGAAAATTAAGCTTTAGATTAAAAAATGATACAGAACTTTTCGCCTTGGTTTAACCTTCGGAGTAACGTGCGGTTATTTTGTAACGCCTTGTACCACTCTTTGAAAGTGTAACACACTTCTTTTGAAGGGTAACTTTGGACAGACTATATTTTGTCGAAAAGTCATTTGCCACTTTTCTATCCAAGGATTAGTTTTCGAGATATTTAGCATTAAAGATACTGTTAGTTAGAATAAATAAACAGATAGTTGAAGTGAAATAATTCTTATTTTTATTCGTATTTCTTCAACTATCGTTTTATATAGGTTTGAAAATAATAAAAGACTATTCTTTTCGGTTTACATGCATGAGTTACTTTTTTCTTTCCTTTCAAGGAAATGCGGCAATTTTGTAAGACTCTGTATACAGAGTGTAAGGGAAATGATGGATACTTTTTTCACCGACGATTCCTGACTCTATTCCGAGAACTTTTTTCCTCTTGGCATTTTTTGATTTGAAGCTTTATTTTCGAGATATTCAATGATAAAGGTGCCATTGGCAAGACAGAGACACTTAGATAGTTTAAGTGAGGTGGCGCCACTCTGCCTCGCCTCAACTATCGAAGTGTCTTTGTCTTTCTAGTGGCATCTTTAACATTAAATATCTTGAAAATAAAGCTTCAAGCAAAAAAATGTCAATAGGAAAAAAGTTCTTAGAATTGTGTTGGGAATCATCCCTAAAAAGAGTGTCTATCATTTTCCGGACACCCTGTACAAGTTTGCTTAAACGTTTTCCAGACAAGGACAACAAAAAGAACACCAATTTTGTATAAATTCATAATTAGTTTATTAAAAATTATTTTACATATGTTTCTTATATTATACAATACTTATATAAGGTGTCCGAAGAAAAAGCAGACATTTTTTAAGGGATGATTCATGACCCAATTCTGAAGGATTTCTTCTGTTTAAGCATTTTTTGATTTAAGGCATAATTTTCAAGATATTCAATGATGAAGATGCCATTAATTAGACAAAATTTAATTAATGGTTGAAGTGAGGTGGTACCGCTTTATTTCGTTTTAACTACAGGAGTGTCAAACTAATATCTTTATTATAGAATATCTTGAAATTGAAGCTTCAAATCAAAAAATGCCAAGGGAAAACACTCTTAAAATTGAATCATGAATCATCCCTCAAAAAATATCTCCTTTTTTTTTGGATACCCTGTATATATGAGTCATTTATTTTAGAAGAATTACAATTCATTCATTTTGAAAGTGTTGTAAGTCCATTTAAGTAAAACAAAACCTTTATTTTTTTTAACCAGCACTATAAACATTGTTAGAGATAATAAATTTATATTATTCAATGCCATAAAAAATAAAAAATAAAAAATAAAAAATATGTTCATTAGTACTTACCAAAATTTTTAAATTTATTAAAATGTAAACCTTTAAATATATCGCAATAACAAAAAATTGATATGTTCTACTTTCAAAATAAACGGCTCACATATATACACATATATATATATATATATATATCTATATATATATATGACTATGCTAATTTTTTTATGTATATTTATATACAATATAAAATTAAATGAAGACGAGAGATATCGATAAAAAATATACTTTAGATAGAATGTCTGTTGTCTTTAAGTTTGAAATTATTTGTTGATATTTAAAAGGATAGTTGTTTCTGTTGATTTTGTAAAATAAAAAATCGATTATTTTATCTCTTCTTAGCGATCGTAGCCTTTTTTGACACAGGCTTCTTTGCTTTTGGAGCTACAGCAGCAGTAGCAGTCTTTTTCATCTGAGATGCAGGAGCTCTAAGTTTCTTGGTCGATGCTTTAGGTATAGGCTTGGCTGTTTTGATACTCCTTGTCTTGCGAGATTTTGCTACCGGGCTTTTGGTAATTTTACGTTTTCCACTAACCGAAGTTGCTACTGCAGCCTTCTTTGAAGAGGTTTTCTTTTTCGAAGCATTAACACCAACAGTAGTTGTAGAAGTCGATTCCTTCGTATTAACAGGTATCTTCGTTATATCTACAGATAAAATTTTCCTTACCAAATCAGTAGCAGCAGCAGCAGCAGCATTAGCAGCAGCGTTAATAGTTGCAGGAGAATACTTAATGGCAGGTCCTGCTTTTAGTGATACAGACATGATTGTAGCACTAGGGTGGAGGCCAGCAGGGGTATTTGGCTTTGTCTGGGTACTATTAGGCTTTGACTTGGCATTATTACGCTTTGACTTGATACTATTAGGCTTTGACTTAACACTATTAGGTTTCGACTTAGTACTCTCAGCCTTTGAGACGGCCAATTTAAATGATCCAGTAGCACCTTTACCTTTAGTTTGCACCAACGTGCCGGAAGCTACACCAACCGTGAGATACTTTTTGATAAATTTAGCGTATGTCTCAGTATCAAGCTTATAAGTATTTCCAATGTACTTCTTGATTGCTAAAAACGACGAACCATTTTTCTCCTTCAAAGCTTTGATGGCTGCACACACCATTTCGGCGGTCGTTGGATGAGTTGGCTTAGCACGTGGCATCGAAGACTTTGCCGATGTAGTTCTCTTCGGAGCAGCGGCTGTACTGCCTGGATTACCGGTCACTGTTGTAT